>CM021778.1:6254607-6272672 GCA_011076525.1 Nettapus auritus
CTTTACGTCGAAGGCTGCGCTGCAATAGCTGTGTAAATAATAATAATAATAATAATAATAATAAAGATAATAATAATAAAAAACACAACCCGCAGCCGCGCTGCCCCTCCCCTTCTGCAAAAGGCGAGCTCTCCCCCCACCGCCAAAAAACAGCAATTAACGATGGAAAAAAAAGCACCCTCAAACCCTCCGTGATCATGGCGATCTCTTCCGCCTTATATAAAAGGCAGGGGCACAAGGTGGATCCCGTAAGGTTGCAGGGCGGCTGTTGCGCAGCAGCTCCCAGCCCTTCCCAGCTCCCCCGCCCCAGTGCCGCAGAGGGCCGGGGCGGCGGGCAGGCTGCCCCGCTCCTCTCCCCGGCCCCCCAGCCCTTCGCTGGCTCTTCTTTTTTTTTTTTTTTTTTTTTCCTTTTTTTTTTTTTTTTCCCGTATGTGGGCAGAGCCCCTCTCGCCGTGCGCGCAGGGGCTGCAGCTGGCGGCACCCCCACTACTTGTTGTTTGTGGGTTTGGTGCCGGGAGTACCGGGAGGAGGGACGGGGGAGGCGCATGGCAGGGAGGGAGCCCTATATGCTGCTCCTCCGCTCAGCCACGCTCCAGACAGGCCACCGCTTCGCAGCGAGCCCGGGAATCCTCCCTCCGCCAGGAGTTGCAGTTCGTCTCCGATCCCCTTGGGATTTAAACCTTCTTGCCTATATATATATATATATAATTTTTTTTTTTTTTCCTTCCTTCCTTCCTCCTCCTCCTCTCTTTTTCTCCCATACAAAGTGGGGAAGGAGCTGCGCCGAGGCAGCCCGCGAGATCTTGCAATATTGCTCCGATTTATCACTGCAATTATTCATAATTAATTACCATTTTTAACCTCCTCCCAAGCCGGGGAGGGAAGCGGGACCATTCTCGGCAAGAGAACCGTTTCCACCCGTACCAATAAAGATTTTTTTTTTCAATTTTTTTTTTTTTTTTTTTTTTTTTTTTCCCTTTTTGCTAAAGGGTGAGAGGGTGGAGGGCAGCCCGGCAGGGGAAAGGGGGGGGCAAGAAGCCGGCAAATCGAGCAGCCCATCAGTCCCGGCGCTGAGCCGGAGGCCGGGGAGGCGGGCCCCAGCGCCGCCCGCCGCCAGGGGGGCGAGCCGCCCCAGCCAGGTGATGGGCGTTTCGGCTGCGCTCCGGATCGACTCCTTGGGTTTCACTTTGGTCTGATCTAAGCAAATATGCAGAAGTACCGGCTGGTCTAGTCCTAAGAGCCAAGAGGAGCGAGCGAGAGCAGCAGCAAGGAGAGCGCGGCCACGCTCCCGTAGCGAGGGGAACCTACGAACAGCGGCAGCGCCGTAACTAAAACCCCCGCCGCCCCGAGGCGAGCCCCGACCCCAAGCCTGGATGCAGAGGACCCCCGAGCCACCCCGCTGCCTTTCCACTGAGGGATGGTACTGAATTTCTGCGCGGCAGGAGCCGGCCTGCAGCTCCTCTCCATCAGCGTTGCCTTCCCTCCGTGTCTAAAGTGCACCAGACCGCGATGAGGACCTGGGCTTGCGTTTTGCTGATAGGTTTTGGCTACCTGTCCTTCACCTTCTGCGAGGTGGGTGAGAGAGGCTCGCTGCGTGCTCGGGGCCCTCCCCGGGGACACCGCAGCCGGGGCTCGGGGGACAGCCGGCGTCGGAGGAGGGCAGGGCGGCGCAGCGGGCTGGGCACCTGGCCGCGGGGCTCCGCGGGCATCTCCGCGCCCTGCTCCTGCTTCTGCCCTTGCTCCTGCCTCTGCCCCTGCTTCTGCTCCTGTTTCTGCCCCAGCCCCTGCGCAGCCGAGGCCGAAAGCAAGTTGCCATTTCCCGCATGCCAACGGCGAAGGGGGAATGACCGTGCATTCCTCTCCGGAGCCGCCGGCTGCGCCTAAAAACCCCAATAATCTCCATATATACGCACGCATGGATGTGATATGTTCCGTCCATCTCCGCGGCGGTGCAGGCGGGCTGCGGTTATTTGCAAACAGAGCGGTTTCGCGGAGCCGCCCGGCAGCGGCCGCCCCCGCGGCGCACGGCGCTGCACGCAGCCGGCCGCGGGCACCGTTAGTGCCGCGGGCACAAGTGGGGTGCGGCCCCCCTCGGGACGCCGCTCCCCGCTTCTGAAGCTTTGCCTAGAGCCGGGGGGGAGAGGCTGGGGGGCGGCCTGCCTTCGGAAGGCTGCTCCCGGAGGCGCGGAGCCGCGGCTGGGGCTTGCTACAGGTGGCCCCCGGGGGGACAAGCGCGGTGCTGTGCGCTACGGGGGAGGGGCTGTAACTTTTTGGAACCGGGGCCGTTGGGCACCGGGAGCCGCCGTTGGGATGCAGGAGCCCCTCGGGACCCCCCTCCCGGCACGGGGGAGCCCGGCCCCGCTGTGAACTTTACACCCGCTCGAGCAAACTTCGGCAGGAGGCTGCGCGAGTGGGTTTCCAGCGGCTGGAGAAGGGGGGCTCGGGGAAAAGCGGCGTACCCCCGGCGGGCACGGAGCCCGGTTCCCCGGCAGGCCGGAGCCGTACCGAGCCGTGGCGTAGTTCAGCGGGGGGCGCGCAACCCCCGCGGGCGCGCAAGCGGGGGCGGCGGGGCGCGCTCCGGTAGCCTACACTCCGCTGGGAGGTGGGGAGGGAATGATTTTTTTCCCCTGCTTCTCCCAAGTGCGCCCTGCAATCATCCCACACCCTCCTCAAGACCCCGACCCCTCCATCCCCATGCCGTGGCGCCCGATCCGCGGGGCTGCGCGGTGACCCGCGGTCTGTGTGTGTGTGTCTTTGAAGGAGGCCGAGATCCCGCAAGAGCTGATCGAGCGGCTGGCGCACAGCGAGATCCACAGCATCCGCGACTTGCAGCGCCTCCTGGAGATTGACTCCGTAGGTAAATTAGTCCCGTCCTCCTTCCTTCCGCGCCGTCGGCTGCCGCCGCCCCGGGGGGGAGGCACCTCGGGCGGCCACGGCGCAGCGCCCCGCACGCCTCTTGCCGCTCCGGGCAGCCTCGCCTCGGGGACGAGACCCGTGCGGGCACCCGGCCTCCGGAGCCAGGCTGCCCTGGGCAGGGGAGCTTCATTTCAAAGGGAGGCGGCGGCCAAGGGGGCAAGATCGGGAATGAAAACTTCGGGGGGTTCAGGGTGGAGAGGGGACCTAGTGACCCTCTGTGTTTTCAGACCTCTCCGTCTCTCAGCGGAGAAGAATTTACTTAAGGTTTGTTGTTGCTCTCGCATTGCTCTGTTATCTTTAAACTACTGTCCTAGAGGTATTTAAAATATTTGAAACAATATTTATGAATGAAGTAATGTCTCTTCAAGCGCTGGGCTTTATTAAAAGGAAAATAAACCGTCCGCGCTGATTTTAAACAGGAACCTGCATATGAAGCTAACCCTGACAAATACACTTTTTCCAAAAGAAAATAGCGCAGGGTTATTTTCTGCATCATTAGGCATGCAAATGGGTGTAGTGAGAACGTGCAGTTCAAACAGATCATTGCAGCAGTAAATCAGACGGAGAAGCGCTGTGTTACTCGGTTTCTTATCATTTGGTTTCACTTGATGCACTTTGTTCCTGGCGATTTCTTGCCTTAGTTGAAAGAGAATAAACCCGGCACCTTTGATGTGCCCAAGGGAAACCTGCATCTTTCTGAAGAACAAACATGGAGAAAAATGAATGAGTTCTTGCTTGCGTTGGTACTGGGCCATCTCCTTTTAAACCATATGCTGTGTATTTTTGTAAAGTTGGTGCCAGGTTCAATCACCTTCATTCAGCGTTACAGGATCCTTCTAGAGTTTAACTTGCTGCTTTTAGTATAGTGCTGTATTAATGAGCAGAAAGGTACTAGGAAGATGTTTTACAGACATGGCTTTCAATTTTCATGTGATTAGGGAGCAAACAGTTTCTCGTTACACTGAAAATGGGAATATTTTGTTCTTGCACAATACTTTACTATAGAGGCCAATTACTAATTACCAGATCTGTTGGCATTGGTTTAATATTTTTGGAGAGCAGTGCTTCATCATCATTGCAATTAAAGAAGCTTTCACAACAGGGAAGGGGTATGCAATACGTATTTCCCCACTGAAGACTGTTTTGGACCAGACAAGTGCACTACTGCAAAAATCTTTTTCCCAGTGAACTCAGTGAAAGGCTTGGCTGTCGTTGCAGAAGGGCTGGATCTGAAGACTAGGATTTTAAAATACTTCATGTTTTTTCTGCATTTGATTCACTGTACTGTAGCTACCAGAATACATTATTTTTTTTCAAATACCCCAGCGTAACAAGCACATGCTTCATTTTTAAATACCACTTGCAAGGAGAGCAAAAGTTCATGTGGCTCCATTGCAAGAGAATCAAGCAGATAAGTGAAGCAACAGCGGTAGTTAAATAAATTAGTGGAGGTAGTGGAGGAAAGAAATTTATTTCAGAAAACAATTGTTTACCTTGTGGCAAATATTAGCCAGAGGACGCATGAGCAAAAATTGAAGAGGTCAGCTGTAAGTTTACTGTTTCATTTCACAGTTTCTGTGCAATTTGTCAGTTTAGAAACCATTAGAGAAACAAGACATACATATTTTACTATTTCAACATGAAGCGGTAATGCCTTAAGACATGAACTCAAAACAATATTAAAAAATAAAATATTCAGCCTTTCACCCTGTTCTTGCTTCTGCGAGTGCTCAGTTTCCATGCTTGCTAAGCCTCATCCTGAGCTGTGCGGGCAGGATTGGATCTTCACAGACAGTAACCATTCATTCTTTGCTATCTACATTTATGTTTTCTGAGCACAGTTCTGCAGTCTTTACTGTCATGAGTAATTCTTACTAAGGGTTTATCAGTGACTAATCGAACATTGAAATTTCCATGTTTTCTTCAGTAAACAGGATCAGGCCTGTTTACTATATTTAATATTAGCTTGGATTAGCAAATCAAACGTTTGCTCCTTGTCACTGATAAGATGATACTTCTGAAACATATTTCCTTAGGGCTGCAATTGCATTTAGGGAAGGGTTACTTCAGTGAGGGCTTGTATATTAGATGTATTTCTGTTGAATAGCATATACTGATTTAACCCGGGGATCAGAATAAAAACACTCCACTGATTATTTTCTCCTTCATTTTAGTGCACGGTGTTGCCAGTCCTTCTGCATGCGAGTAGCCCTGTTTAAACTCAGTGGGTGGACTTGAGAATTAAGAATGATCTTGTAAGGGAAGAGCTTGCAGGATCAGGCATGCATGCAGAAAATGTCTGATATTCTTGAGTGACAAGGCAGAATCTTATGGAAAATGAAGGAAGAATAGTCGTTTTCTTTCCTGCAATGCAAAGCATATATTTTTAATTGGGAAAGTAAGTTTTGTAAGTCAGAGTGGGCAGGTTTTTCTTCTATTCTGACAGATTTGGTCGCTATATTGTAACACAGAGATGACTGATAACCCCCTTCATAAAATTAGAAACCACACCCCCAGACCATCTGGCATATTACTTAAAGAAAAACACTACCCAACATGGAGCTTATCATTGTTTTCAGAAAAAAAGAAAATCCAGGCCAATTTGTCAGAGCCCAGTGCCGCGTATCCGATTCAAGAAGAAATCACAGTAAAGACAACATGAACATGCTCCGTTTATATCAGAAAACAGGCTTCTATGTTAATTTGCTGTGACTGGGATCCTTAGTCAGCAATGGGGTTTCATTGGCATGACGGAGAGCAGAGGCTGACCCTATTTAAAACAGAAAGCATGCACGATCCCAGGAAGTAGGCAGCTGTAGCGTGCAGAGTACAGTTTTACTACTAACAGATGAAATCACCGAAACGGGGGCACTTCCTATATTCTGCCTCTGAAAGTTCTTTTGGCTTAGCAGCGTGGTTTTTCTCATCATGCTTCACCTCTCCCATCTGTCCTGTGGGAGGTAGAGTTCATTTCATCACCTATTATGTTTGCTTCCCGCTGGGAACAGACTTTCCCCCAGTCATCACCCTGCATGGGGAAACGCAGGGCTGAGTGTGTTTCATTGCATGGTTTAAGGGCATCAACCACAGGGTCACCTTAGGCCATGTGAATTTAACGGCCTGTGATTAAGAACTAGCAGAGCAGCTTTTTGTTAGGTGGAGAAACTTCTAAATTAACAGTGTGCATTCATGGAACAGTGTTAGATGGCTGCATCCCAGAGCTCAATCTATTGGAAAACCTTCTGTTGACTTTGTGGCTTTTGGTGTGGCATGCAAATTGAAGACGTTACAATGCCATGTGTTAGCTTTCCTTGCACCTCTTAAACATTACGAGAGGCGGGCATCTGCCGCGTGTATCCTGTGTTTCCCTGAAACAGATAGAGGGAATACTCCTCCTCCTTTACAGTTGGTTGATCACATCTAGGTAAACGAGAAAAAAAACAACAACAACAACAACAAAAAAACTAAACAAAACAGGATCTTGCAGGCTGCTACTTATATTTCCTTTAATAGATCAAAGTTGAAAACTTAATGACATCTATCTCTGCATTTGGATGTCAGAAGGGCATATTTTGCATCAGCCAGAAAGAAGATCAAACAAACAGATTGACGTTGCCTTGGGCTTTCTGGCTCTAGGACTGATTTGTAAGACAGACCATTTCACTTTATTGTACCTTGCACTGAATTCCTGGAAAAAGAGATGAGAATTTCCTAAGCTGCTGCTGTTGGTACTAGAAGTCTTGGACCTACACTTTTTGGATGTACATCAAAGTGACATCTAGAAGGGTTTGTGTTAAGGCTGTGTACACTGGGGATTGTACCTCACACGTAAAGTTGTTTGGGAAGGAGATGGCAATGTGAAAATGTAAAATGATAAATATAAAGTAACAGTAGTCTTAGGATGCTTTCCACATGCTTTTTTTTTTTTTTTTTTTTTTTTTTTTTTTTGAGAAAAATAATCACATATTGGCAGAATGTCACAGGAACTCTGTGATTTATACTCCATGACCTAGTGGAAAAATGCCAATCTGGCAAAAAAGAACAATTTCAGCTACACTAATGGATTGACCAAGACTAGTTGCAAGAGTTTTTCTACCCATCATTGATATGTTGTCAGTACATAAAAGATCACAGAGAAATTTCTTGATCGGCTGCCATGAAAACATTTTTTTATTATTAAAACATTTAAAAAGAGCTGCATTAATCCGGCTCCATGCAGCATCCTCCATCTTCACTTAGTGACAAGCAGTATTCAATTTCTAAACTAAGAACCATCCATTTCTAAGCTTTCTGCTCTAAGCCTCATTTTGTTTGGTGCTAAGCACCCATAAACTCCCATTTTCTTTGCTAAGAGCTGAAACACCTTATCCTGCAATTTCATGTTCCTAAGTCAGTACATTGGTGGGAAAAAATGATACAAATTAAGACATGATTTGTTGAGGAAACCTTCTGCCAGATTGTAAATTAGGTATCAGGCTTCTTTAAAGTCAAACTAGAGAGAGCTATTTGTAATTACTGTAGCATCATTGTTTTAATGAAGTAAAATAAAGTCTTCTGGCCACGCATCCAGAGTCAAGTGTGGATTTCAAAACTGACTTTCTGATTTTTCAGCCCTGCTCAGGCAAGACTCCTGTTGACTTCAAGATCACTTGAAGTGCAGTGATCTTCCCTTTGACTTCATTGGGAAGTGGAATTACTTCCAAATGCCTGTGGGGATCAAGAGAAGACCAAATGCCTTTAGCATTGTAGTGTTGTCTGACACCAACCATGTGCTCCATAATTCCGTTTATTAAAAAACCCAAAACAACATCAATGGTTTGGCGATAGAAATAATACAATTTGCATTGCATAATGCATTGAGGTTTGACTGAAACGTGTTTTGCAGTCTGCTGCGCTAGCTGTGTAGATCTCTTTTTTTTTAACCCCCACAACAAGACATGAACTTATGAAATTATATACATGCCTAAGATATGTAGTGAGACAGTGAGATACAGTATGAGCCAGAGGCCTTCTTCGCCTTAGAAATCATCTTATAAGCAACACATGCTCCTCGACATGTCATTTTTCTTTATAAACATGATGATAGAATATGGTTAATTGCAGCCGAGTTGAGCAGTTAGATATAAGCACATGGCTAAACATATTGGTTAGCTGATCATACTATTCCTTTAGTCTTACCAGTTTCTTTAAACAAGACAGTAAGAAATCAGTCATGTTAAAAGGGAACTATGCCAGCATGTTGAATAAGGCATTAGGACCCGTGGCTCAGGCTGGCATCACTGGCAGATTCTCTTTTCAGCAAGATGGCTGTGCCCACCAAGCGCTCAGGATTAACGGCATTAGTTTTGTGTTTAATCTTTTTTTAAACACCGTTTGCATGCAGACAGAGATGCTTCTTGTTCAGAGCCTAGCTGGGATCTTACACTGAGCAAAATTCCTGCTGCTTTCTTTTGGGTATCACTTCATTGTCTCAAAGTGAGGGAGAGGTCATGACAATCTGAACTTGCCAAGAAGGAGGTCAGTATTAAGGTGTTGGGTGGCTGAGTGTTAGGGAGCGGAAAAGGGCTGGAGGAAGATCAGAACGGATCCTCATTTTGCATAACACCGTTTGGGGTCAGGTGGATGGCCCAGTGCCATTGGAATGGGATGCAGGAGACCTGGCTCCGCTCCCCAGCTCAGTTGCATACTTCCTGTGGGATCTCAGGCAAGCCTTTTTATTTACCCCACGGATGAGTTTTGTGGAGTATGAGGTACAATAAAAGCAGAAATAAAATGCATTTGTCATTGCTGTGCTACATTACAAGACTGGGACTGCAAATAAGGCTTACAGTCAGCTAATCTGTTAGGTTCCAAAATTTCCCATCAAAATCAATGAGAAGCAAGCACTCTATGTAGGAAGAAGGAGCCTACTTATTTGGGTAGATTGAAACTGGATTTCACAATGACTTACTTCAGACAAGGATCTGGTCTGCTGATGAGGAAAACAGGACCAATGGGTGCTCCTGGAGCTATGTCTTGGATCTCCCATTTCATCTTATTTTAGGTAACTATGACAGTATTTTCCAAAGAGTGAAGATATATGTTGAGGCACAGAGCTCTTTTTAAGGTGCTGAAGATATCACTGTCTTCTTATCTGACCAGGCTCTGCAGGTGATTTCACAATCGCATGCTGTTTAGGGCAGGATTTCTTGGAGGGAAGAGGAAAGGAGCTGGTTTATTTGCAGAGTGCCCTTTATGATGTGTCTTTCTAATAAAGTGAAGAATAAAGCAAGTTAGAGTTGCAGTCGGCTGTGCATGCAAAGAGGACTAGAAGCAGGGAGCGTGACAGTGCAGAAGACAGAGGAGTGTAGGCTGATGGTAGCATGTAGAGAGGGTAATTGAGTACACTGTAATAACCATTTACATTTTTTTGGTGTACATCACAGTTTTCTTTGGAACCAGCAGTGAAACCTTGAAACTCTCCAGTGACATTATAGAGGGCACTCCAAACAGCGGAGTGCTAGAAGTCTTAGTTTTGCTGTACTGGAATCTGCATGCAGTCCTCAGTCTGCTTACATCTTCCTGATCCCTTGTTTGCAGATTGTGCTTGCCGTTTTCAGAACCCCACTGCATGGGACACGACCTGGACTGCTTCACTTAACAAAACCAAATAGTTGGAGCAGTTTTTTCTTTTATTATTATTATTATTATTTTTATTTTATGATAAATGAAATGCCAAGTTTTCCATCTTTGCTTTTTCTCATGGCCCTTTAACCCATGTGGTAGGCTTATTTAGGGAACAAGACAAGCCTGGATGCAGTCCCAGAGTTTGCAGTAGCTTCAGTTGCCCCTCCAAAGGTTAGGATACTTCACAGGGGATTTGTTCTGCAACAGAGAGGCTAAAAGGAAACCCATGCTAGTTACTTTTTGCTTTTGATTCTGTTCTAGTACAGTCCTGAAAACCAAGCAAGAGAAATTACATAGGCAGCATTGTTGCTGTTGGGTGTGTAATACCATATTTTCTACTGTAGCCTTATGCCAGAACTTCAAAAACTTCTCAAAGTAAATGTTTCAATGTTTCACATGAAATATTATTGTTCTTATTTCTACACCTTTCCAGTAAGAAAAACTTTACCATGTCCTTCACATAAAAATGCAACTGTTTTACTTTAGATACTGTTCTGTGTCACAGACTATGCACTGTTTCTGGAGGCTTCCAGTAAAATGGATATTAGAATTATGTTGTGCACGCTTATAGAAGACATTTCATGTTTATGTCTTCCCTGCCTTATACCCTTGCAATTGCACAGATAGGAATTATATTAGACTAATTGCAGAAGGATTTGGTCTTGTGCATACGGAGCAACAGTGTTATATGTATGTAACAGCACTGTAGCAACATTCAGGCTAATAACATAGCTGAGGTTCAATATTTTGTTTCCTCTTTCAGGATATGATGATGTTTCAGAAACAAACCTGAGGTCTTATAGTCTTCATTCTGCTAAACATGTGCAAGAGAATCGTCCTGTGCCCATTCGCAGAAAAAGAAGCATTGGTAAGAAACAAGCTGTTTGTACTTAGGGAGTAAAAACAGAGGGGTTGCTTTTGGTCAGCCAAGCAGGACATTTCACTGGAAAAATGTGACACACACAAAGGAAAAAAAGGCCATTTCTAGCTTCTGCCTTTCTTTCTGCACAAAACGAGCCACTGCCTGAGAAGCTGTCTTCTGGAGGATGTCCATAGGAGACAGACAAGCATGAATTCTTTACATTCACTTTCTTGTTGCAGCATGTTAGAAAGCTAGACCTTGGTTAGAAAATGCTGTGATATTCAATGTATAATTCATAGTGTGGGAAACAACTACAGCAGTGTGCTTTAAAAAACATCAACAGTTGGTAGAGTTTTCAGTACAGAAGCTCCACAAAAGGAAACAGCTTGACTCTTTATTCAAAAGAAAAAAGCAGTTTATCCCCAAAATTAAAAGCCATTGATGGAAATGCTGGGGCATTGATTTCCATCATTGTGTAGGGCACCAGGCATGTTTGCAGGGGATTTTTTTCAATTTAAATACTAATGATGGTGATCCAAGAAAGCCCAAATACCAAATTAAAGAGATGCTGAGGAATTTTAGAACATGTTTTATAAGCAAAGCTTGTTAATCTGATTAGATCTGACTGTTTTACCATTCTAGTCGAAGGCAGAAAACATCCATGTTCTTATCTGTTATGGGTTATTCTGAGTCAATATATTCTAACTTTAAGCTCTGGTTGTACGCAGTAGATAGCACAGCATGCTGTCAACATGGATTTGCAGTGTGAATTGGCAAGCGCGCGTGTCACATTGAATGCCTCTAGAGAACAGCGGTTCTGAAACAGTCTGCTACACTTGGCACCCTGCTCTGCAAGGTGTTGAATGCATCCCCATAAAAGTCAGTGGGAACTGGATATGCTCAATAACTTGTAGGAGTTGCCAACTATCTTGCATTATTGGATCCTTTAATTTTGTCGACTTCATGGCACTGGGGATTGAGAACATTTTTCAGCCTATTTAGATGACCAAAATGTACCTCTTTGAAAACCAAGCCTAGATTTTCATGCTACAGGTGCAGGCCAGGCCTGAACTTCTTGTGCTTCAGGAGTAACTGAAGAAGCGCAGGCAGCATTCCAGTTCCCTGCCCCATATGACCCAAAGCTATCACTGCTTCCACTGAAAGGCAAAAAAATCCAAGCTGTCTTCAGAGAACTTAGTTCCAAGCAAGCAGTCTCTGCAATTGCTGTTATTTTCTGGACCAGTTTAAATTACCAGCTTGACTTCTTAGGCAGTCCTAGGTTGAAAACGATGCCTAGTTTGGAGTTTTCATGGCAGCAATCATGCATTGCAGTGGCACAGAGCTACATGTTTTGATGCTTATGTGGCTGAAACTGCCATCTACAAGCTCAGCTTACCTGAGACCAGCAGCAAATTTGTTTAGCCAAAAATTACACTGCAGGTTCTTCAGTCATGCTACTCTTGTCATTTTGCCTAATTCAAAAAAATAAAAAATTAAATAAAACCCAGCAGGTACAAAGATTTGATAACATCAATTTAGAGAAAAAAAAAAAAAAAAAAAAAGCTGCTGCCCTTTGTGGTGGTAGGTGGACCAGACTCCCTGATATGAGGATGTTAAGAGTGTGTAAGTGGAAACCCAAGGCTCAGAAGTTTCAGGCTGGCACAGGTTGTTTCCCAGCTCAGCCAATTTGGGTGTGATAAAAACATCCTCAGTGCAACTTCTGCTGTGGCATTTGCCAGGTATTGCATGTTTGTGTGATAATATATGCGTGCAATGATTGCCCCAATACTGTAAAATAACAGTTGCTGTTAAGCAGTCACTATGAGGCTGTATTGGAGGATCATCTAATCGGCAGTAGCCTCTGGCTTGCTGTCACTTCTAAAGAGCCAGGCTTGCCTTATCTAGTGGTATGTGCTCTGAGCTATGTTGGGAGCCAGGGCATTGTCATCCTGCATTTTAGGGCTGGGTTTTTGGCAGTGAGTCCAGCTTTTCTTTAAGGCAGCACCCACAGCATAGTGGTAGGCAAACAGTACTCGGCACTGGCTTGTCAGGAAGCGGTGGGAACTGAGAGCACCATCTCAGCCCTGGCTAAGGGTGCCACTGGTAAATTGGCAGTGTAAAGTATCTGGGCACTGTGAGGTGAGAGCAGCTGTTCACCTGGAAGTGTGAACTTCTTCTGTTCGCAGAGGAAGCCATCCCGGCTGTCTGCAAAACACGGACGGTTATATATGAGATACCTCGGAGTCAGATTGATCCCACCTCGGCCAACTTCCTGATATGGCCACCTTGCGTGGAGGTGAAACGTTGCACTGGCTGCTGCAATACCAGCAGCGTGAAATGCCAGCCGTCGCGGATACATCACAGAAGCGTCAAGGTGAGCAGATCGTGGCTGCAGGGCCCCAAGAGGCTCTACCTAAGTCTAAAAACTTCACGTATTGTGGCTGTTCTGTGTGACCTGAATCTTTTTTATCTATCCTCTCAGCAAGAGGGTCAGATACAGTGCTCTTCTCTGTTTTAAATGAGCAGAGGGCCTTTTCAAATGACATCATCATTGGAAAATCTTGGGTTTGGATTTGATTTTCACAGGACTCCTTTTAGGTTTTTCTCCTTCTGTAATTAAAATAAAGTTGATTGTGTCTTTCCCATAATCTTGCACAGTACAAATCTTAAAGTTAAGAAGATAAAATGACTCAAGGGGCATTGGACTTAAAAAAATAAATAAATCACAGTATGGAATGCTGTTTTCTTAATTAAATATTATGCAGGCTAAATTGGGCTTTTATATTTGACAACATAACACTTTTGATCTGAAAAAATGTGTTTCAAATCATCTTACCCCAGGGATAGAAGACTCAACAGCTTCATGCTGTATTTACTCATTAGACAAAATCCCTGTTGCAATTTTCCAGTAAATACTACATGAAATATTTCTTATGTTCATTAGGCTTCACTGTGTTCTAATTTTTATCAGTGTTTAAACAAGTAACGTTGATTTACATCAGCATGTAGGAGATTAGACTTACATTTACCATTTATGCTGCTAAACCTCTGAGCTCATGTTGCTTTGAGTATTTTAAGTGCAGAATTTGTTAAAAAAAAAAAAAAAAAAAAAAAAACCCACACACACATTCTTGAACATAAAATTGCCCAGCTCAACATACTTGTCTCTCTTTGGAATGGATTTTGTTGAGAAAGGTGCTGTTAACTCATGTAGCGCTGTATGTTCTAAACACAAAGAATGGCATCTGGGCCTGTTCATTGTTTTTCATACACAAAGGCAGACATCTGAGAAGGACTTCTTTTTCTTTTCCTTTTCTGAACTTTTGAAAAATGTTTTCACACCCAAATAAGCAAGAAACCTGTCCCGATTAAGAGAGAAATCTTTGACTGTTTCCCCTGTTGCCCAGGGTCTCCAAGGGCTCCCTAAAAGCCTTGAGGTTGCAAACTCAAAAAACAAGTGGCAGCACCTTTGCAGGATGTCATTGCTGGGGCTGCTTCCCCAGCACACATAGTCTCTCACTCAGTCTGCTGATATGGTTTTAGGGCTTTTAGATTTGCATGCATTTTAATAGGGTGCAAGCTAAAAGTAGGCTCAGCTGCGCAGCTGCTTTTTGTGGTTGTGTAAATATATTGCCACCAGCTATATCAATATACGTCAGCCAGCTTTGGAGGACTTTTTTTTTTTTTTTTTTTTTTTTTTTCCAAGCTCCAAGACTACTCCAAATAGTCATTAAGTAGAAGGGAAAGAAAGAGGACAAGAGGTCAAGCAGGAACAGGATGTTCATTGTAAAGGTTTGTAGGCTGACCCCACTGTCACACCAGAAATCTCTGAACAGAATCCATATTTATGCCCTCCACAGTCAGATCCTCTTGTAGCTTTGATATAATTGATGGTTTTATGAGCTTTTTTGCCAATCTGACATTCAGAGCTGAATGTCTGCTCATGCCATTAAGTAGCTGGCCCAGAGTGAGGGTCTCTGGAAAGGTAGGGGGAGCAGTTTTGGAGAGCCTTAGCTGTTCCTGCAATGCGGTTGGAAAGCTGTCTTGTATTTTCCCCTGATGTCAGACTGCATAAAAGCCCTCTTTTGATTAAACATTGAAAAGGCTTTCCCCACTTCCTCTTCATTGACAAGGTAGTGAGATCATAGCTGGCCCATTCACACTAGAAAAATGTTCACCCAGAAAGGTCAGTAAGTGGGTTTACATCATCTAACAGGCTAAAGCAAAGTGTGTTTTCTTTGTCTCACTGAGGGCCACTGTAGTCAAGGTTAAGAGACAGCCATGGCAGTGTGGGAGGAGTGCTGGAGGGGCTTGTATGGGGCATTCCTTTCTTGGGGACGTGACTCAAAGGCTACAGGGCTTGGGGATGTCCTCATTTCGCCTTTAGCGAGCCTTGGTCAGGTGCCCAGTGTACTGTTAATGGGCTTGTGGAACTGGAGCTGTAGGGAGGCTCCAAGCCAGGGGCGTTGGTTACACGGCTTCCCTGAAATGGGTCCTCTTAAGGTTTCCCCTTCGTGGGGTAGATGACTGAAAGAGTGGCTTCCCCTGCACCACAGACGTGGAGCCCTCCTGGTCCTAAAGAAATCTCTATTCAGTAAGCTGTACATGTAGAGTGTTGCAAAAATGTGATTGAAATGAAGTGACTGGTTGGGAGTTACACTTCAATAGGAAGGAAGGAAGGAAGGAAGGAAGGAAGGAAGGAAGGAATTGCATTGCTCTCCTTCTGATAGAGGCATGGTGACAAGGATTGGTGAGGAGGCTAGCTGGTGTCTGTTACAGATCTATTTCTTCTCCTGTCTGCAAAAGCATTTCAGTAACATCTGCAGATTCTGTTGCTTCTGCACACTGAGATCAAGTATTTACCGAGTTCTAGACCTCAATTTAGTGTGAGTGTGTGTGTGTGTGTGTTTTGAACCGAGTCTTCCCAGGAGGTTTTTTTGTAATGTTCAGCATGATGTTCTTCACTGTTTTGGTCAGGGCAGCAGAAAACAGTTAATATTACAGAGCAAATCCTGTCTATACTCCTAATATTGAATAGTGAAGCTGAGTATTAGTGTTGATTGCAGCAAGGCTTGTTTCCAAACTAAGAAATGAGCTAAATCACCTCAGCTCTGCCTTCTGCTTGGCCTTGGGCCATAGCCATATGTTTTTTTTTTTTTTTTTTTTTTTTTTTTTTTTCCATTTCTGAATATTCAGTGTTGAGCTGATTTGGGAGAAATTAACCTAGTTCATACAGTAAATTAATATGAGAGAAAGACCAAGAGAAAAGGAGCCAGAGGGGAAGGAACACAGGAACTGGTACTCATCTGTTGTTTGGAAGTTAAGAGAGGTTTTCAAGAAAAGGACAAAAACACAGCAAGTCAGTGTGAGTTTTTCAGAAGAGCTGCCCAATACCTGAAAAGGTTAAGAAGGCCTTGTAGAGTGAATTATGTATGTAGGTAAAATGGCTGTATGCCCTGTCTGCGAGTTTAAGAACATTTTTCCTCAGTGACTGTTTCTATCAGTAGGATAAGCAGCACTTTGATTTTAGCTGTGACCTAGCTGAAGATTACTGCCAGCACACAAACGGACCAGCAGGCAGGTCCGGCTGACAGGTATCAAAGGTCAGTTTGGGAATGGGAGAAACAAGGGAAACCCTGTTCCAGGTGAGATGAAGACTGAAAACTGGAGAGGTGCCCTCAGAGCATGAGGAGAGCCCTGCCACCCAAGTCACTTGCCAGAAGGCAAGGCCTGGCTGCTCTGTCCTGGGGCGCTAGGACATGGAGACCTGCCATGATTGTACCCCACTAAGCAGGCAGTGGGGCTGCTGCAGCACCCTCAGGCTCTGCCCCAGGCCCCCAGTCTGTGTGCCCTGGCTGAAGCACGGCCACCCCACCACAGGAGGTGGCTTCCCCCCCACTGCCCCCTGGAAGCCCTCACAGCATGGCCCATGGTGGTCTCTGCCTCCTGCACCATTGGGACTGCGTTTCTGAGCACGCCTGCTGCTGTGACAGGGCTGCCTCTGCCTCAGGCACTGGCTGGGCCTCCCTTGTCCCAGCAGCAGTAACAGCACCCTGCATCTCTGGCTCCCTGCAGGGAAAGCTGTCCCAGCCCCACCCCACGTAACTGTGCACAGGGCTTCCCTTAGGGATTTTGCTGGAGGAGTGCCCTGTGAATGTCTTTAATTGGCTTTTTAGCATGGGTGGCAGCCAGGCTCTGAGGCGGACGGCCTCCCTGCTGCTTCCCATCCCTCCTGTGCCGGGGAGGCGCACACAGCTGGCACAGTGTCTCCTGGAAGGCACTGTGCCCATCCTGCTGTCCCTGGAGAGGTGGCTCTGATCCCACAAAATGCACAATGACTTGCCAGGATCCCTGCTCAGTCCTGGTGCCTTTGTGCTCTGTAGGTCTGTGTCTTGCTCCCAGACCAGAGGGCTGTAAAGATTACCGTTGTGAGGTGAGTGTAGGTTTTCTCTCCATCTTATCAGAACACACCTACTTTAATGTGGAAGAAATAACTAATCCCAAGAATCATCCTCATTCAGCCATTTTTTGGTTTTATTTCCCATCATTTATTTAGCCATCAGCCACATGAGTTTTGCTGCTTACTGTGTTACAAGGAATTTTCTGGATTGAGACTCATCTTGCAAGTTCCTGCCCTTGATGAATTCTGGCTTTGTGCTAGAGGTGTTCTGTATGCTTTTACTTACAGTGTTGCTTTCCACCTGCTGCTACACCAGATTTTGTCTCTCACGAAGGAGTGCTATGTGTTCCCATGACATTCCATGAGACAATGTATTTTTCACATATTTTTATCAAATTTTATTTTCATTGTTACCTAGCCACCACACCATACTGCAGGATAGTAGGTAGGCTCTACTGTGAATCAGATACAGTGCCTGCCACTGGTTACACATCTTTTAACTAGGCTAGTCAGTTAATTTACTCTCTTTTTCTTAGTTCTTATATAGTAGTATTTTGCAGTTCTGGAGGGATTTGAGGTTGTGGTTTTTAATTTTGTTGCTTTAGTAAGTAAAAGAAGCTGATGTTGGTGTGGGTAGTTTGTTGAGGACTGGCCATCTCAAAGAGTTTGGTAATAATACTCATGATAGAAACTGCACAAGATAAACACCAGGGACAAAAATGCAAAGAAGAAAAAAGATGCAATCAGAAGACCAAATCCCACACTATTAGCATAGCCATCCCTGTTTATAGCCACTGAAAATCTGACCTGCAACCTTTATCATTTTAGATTAGCATTAATTACAGATCCTGTCTGGCAGCAGGTGCTAGGAGATGACACAAGCACAGCAATTTAACTCTATTGTGTGCTGCTTCAGTTTGAATGTTTACAACATACTGAAAAACGTAATTCCTTTAACTTGTGTAGCATGAAACAAGGCAGTAAGATGTATGCTGGATTGTATATTAACTACAGCATAGTAAAAACAACAAAACAAAACAAAACAAACAAGCAAACAAAAAACCCAGACCTTTAAACTGCTTCTTAAATTCATTATGATCCTTTTCTTCAAGGCATCTTTTTTATTTTATTTTATTTTATTTTATTTTATTTTATTTTATTTTATTTTATTTTATTTTATTTTATTTTATTTTATTTTATTTTATTTTATTTTATTTTATT
>CM021778.1:6272682-6326584 GCA_011076525.1 Nettapus auritus
TTTTATTTTATTTTATTTTATTTTATTTTATTTTATTTTATTTTATTATTATTATTTTTAAACTGTTGTTTAATACCAAATAGCCACAGGAACTACATATATCTTTCAGTTTGGACAACAAAGCAAAACAGGGACAGACTTCATAAAGCTTGATTACAGTTTATTTTTGTTGCATGTAATTTTCAATAAGTCTGGTTTATTCCAACAGCTGTAATAAGCATGGCAGATCTGAAAAGTGTTTCATGATTGCTGGGTCTCTTTCTTTGTCTCTAGTGATGGAGGTGTCTTAATTACTGTTTGTTTTTGTAAATTTTAAGGATTAGTCATCCTTTGATGCCAGATGAGTCAGTCTTACCATACATTTTCAAATCTTTGTGTTCAAAGGCTTGATGGAGCTGGGTTCTGATAGGAGATTTTGAAACATACTGCTTCAACCCATAGTTAATCTTCAAGCAAAAGCATTCTTGTATGTCACGGCCAGCTCTTAATCTGTTTATATGGAGATCTGACAGTTTTGGAAGATACCTTTTATTGTGGACATTTTAGTTACTGCATCTGTCTTTCTGCAACTTTTGTTTGCTGGATAAATGAAAATAGTCTCCAGATCCTGTTGACAGAAGAGGCGGTGACTAAAATGTGGATTTGAAATCCTGGCTCTGTGCAAGCAATGGCAGATCTCCCATTGACTTCAATAAGGCCAGGGTTTTGCTCTAGCTTCTGTTACTGTCATTCAGAGGTCCCTGGTAGTTTTTTGTCCACAGAGACAGAAGAGTGTTTCTGGGAACTGGGAATGTGATGTTTTTTCCAGCCACCACTCTCATTTTGTGAGACTGTTGTTCCATTTTTGGGAGGGCCAGGGAATGGTTTTTGCAGTGTGAAGGTTAGTTTGAAGCATTAAAACCCCACCAAACACACAAGTAAAGTATTACCAGGAGAGTCTGTAATTGTGAATGCTTTATTTGGTAGTAGCTGAAGGTTTTGCTTGGACTGGACTTTTTGGCTCTGTCATTTAACTTCTTTATAGGCAACCGTCTCTTTTTCTTCTGCTTCCTCATCTATCTTATTTATAATGCATACCTGTGTTATGTAGTCTTCTTGTTTGCTGGGACAGACACAGTGCAGTCCTCTTTTGTCAAACGGTAGATAAATCATTAGTAGGACTGAGAAGACATGATTTCGTTTCAGTGCTTTCCATTTCAAGCAAATGGCTACCACCCACTCATGCGGTGTTCGACACAATTGTAAACTCAACACTGACCCCTTACACACTGTCTAATACTCTCTTTTCTCACACTATGCCATATGTCCTGTTGCACGGACATGACCATCATGCCTATGACACTTAGCACAACTCTATGCCCAGCACCACACAACCCATCTCAGCATCCCAGCCCAGCAGTGTTCCTGCCCCCTGTTCTGTGCCTCCTTTCCTGCTTGCTGGCACTGAGCTGGTCAGGTTTCCTCATGTTTAGTGTCCCCCCCAACTCCAACATCCTTTTTTTCTGCATTGGTTTCCTTCACATGGGAGACTTCCATGTAGCCAGAGCTTCTCCAGCATGCTCCTTCCTTCAACCTCACCTTGCCCTCCAGACTTTTCTCTTAAGGATGCCAGTGCTTTGGCCCAATGTGGAGCAATGCAGTTGGAAGCTGTTGGATGGATCGGAGAGGAATAGTGTACCTGCTAGCCATCCACAATAAAGCCAAAGGCTGGATCCAGTTTGCAAGTGGCAGTTCCCTTGGACCTAACAACAGTGCATGGGCGTTCTTGTAAGCAAGTCCCAGTCCCTGCAAGAAGTGAGTAGGACTGAGATTACTGCTTTCTAAGCTGATGCTCAGATGTTGGTTCTCTGAAGAGTTGGGTGCTTTACGTTCAGAGGGTTTTGAAGGCAACAATTTGTGAATTATAAAATGTGTTACAAACCAACCTAATGTCTTCACTGTTAGCCTTCAGCTTAAGAACAGTGGTCAACATGTACAGAAAAGCATGCTAAAAGTAGCAGTCTACAAGAACAAACACTGACTGAAATCCCAATATAAGTTTATTGTGGCATACGTGAAAAGTGAGTTGCTTAAAACTTCAAAACAAAATGAATGGGAAATTGTTTTATCTCTTGGGGAAAAAGAAAATTGTTTCAAAGTGCTGAACTTGAGTAAACAAATAGTCAGTGCAATAAATGGTTACATGATGCACAATTAAGATAAAAGATGATTAGTATGCTGACATTTTGTATGGGTTTGGCTTCATCCAAAAATAGGGGTATATAGTTATCTGTCTTCAGTTCTGAACTATGTTAATGTGTCTCAGTACGTACCTCATCGTATTTTATAGGTGGCAAAAGTGGAATATATTAGAAAAAAGCCAAAATTAAAAGAAGTTCTGGTGAGATTAGAAGAGCATATGGAATGCACCTGTACATCATCAAATACTAATTCAGATTATAGAGAAGAAGAAACTGGTATGTTTTCCTTTTATTTTTGCATTAATGCTTATTTCATATGGACCTTGTTTTTATATTAGTAAAGAATGTAAAGCAAATTTTACTTCCAGTGAACCTAAGTAGAGAAGCCCCCAGCTACCTCTCCATATGTTGAAGATGCAAAATTAGGAACAGTTTGTGCTGGATAAAGAGTTTGGACTTGAAGTTTAAATTCTATCAATTCTCATTAGGTCAGCCTTTAAATAAAAGTAAATGCCCAATATTATTCAAGTCTTGCTTAACTAAGTTAAAGGTTGTCCTGTTGCAGCTTATTGATGAACTCTGTTGCCTAATTTTTTTTGACTATGTGGAGACAGGGTTTTGAAACAACAGTGCCAGTTCATGTTGTTTTCTTATGCATATATAGTCAAGAATTTATTGGCAGTTGTTAGGTTAAATGTGTGTTTGCCTTCTCAAGACAACATTTAAATTATCATGGGGAAAGATTTGTGGGGAAGGATACTTACTTTCAACGTGACTTTCATAAAACCACCTAAAATTGCTAGCTCAGATCCTCTTGCTAGGGTACAATAATTGCAGAACTTGACCTATGTAGAAAGAACACCTCCCACTCTCCTGATTCTGCTTGAAGGTAACCTCGAAAGTTTGCTTTCACTTCTGCCAGGAATTTAGGGGTTCAATAGACCCAGCTCTGAGATTAGAGTCAGTGAAGAGCAAGTAAATATAGGAGGAAAGCTGCCCAATAGTGATGGATTTCGTAGGTGTCTGGGTAAGGAAGGATTTTCTGTACTGCCTCTGTCTAGCTTGGAGACATAAACCTGGTCTAAGTGAATGTAAACTTCAGTTGCTATGTACAGAGCAGAAGAATTAGGATTTGTGTAAAAGCAAAGATAGGTCTCTGCAGTGATTTTTATTGGACATAATTTATAATCCAAGCTGAATGTTTTAGCTCAAACTAGGTTGAGTTATGAGTAGACAAAAACACATTAAAAATGGTTATTTTTGTTGTGTGTATGACTTGATATTTTTTCTGTCTTGTATTTGAAAAAAAAAACAGTTCTGCTAGGTCAATTGTGTGTGAAAAAATGGGGTAGAATTGGAACGGAAGAATAAAGTTTTCTAGGATTTAATTACTGATAGGAACAAAACTTGCACCAGCAAGTGGATGGTGAGCTGAAAATAACTTAACTACAGAACTGAAAGCAAATGTTGAATACAGCATGGTAACAGTAATTATAGATGGATCTTGGAAATGACGTATGCAATGCCAACTTCGTTTATTATTTCTTTACTTTTGTATAATTACTTTGTAAACAAAATGTCAAATCAGACGTTATAAAGTTATTACTTTAATGCAAAGTATAATGAGATTTCTTTGAAATGTAAACGGTTTGAGTATTTATTACTTCAGTGTTCAACGAAATGCATTACCTTAGGGCTTTTTACCAGCCCTGCCCTTATGTTAACAGGAAGGCCTAGGGAATCAGGTAAAAAACGGAAACGAAAAAAGTTAAAACCAACATAAAACCTACTGGAACTATTTGATATTCAGGTAGGACCTATATGCTGAACACCCTAATAGCACAAGTACTGGAAAACTTAATCAAATATCATCACTTCAACTTAATCACTGTTCAAAATCTTGACACTTGCTACCTCAAGGCTGCAAAGAGATTAGATTTGATTGGCTTTGATAATTCTACCTGCTGGTATTTTTCTTTTAAGCTCCACATCACCATCAGCATCTTACATTCTTGAGCTACTTCCTCTTCTTGCCTTTTTTTTTTTTCTTCTTATTTATTTATTTATTTTTTTTTTTGGAGGGTGCTAATACTTCAGCTTCTGAAATTTCAAGTTCCATTGCCTCTGCTTTTGTTTCATTATTATTGATTTCTGAGGTCAAAGCATCACATAATAATGCATGAATGAATTGCCAGGTTACAAATTGTTGTATTCCGAGTCATTGGCTGTATAACACTGAACATATGTACATGGTAAATATTATTATATGCATGACCATCAAACCCTTGTTTTGGCATGAACTGGGATTGATTGTACATGCACCCGAGGTGGTCTGTTGATCTGCCTACCTGAGAAGGAAGATGCTTAGAAATTCCATTTTTGTGTTGCAGGGCCTTGTGCTACTTACACCAGAAAATTAAAATTTTTTTTTTTTTTTTTTTTTTTTGGTCTGTTCAGTCTCAGTAGGATGATGCCAGTCACTTATCAAAATTCATCAGTTTTTCAGTGTAGTGAAAAACTAACACCCTCTCAATGCAAAAATGACTGAAATCCTTTGGCCAACATATTAGCAATGTATGCTGATGGCAATACACATTCCAAATTAAATACAGCGTTTTCATTGCTTAATGACTTGAAATTATGTAAACTGCAGTATTTGCAATTGATTCTAGTATTTGAAGTGGGAATTATTTGAATTTTGCAGTGTATGTGCCTAACGCCTGTATGACGGTGAATTTAATTTCAAGCACCTATTTTTGCACATAAACTCCCAATCACAATTTTCATTTATACTGATGTATCCTTTCTAAAAAATGCTGAACTTCATATCCTGTTTCAGATTAACAGGTATTTATTGGGAGTAGTGTGATAGAAGCAAAGATTTTCTAAAATTCAACTTTAAAAGTGAGCATGTAAACTCAATCAAAACAGCATTTAGAACTTCTTGTCCCAGGTTAGTGACTCTTCATGCAGAACAGTTCTTTTTAAAGTCATCTACTTAGAGGATAGGACCTTTGATTCTAATCATAGAGTTATTGTATCTTTTTTCTCTCCTGCAGATGTAAGGTGAAAATAAGCTAGAAAAAAAACTTCTCTCTGGGACATGGATGTACATGGTTTGTTACATTCCTGAACCTACTATGTATGGTGCTTATTGACTGTATACTTTATTTGTTCTCCTATGTGAAAAAACTGTCTCAAAAGAACACTTAATGAGAACAAAGAGACAATGTACATTTGTTTAATGTGACATCAAAGCAAGTATTGTAGCACTCTGTGAAACAATAGGAAGCTTCCCTGTCCAAAAAAAGAAAAAAAAGAAAAACAGAAAAGAAAAGACAGTTGAATGAATGGAGGATACCCAAAGTACCCAAAACATGACAAAAATCTAAGTGAATAGTGGACTTCTGTCAGAGCAGTCAACGGTGCTTTACGTCAAGAAATGTGCCTGCGTTGTTGATGAAGATGGATGGATGCTGATGGACTTCAGGCACAAAAAAAGCAGGAATGTCTGAAATGATCAAATGCCACGCAAACACTATAGAACAATACATCCTTGCTTGGTGGTGTTTTAAAAGTCTATACAAAAAAAAAAAAAACTTCTGGGGGGCCTTAAGGGGAATTTTTTTTTTTTTTTTTTTTTTTTTTTTTTTTTTTTTACACCATAAAGTGATTATTAAGTTTTCTTTTTACTCTTTGCCTAGCTTTTTATTATCTCTTGGACTACATTTGCCAATAACACATATAAAAGACTGGTATAACAATAAGCAGAACATTATGGTATTTCTCCTAGTGGGATGCAAACTAATGAGATGTATTAAAATAAAAATGGTATACCTATGCATAATTTTCTAGGTGTTTCTTGGTTTATGTTCCCCAACCTCCCCCGTAATTTAAAGCATTACAAAAAAAAAAAAAAGACAAAAAAAGACAAAAAAAGAGACGTGCGTAAAAACAAATCATAGGATATCCATGCAGAAATCCTTTTTTTTTTTTTTTTTTTTTTTTTTTTTTTCCTTTAAGACTTATGCCAGTTGCCTACTAGTGATATTGTGTTAGCAATTGTCATCCTTATCAGTATACAGATACTTTTATTTCACATGTTGGAGCTGTGTGAAATGTACAAATTCTTGTATCTGCATTGTACAATGTCATGGTGGCATGGGAACTACCTTGCTGCAAATATTTGAACAAAACCTAAAATTCTTTATTTTTGGTAAAATGTTATGCTTTATGTGTATTCAACAGAAATATGTGTTTTTGTAAAGGTGAAGTTTGTATTTTTATCTAAAAATTAACAGTTTTATATACCTGAGAAAGCCTGCTATGTTTTCTTGAACCAAAAAAAAAAAAAAAAAGAAAAAAGAAAAAAAAAAAAAGCATTTTGTGGTCATATTTTTGTAGTAGAATAGCCCAAATAACATCAAAATCTATTTTAACTATAGCAGGGCAGATAAAATACTCTGGCACAATGTCCTGTATTTTCAAAGTGCCAAAGGATTAAATGTTCAGCTCTCCATGGATTTCAGTGGGAGACACATGGCTAAATCCTTCTTTACTGCTTTGGAAATTTAGGTCTGTGCCAGATACGACATGGCTACTCACTTGGCCAAAATCACTGCCCCACCCCAGCAGTTTGGATTATGTACCCTTTGTTTTATTTGGATTATCTCATTGGATATGTAAAATGAACTACTGGTTTCTTTTCTTTGTGAAACATCTACAAAGAGATGAAAGAGTTGTCTCCTCTTAGTTTGGAACGACAAAATGTTATCTTAAGACAATGTTTCCATTCAAATCAAAAATATCTTCAAATGTGAATGAACTGCAGAACCTTAAAACAACAAAAGAGAGAGAGATTTTTAACCTTTCAATTTCTTTAAATATAGTTCAAACATCCTCTCCCATTCCCCACCCCCCACGCCCCCCCGTTCCAGTATCTATGTCCAATTTCAACCAAACAAAGCAATGTTAGCTAACAGGCATTATTGGCTTCAGATGCTAATGCAGAGATAGAGTTAGTCACAGTTCTATTTTGTGATCATTTTCCCAGTGTATTTGTTGAGCACCAAAACTGGAAATACATTTAACTAAGATTGTCTGTGCTTGTTTTCCACTAAGTGTACTGTTCACAATGTTATGCACATGAATGTATGTGTCTGCGTTTAAAAAAGTGTATAAAATGTAATTTATATATTTATGTTTCAGTGGGATGCCAATAATGTTGCTCCGTTCTGTTTTTGTCTAAAAGATATCTAATGAAAAAAAATCATTTATCCATTAAAATCATGTAGATGAAAAGCATTATGTGACCCACTCAGACACTGTGCAGATATAAAAGGATGTCAAAGTCACTTAAGTGGAATAATTTTCAAAACAACTTTTTGAGAGTCCTTTGGTTGCACTGGCATAAGAGGTTGCATTCAGGTCAGTGGGCCAGATTCTCTGGAGTAACTCTGTTGAGTATAATGGAGCTCTGCTGATTTACACCACCAGTGAGTCTGGCCCTCTGTTAAAGTCTTGGAAAAGAGCAAGCCAAGGCATGCATTTTACTGGTGCCAGCAAATAAATTTGTTATGCCAAATTCAGCAAACCAAGAGGGAATGAAGACTGAACAGAGTCTTCTCCAGTAGTTGTTTGAGACTTGTAGTGTTGAGTTAATTTTGTTACGAGGAATGAAACGCACATGAGTCTTTGCTCTCAAGCACAGTGTTTATATGGCATGCAGCAGAAAACACAAAAATCTCAGGGCTATATTCTCAGCTAGTATAAATTGGCAAAAGTTTTTTGACTTCAGCCTCCCCTAAGCTAATTTACATCAGATGAGGATCCAGTCCACGGTTTTAAAATATGAGGAGTAGTGTCATGACATAAGTATCATTTACTGTTGTCCAGCTGAGTTACTACCCACCAGCCTTTTGAACATTACAGGCTATGGTATTAGTAGGCCTTCTTTGAGATGGCAAATACAACCAGAAGGAACAGTAACATTAAAGGTTGTGACACAGGAGACATCAATTCAAAGTTAAGTTGGACATTTCAAGGCCCATATCCTCAGCTGGTGTAAATCACCATTGCTCTGTTGCCTGCAATGGAGCTGTACCAGCTTACACCACTTGAGGGGCTGGTCCCTCATTCTTGCTCATCCCTTTCACTACTTGGTCCTGCAGGGATCTCAGATTGTTGTGTACTGTTAATGTAATCCTGTGTTCTCTAATACTTAAGCACAATAAGTGAATATAAGAATGAGTGTCAGACTTAACTTTGAATGTCCAAGCTCTGAAATGGTTTGTTTCACCATTGTGGCTGTAAATTAAACAGTTCTCTGTGCATTTGTGAATGCCGTGTCATATCTTCTTCCACTGTCTATTGGAGCTGGAATCCATCTGGACTTTAGAGTGCAACAACACGTGGAGTGTTAGAGGGAAGGGTGTGAGCAGTTGGAGCTGCCAGATATGTGTTGAACAACTCTGTTATTCATGGGGTGGGTGGCTAGTGGGGCACTTAAGGAATGAATTTTAAATGGTAGTTGTTGAAAGTCACATTTCCATGCAATCCTTAAATATCTTGTCATTTTTGTCCTTGCACAAACTAGGTAGAGATTTGGGGGCAAAGTGTTTTGGCAAAATGTTATTCTGTTTACATTCTACAGTCACTTCCTCTGTCCAAAGGTTCAGAAGTTGTTGGTCTGATTTTGTGGTCTTTTCTGATCAAAAAGCATATTTGGAAGACAATGCCTGAAAACAATCTCCGTGTTATAATATGGTGCATGAGTGTTGATTCTGTAGTCAAGTCATTACGTTTAATACTGTGCTTCATCTTTCCAGAGCTTCCCTTCAGTTGCTTTTATTGAGTGAAATCAAGGAATACATGCCAGTTTTCTTTCCTTTCCTTCTGTTCTCCGTCCTGCTTGGCATCTGCTTTTTTAGTGCGCAGTGACTGCAGGCAGTTGCCCCTCTCCAGCCCTGGAGGTTCCCAGGCATCTCTGGTTCTTCTGTCTTTGAGCTTAGGCTTTTTACTCTGCTTAGAACAACATCTCACACATCTCCTCTCTCCAGTGGGCTTCAGTATTCCAGGTTCTCTTGGCTGCCTTCCTTGGGTCCATATTCCTGATCTGTGGGCTGTTTTCCAGCTATTTTCTGCCTGACTTTCCCATCTCTCTCTTTCTCAAGAAGGATATTCCCTTCCTAGGTTCTTTCTCATCATATATCTCTTTGCTCTCCTCCTGCCTGAGAGAACAGTCTTTGATCTGTTTATCTGTAAATCAATTGTTTTATCTAGGCATGTGCCCTGAGATCCTGTCTCCCAGGCCAACAGGCCCATAACTGATCCCCCATGTGAAAAACAAATGCTCTTATATAGACAAGCTTTTGTGGAGAGGAAAAGATTCATCTTTGCATTTGGAAAAATATTTGTTGCTGAAGGTTCACTGCTGAAGCTCTGTCCACCTCCAGTAGCAGTGTAACTCTGGAATAGTGGTGTTCAAGCTTTTCCAAACATCTGACATTTCAATTAAAATCCACGTTCCCTTCATAATTTAATTTGAAAGTGTACCCAAAAGCAAAGATGAAGTTTCAAAGCTCCCTCAGATTTGCATGCTCATATTTTACAGTAAATTGAAGGAAATCATGTTTGTAAGCCCCTTCCATGGCTTTGAAAATCTTATCCTGAATATTTAACTTGCCCTCTCTTGGGCTGGAAATCTTGGTTGCTTTAAAACAGAAACAAAGCAGAGGTACATAATTGTTTTCAAGGAAGTCGTTTTCTTGGTGTTTCTAACTCCACAGCTTCTAGACTAGCAAATGTCTAGATAAAGATTGTTTAAACCCCCACACTCAAGTGTGCTTTAATTTTAGGTAAAAGAGAGAAGTCCATCAGTGTTTTATTCCCCAAAACTGAGCCTATATTTTGTATTTTTTATTTTATTTAAATAATTACTGTGTGTTTTCCCACATTTTAATAGAAGGTATTATTCATGTCTGAGCTTTTCTTTGCTGTAGTGTCTCACTGCAGAACAGCCTTGAACAGGTTTGTACTCATACCCCCTCTGAAATAAAGAACTATTGTTATCCCATTTTAGGAGAGTCCGAGGCATGGAGAAATGACTGTGCAAGGTCACACAGCAAGGCTATGGCAGAACCAGGGATAGGACTCAGATCTGAGTGCTCATCCAGTGCCCTAAATCACACGACCATCTTCCCTTTCCAGGAATGAATCCTTGCACCCTTAGAGCTAAATACTGAAAAGATTGAGGGTAAGTCATTTTACCTAATTATTGTACATTGGATATGTGATCAAAAACCACTGCCATACCAAAGAATGTAGTGACGGATGAAAATCCAGCTTTCGGCCCATGCACTTATGCGGCCTGTTATGCTATCATGAGCTGGTCATTTCCTGCATTTCTAAGGAGTCAACCTTTTGTGAGTTTGTATTAAAAAATTATGCACATAGAAAAAATGAAAACTCATATTTTATGGGCATTTTCAAAAATTCAGTAGACAATTTTTCATTGTACTTCTCACATCATTGTTATTCATTCCTTTTATGGAGTGGGTAACATTTCCTAAGGGAGCTGTTTTTATTATGGGCCCAATCCTGAATTCTTTTCCCAGGACCTTACACGGAAAAGCACGTGTTTGCCCTTCTTCAAACTAGTGCCTAAACATGCATGTAACTTTGGACAAACATCCCACTGACTTTGGGCAAATGGAGCAAAGTTTGTGTTTATTACTGTTTTTGAGCAGGGCGTGCTTTTCTGGCACAGGGTTCCAGTTGTGGGATGGGGGTCTTCTTGTCCTTAGAGTGTTGAAGTATGTTGGAAATAACCCCAAAGATGAAGTAACAAGACTAGTATAGACAACTAAAGAACAGCTGGGAGAATTCCTTCTCTTTTGCTTCCATGGAGGTTGCTGTTTTGTTGTATTTGTTCTTTTCTTAAAAAAACTATTTTCCTGGCATGGGTGGATTCAGGACTGCCATTATTAATGCCAGTGATCCCCTTTAAGATGATCTGTTCAGGTGCATCAGAGAACATAATTTGAAAACTCACAGTCTTATCCATAACAGACAAATTTTAGATGGGAAAAAGAATTAGATAAAAAATTCATGTGAAATGTGGCACTTTTTTTTTTTTTTTTTTTTTTAAAAAAAAAAAAGAAAAAAAAAAAAAGATGAAGAAGAAAATGCTCGAGATCACAAGACTGATCATTCATTGTTCAGTTGTGGAATGTTATCAGTCCCATTAGTCATTCTAATTATTTGCTGCATCAGGCCAAATTATGTGCTGAATTAGCTCAGAATCACCACAACACATAAAAAGTTATGGCTGGTTCTCGTTGAACTGCTACCTATTATCATGGCATATGACTGTAAGGTGGGGCCCACAATCACAGTTGTAAATCAAAGAACGAGTCATAGGTTAGGTACTGTTTTCCTTGGATATTGTCTCTAAGTTTGTTTTCTGTATGTAAGTTTCTTGAGGGATGTTTGGTGAGCTTTTCAGTTAGGTGTAAAGTCAAGAATACGTAGTTCCCAACAGGAAAGTTGCATAGTCATCCTTCCAATATCAGGCCTGTTTTGGCCTCTGTAAACGAACTTTGACCTTCTGTAATGAAGGCAACTGGTTTTACTGTCCATCTTTGAAACTGAGAGTAGCTGTTAAGACCAGGCACGCATAGAATAGAAGCACCCACAAGCGCAGATGATCCATGGGGATTAAAAAAAACATCGTGATTCTTGAGAAGAACTGGAAATTTGTAGAAGAAAAGCATTTTAGCAGTTGAAAATCCCACCCTGGCTTATTTGGCAGGTGAGAAAAGAATCCAGAAAATCTACTACATGTAATGATTATTCAGTGACAAAGTAGCTGTTGATGGAAAATGTTTGTGCTTAAATCTTTCAGCAGTTAATAATCATCTTTATAGACCATAATACTTGAATACTTCACTTATCGATACATCTGGGCTTGGATGGACTTTGAGACATATGAAAATGGGACACTCCTTAGGCCAATGGTAGCTAGCTCTATGTTCTAGTAACTGATCAACCAATTACATAACTGGCCAGATCACTAACTTAAAGAAATAGATACAACCCTATTGACTTCACTGGAAATGACAGTTACCTGAGAATTGACCCGAAACTCTTGACATGAAGAAGATAATGGTTTCATATTTTGCTGTTTAGTGTTGTAAAAATAGAATCATTTCCTGGAGCAGTTAAAACAAGAAAATCTGGAAAAGCAATTTCCCACAGAGACTCATCCACCCTGGAATTTGCCAAGGTCCCCGGATGTGAACATGTGCTGTTAGAAAACATAAAACAGCAACTTTGTTTAGGGAAGCCTCTGACCTGTCAAAAATGCAAAGCATTCATTACCAGACTTTTCCTTGGCAATTAGTGGGTAGAATTACTCATAGAAATTGTTTTGTTTGCTCATGAGGGGAGAAGAAGATATCCCCTGTTTGACCACAAGAAAGAAGACTCTGTTCATAGGGGGCCTGTGGGTGAAGTGCAGAGTGGCCTCAGATCCCTTTGGGGGTGAACTCAAACTTGTAGACCACACTGAAGTATCAAGAGTGCTCCAGAATTGCTCGAGTTCCTGTCTGCGACTTTTTTTTTTTCAGCGGTATAAGGGATTTGGGCATCTGATGATATTTTTTTATTTTTTTTATTTTTTTTCAAGACTTTCAGTAAAACTCAGCTACCTTCAAAATCCCTCTGTCTCTGTTCTGCAGAGCAGCCAATTTTGACCCAGGGATGTTGCTGTGAGTGTTACCTTCCTTCCCTAGGCCGTGGCGCTCAAACCTCAGGTTTGCTTTCTGTTGTTTGGTGAAAGTGTTTTCCAGCAGTGACTTTTTAAGTACCTGTTGCATGCTCAGTTCACTGCGGGAAGAGCTTGACATTTCAGATGAGGCTTCCTCCTTGTTCCAGCCATACTTCACCTTTTCTTTCGCACTTTGGTTTTTCCTCTCTTTTCTGTAGAAAGGTGATGCTGGTTTAAGCTGAAGACCAGGGAAGTTATAAGAGGCCAGATTTTCTGCTCTGAGCCCTGCCCTGCTGGAGCCTGATGCCCAGCTGTGCCTGCTCTGTGGAGCCAGAGAAGAAGGGAGAGATGCTGGAGCACTTCAAGGAAGCCAATATATGCCTCCTCGTGCTTGAAAGGTCCTGCCTGAAGATGCATCCTCCCTGGCTGCCACCAAGCCCTGCAGTTTCCCCCTTTTCCCCTTGCACAGAGGACCCATGTTTCCTGATGCTGACATGTCCCTCGTGCAGGGGAGAGTCTCATACTGCAAGACATGGTTGAGAAGAGGTGGTATCTACTTAGCAGCAAGATTCCCATGGAAACTGAGGGCTCTGTGCTCACGCACTTGGGAAGAAAGACTCTTTTTGGTCCAAACTCACCCCTAGCAAATTGAGCTGCTCAGAGGTCTCATTGGAGCAAGGAAGCTAGCTACTAAAATAATATGTCTTCAGGATCTGAATTCTCTCTTGACTGCAATGGGTTTCCACAAAAAAAAAAAAAAAAAAAAAAAAAAAAAAAAAAAAAAAAGTGACAGAAGCAATTTATCACAGTTAGAATGGTTTCTTCAACAAGCCATGTATAAGTCCTGCAAGTTAATGCTCAGCTTGTGCATTTTACTGATGGCCACAAATGCTGCTTTTAAGTCATGTTGTCACAATTTGTACAGGGATGTCTGTTTCTCTTAGGTACACTTCAGAATGGTTTGCCTAATAGCTTGTATCCATTTGTTTTGAGGAGTCTGCTGGCCAAACCAAAATGGTTAGGCCATGTCTGCATATCTAATAGGGATCTGGGGACCTAGCAGCTAGTGTTAGCAAGTACAGGTGTTTCCCATTAGCTCCCTGCATTCCCCTAAGTTGTGATTCAGCAAGGTACTCAGTGGAAAGCTGAACCTGAAGCATGTGAGATGTTTCTTTGAAGTTACTCATGCTTCAAGTTAGGCATGATCTGAATTGGCTTGCTGAACTGAGGGCCTGAATAGCCTGCTGTGGTAACAGTGTAAACGTGATGTTTTCCTTTTGTGCATTGCTCGGAGTGATGCTAGTTTCAGAAACAGCCTGCAACCTCTCAGGAAACTATACCTTAGTACTGAAGGAAAGCTTTAACTTTTCAGTGGCTTTCTGTCAGCAACTCTGCTACAGTAGAAAGCCCGTAGCAATGGCTGCCCTCTCTGGGCTTCTGAGGTTTCTCCCTTCCTTATTTTCTTCAGCATGTTTCTTTTCTAAGGCAAGTGATAAAAAAAAACCTTAAAAATAGTACCTTAAAAAGGTAGGAAATTAAGCAGATCATATCAACTTGATTCCTTTATCTAACTTAATTAAGGAGAAGTTTGCCAATAGTGATCTGGTATTTCCTAAAACAAGCATATATGAAGAACACTTTAAGTGACTTCAAAAGAATTTGCAGACTAGATCAGGAAAAGATAAAATCAGAAGTGGAAACTTCTAATACACTTTATAGCTCATTATTTACAGGAAATACATTGTTGCATAGGATACTAATGAATTTTGCAGGATGGAGTTTCCAAAAAAAAAAAAAAAAAAGGTACCTTTTGTACCTTAGAAGAAAGGTCTTGGATCTTTTAAAAGTATGATAGACACACTGTGGCAGGAAAGATTCTACCTCTGGGAAAAGGCTTTCTAAAGTTTCAAATGTGTACACTGTTGAATTTCTGTAGCAACTTCCTGGATGAGCTGCTGAAAAGTGGTAAAGGAAATGGTAGATTTCTGTGTTGGTTTCAGTTGTCCTGTTCTACACTCCAGAATACTGCACTGCATATCTGCAGCTGTAGGGAGAACAGCAGAATCACATTTCAATGTGTAAGGATGAACATGGTGAAGTTGTTTCTGATGTTCTCCATCAGCTAGCGAGGCCAGGAAAGTCAGGGAAGCAGCATGGATACTCAGGTTTACCAGTGACACTTGCCTGGAAAATTAATATTTGCCTGACTCTTAACTAACTCGGTTGAAGAAATAATCCTAAAAATCTGTTTCTGGATAAGGGCCCAAATCCCAAGCTACTGGATTTTCTGCTAGTAAGTTGCTGCTCCTCTAGGCCTCAGAGGTATTGTGACACAGAAGTATTTCACGGAGATCCTGTGGATGACAAACAGCATAGTGTCACATGATTTAAATTGTTCCCTGGTGTAAACAAGCCCCTCAGTGGTGACTAGAGAGCTGAGGGGTTGTGCCCTGGCTCATCTTGTGGTTTCAAGTGCCGAAGTGCTGTCCCCAAGGTAACACCAGCTGGTGTGGGGAATATCCCCCCACGGGGGATATTTCACTCGTACTGCACTCACATTGCAAGGGCAGCTTTACTGGAAGTTCAAACATACTTCAGGCCACAGAGCATTTGCATCAGGACTGAAGCATCCAGGCAGTGAAGCCTGAGCTTTTTTTCTTTTATTTTTTTTCTTAAATACAGGCTAAATATTTAAATATTAGGTTAGCTGCTCTTCCTATCTTTAGGCACTAAGATACCTCTAAACTTGTGGCTGCTGGAAGGCCGTCTTATTGAAAACTAAGAAACATTTGCCCTTGTAAAAATTTCTACTCATGCTTGAAAGTGAGGTTTAGGCTCCTAAGTCATGAAAGGCTTTTGCAAATGTTTGTATTTGTCTTCCTGTTTCCCTATAGATCAACCTGCTTGGCCGGAACTGAATGTATAAATAATAAACAGCTGAAAGACAGTCTGATTGCTTCTTTTTGAGTGTTTCCCTTATGGAGTGCTTGGGGTCACATGGCATCTGCTATGACCTTAAGGACCTGCTTTCTGGAGGCTTTTTTAAGATGCTAACAAACCCCTCATTTTAACTAGCCATCAAATGAGCCAGTCAGTGGTAACCATTCAGGAGAGGCATTAGGAGAGCATTCTTGCTGGGATACAAGATGGCTCTGTCCATGTGCTGGCCAGGGATGAAGGGCTGGAAAACTGTGTGGTGGAAGAGAATATTAATCTGATTTTCCACAACTTTCCTTGCAGCTGCATTTTTGAGGAGAGAGAGAGAGAGAGAGATGGCTAGGCTTGCAGTAACATGTTGTGCCGTCATAAATGCTACAGCCACCATCTGTTTCCAGCCCACAACTTGAAAGAAAACTGAGCAGTAATCTCATAATTCACATGAGCATTTTACACTTGTGAACCCTTCCCAACCTTTGTCTAATAATGAGGGGAGTGCATGGTGCTAAGGTTTGTATTTTTCCTGCAAGTATTAGTGTTTATTTGTATGTCTCTTTCTGTTTATTATTATTATTTTTTTCTATGGGCCCATAATAAAAAAATTCTCTGGGAGGAAAATCAGACCAGTTCTGCAGTCAAAAGAAATATGACGGTGAAATCCCAATTCCATTGACCTTGCTAGCAAAATTCTCTGGGAGAAGGTGCATTTAACGTTCCTTGCTCTGTCTGTTTTAGCTACTTGTTGATTAAAAGAAAGATGTTAGAAAGTGAAGAGGCAGGTTGCTGAACTGCCCTTTCCCTGCAGAAACACCACTGCTAGAATAGCTGGACATGCGCATTTGAAACCTGCACCATCAGATAGGATGGTAATGGTAGGTTGGATTTTAATGAAAACAAATTCTTCTGCTAATCTTGGCTTTGGGCTGGCCCTCCGTGGGATTAAGGATACCACCTGCTGTGCCAAAGACATGCTCAGGTTCGAGGCTGCTGGTGGGTGGGAAGGACACAGACATCTGAGAGTGACGCTGGTGAGCGATCGCAGTCTGTCCTCTTGCAGTGCCCTCGGGGAAGGCAGAGTTGAAATCATGTAGTTGGTGGAAATACTGCGCCTCTTCAGCCTGAAAAGCAAGGCTAACGTCATTAAGGATTTCTTTCTGACTGTACCACAAAACCAAGGGCTGCTGTTTCTCTCGTCTTGGGACCCATTTTGCACGCCTCCTCCTAGCACAGCTGAACTGCCTGAGTGAACTCCTGCACTCCTCTGGCCTTAGAAACAATGACTTCCATCATCTCGATGAGACTGCAGAGCAGTTTAAGGATGAAAGGGCTTCTCATTTCATATATATGCCACTGCTGCTAAAATTGTAAATCCTTGATGGACTAAGTTTACAGCAAACTGCTACTGCAAGCAGGTGAAATATATTTTGTGTTGTCATATGTATGGTCAAACTGTTCAAGAAGCCACTAAACAAAGAACGGAGCTTCTGATGGGAAACCAATCTCTTTCATTTTTATTGAAAAATAATAAATATCTATCAAAGAAATGAACTTATCTTGACATGTGATACCTGTTGGGTGATCCTCAGTATCTCCAAGATGTGCCAGTAAGAGAAAGAAAGCTTCCAGCTGTTGCAAGGTCCAGCAGATGTGGCATGAAGTTCCACCAAAACAGGGTTTGGAGGCTCACTAGGTTAAGGGAGTAGATCCAGACAGTCCCCTTTTTAACACTACTTGCTGTTCTGGTTGTGTTTGTTAAGGTAGCAAGGGTACCCACACAACTCGGCTTTTTGGTCCCTTCCTCCCCATAGAGGCCATATCCAGTCACGTTGACCTCTGTTTGAATCAGTGACAAAGATTCATTAACCCATATCTTTCTGTGGTCCTTCTGACAGAGTTTTATAAAATATGGATTTTTGGTGGGTCTTTGGGGTCTAGAAATGCCTATTTTGATTCTTTGTGATGGTTGATGAGCTAAAAAGGAGACAGTAGAAACTCTTCAAGTTGATGGGGATGTGAATCATGTATACTTCTGTATCATTTTCTCACAGAGTGAATGGTCCTGAAAAGTTAACTTATTTTTTACCCAGGCTAATTGATTATAGGCAGGGGGTGCTGAGAGCTGTTGGATTAAACAGCCTCTCTTCATTTACTGCTCCCATACTACCGGATTCAGTCCCTGATGCCTCCCACCCCCTTGTCTGTAGCTTGCAGCCACATCTGAAGTGCCTGCCTGCTCACGTGCTGGTACGAGCCTTCTCCCTGCCCTCCTGCCGTGCCCCTTGGTGTCCTTAGAGCTGCAAGCAGTTTTTCTGGGGCTAGGTTTCACATTAGAGGGAGAACATGAAGGGCAGCAGCAGGGAAGGTCTCTGACATGAAATTCCCAGGAACAGGATTTGCACATTTTATGACTGTTCAGATGGAAATGCAACAGAGCTGAATTATTACTCCTTAATCCTGCTTTCTCACTTTCCTCCCAGCAGCCTCCTCCCCTCAAGCTTAGGTAATACAGAAGCTTATAAACAAATCCCACTGCATGAAAAATAGCAAAGGGGGGAAGAAAAGGGACCTGGGTTAGGGCTGTGATGGATAGACAGGTGGAAGGCAGGCACCAGAAAGGACGATGAATGGTAAAAGCCTTTGATGGAAACACTAAAGAGCTATTGAAAATCCAAGGGGTGGGGGGAGGGAGGAGAAAGAATAGCAGGAGGAGGGAAAGCAAGGGAGCCGTGCCCCCCTTCCCTCCGCCCTCTTTCTCAGGATGTTGAAAGTATTTGTCCTCCGTTACAAAATGATTGAACTGCCGCCAGGCCAGGCCACCCTTCCAGCCATTGCACTGGGAAGCTTGCACTTCTGAAAGCCTCGTTGCCTCTCAAATTTTATAGCTTTCCTTTTTGTGGGAGTTTTTGTTTTGTGCTTCTTGCAAGATTGTTTTCAGTTTTGCTGCATATCAAAGAAACTATATTTTGTTGCTCTGACCAACACAGAGTCCAGGTAATGAAAGGAAGAATTAAAAAATAAAATCCTGTTTTTATCAGAATACCCAGCCGTCTGCCTTTTATTGAATCAGAAATTAATACATTTGGTATTCATGATGTTGCATTAATATTCCTTCGGTTCATCTCTAGCAGTTTTTTTAAGGAGGAATTTCATCCTGTAAATAAAGTTTCTGCCTTATTAATGTCTCTCTGTGTGTACAAAAGCAGTGCCTATTCTTCATGGACATGAGTAGTGAGAATTATCTTTTATATCATAATTAATTAATATTATTATTATTTGTCATGAGACATGCATGCAACAATGGCAAAAGGTAATCTTTCCCCTTTTCAGAATGGACCATGAACTTCTGGTATCTCCCACCTTTGTCCTGCGAAATCTACAGATGGAAAGAACCATTGAAGATTCACATAAGCGACTGTTGTTGCTGCTAGAGGGTGTATTTATACCATGTATTTATATGCGTATGTACTTATATAAGCTTGGGAAGGACTAAAACCATGTGTGTACTCCTGAGAATTAGATCTGGATGTCGAGATAGCTATCTTCTACCCAGGCCCTTGTTAACCAGGTGATGACCCAGGGCCACGGTGCGTGTGTGATGCCACCCCTGTGCTGTCACTGTCCAAGAGGTGCAGGTAGGGTGAGCAGGGCCCTGGCTGTCTCGTGTTAGCTGTGCAGGGTGGCTGCATCAGCTGCATCACCCTCATTGCAGCCTCAAGGGCGCTCCTCTGACAGTCAGCTGTCCTTTGCCTCCAAGATTAGACGGTGGGATTAGGTCTTTTATGGGCTGGCTATGCTGTATAATTGAAATGGGCCTAGGAGAAGCAATATGCAGCACCTTCACATCTGACTTTTTTTAGGGGTGGGGGGTGGGAGGGGGGTGGGGGGGCAAGAGAGGAAAGGGAAGATGTCTTGCTCATAAACACCCTGCAGCTGAAAGAAAATCTCTACTAAATTAACTTTGCAATAGTTTCCACCTGCACATCTTCAGTACCTGGCTGCATCCATTAAAGTTCGCAGTACCCCTGGGGGAGGTTACTGGGGGAGGCTTTATCCCCACCTCCAGGAGAAAAGAAAGGGTAAGTGATTTGCTCAAGGTTAAATGGGGAGTCACTGGAGATAGTGCTTCAGTCTCCTGCCTTCAAAGGAATTTGCTGCAGTGACCAAAGCAAACAGCCCCTGCTGCTACAAAGACAGGCCGTGGCATGTCATTAACACTTTGTATCTGAAATGCTGCATCCTCAAAGGTATCTCTGTCCCTTCATACGAACTCTTAGTTCTTGAGCGTGGGTGAACACTTGTCATCATGTCAGGATGACACAAAGTCTAGAAATTATGATGGCAATTCAGGTCATGGCATAACGGGGGAAAAATGCTGCCTCAGAAGTGTCCTCGTTTAGTGTCACTGCTAATGATTATTTAAGCTGCAGGACATGACAGACGCAAAGATCAGGTTGTAGCTGATATGACTCATGCCTTGAAATAACATTTTCCCTTCTTACATTGTGAAAATTGAGGAGGTATGGGAAGTGAAGGAAAATGGGATTTCCCTGGAGGTTAAAGATTTTCCTTTAATCAGCTTTCATAAAGTTAATTAAATGTTTGGAACAATAGCTCAGTCCTGGGATCCGCCTGCTCTTGCGTAACCCTCTCACAATACCATTTTCACTTTCATGTTTATTTGTCAGCATGATTCAAAGTGAGAGCTGAGCAGGACTCCCGCTCCAAGGAGCTACTTGGCTTCTGGGAGAACTCGGCTCCCTCCATTACATTTCCCAACGAGATAAGAAGCAGACTCTCCCCTCCTGAGAAAGGGCAGCCAAGAGGGCTTGCAGCACTTTCTGTACCATCGCTATCCCATCGGCAAGTGGGGATAATAAAAACTCACTGGCTTTATAGAGGTATTTGGAGGTTGGTGCATATAAATATATACCCACCCACGTGGAGAAATAGGTGTGTGTCAATAGAGATTGATACGTGGATAGGTGTATTCTGGGTAACACAATATATTGCAGTGCTACGTGTTCCTCGACGTTTTCCCTCTTCCTGCAGGGTAATTGCTCTGTGCCTCTGGGAACCATAATTTCCAGTCCTTCGGGCAATGGGTCAAGTGTTTCATGTAACCCAGGCTTGTGTGACACACACTGAGAGCCTGAGGGAAGAGAAAATTTGGGGAATGGTTCATAGGCATGGGACAACATTGATTTCCCTAGTGACCTCACCCCACGAAAGCAGGAGCTGTGCTACAGCTCAGGAGGTCTTGGTGCCAAGGAGGTTTGTCTGTCCTGGTGGTCTGAGATGTGTCTGTGTGTCCTAGAGCTGCTCTAGCAATGTCATCAGAGCACCCAGAGGCATGCACGAAGGTGTGCAGGTGGGCAGAGCCACAGTCTGGCTACCTTTGTTCTTCGGGCTGGAAAAGGTTTTATTCAAAGAAAAGATTTTTTGAAACATGAATGACAGACAGTATCAGAAAAAACAAACAAACAAGGAAAAAAAACAGTCCAAGAACCTATTCTATTTTAGGTCAAAGTGTTATCCAGCCCAAGATTTTTAAATATGCACAATATGTGGTCTCTGCAGAAGGAGCATTAGCCAGCGGCTGGAAGAGCTGCTTTTTCAAGCTGCAAAGATTAGTGCAGGGGCCGCTCCATGTCCCCATGGTGGGGACGGCGGCTCTGGGTGCAGGAGGGCACCTACATCGGTGCAGGCTCTCACTTCCCAAGCAACATGTTAACATCTCCGCCAAAGCTGTTTAAACACAGCCAGCCGCTCGCCACGCAGGCTTTCAATGGCAGTTTCCCTGTTGACACAGTGCTTTTGTCTGCTCTGAGGAGGTGCTCTGCAAACACGAATGTTGGATGGTTTTCATGTTACTTATTTCTGATTCATTGGTTCTAAATTAGTAGCTCAGAGGCACGTAGCTTTTGTACGGGCAGGGGAGGAATTGCCTCTCTTCTTCCCGCCTCTGAAAACTTTGACCTGTTCAGATCACAAACTGTAGGAAACCTCTGAGGCGAAGTCCCAGGTACCACTGGGAACCAAGGGCTGAAGTAAACAGATTAGGTGTGTTGGAAAGGTTTTTTAAGGGAGCTTGGAACACATGGCTGCTTGCAGCAACTTAATACACCACAGGCAAGATTGATTTCAAGACTGATTTTGATAGCGCAAAGGCTTCTCCCTTAATATAGGGATTGGCTGTGTAATTTAGTACATAAAATCCATTTTTTTTCTGCTTGGCAGTGCAGGACATGAGAGCTTGTAACTTCCTCTCCACACCTCTTTGATTAGCAGAGGAGCGGCAGGAGGAATTTTTCTTCTCTTGGTCATTTGGGCAACCTTTGAGCCCAGTTTTCCCACCCTGTTCCCCTGAAGGATCTGCAGAGGCCACGCAAGCGAGCTTTTGGCCAGCTGGGAGCCGTCAGCTGCCTTCAAAGCCTCAGCCAGCCCTTCTGTGATAAATCCATGGCGAGGTGTGTAATGCGCATGGTACCAGCCCTGTATCCCACACAGTTCCCATCCCAGCCAGGAGAGTGTTTTTTTTTTTTTTTTTTTTTTTTTTTTTTTCCCAGTGGAATACAAAGGAGAACCTATTTCTTCATTTCTTGAGTTTATTTTATCTGGTGGATAAAATATCAGGGTTTTGTCTTTTCATACTCATCTTCCCCGAGGGTTGGTGGCTGTAGGTTTTTCCACCCCTTTGCAGGCATGGGGTGGCAAAGCCCAAAGATCTGTTCCCTCCCTGATCCTTCCTTGCAGATGGCAAAAGACATCATTAACTTACACATGAAAGTAACACACAATCCTCCGCACATTTTCAGCAGAGACAAATAGAAGTTTTGTTGTCAGCCTGGCCTGGCATCACCTCCCAATTCTCTTTTGTTTCCTCTCCCTATGAATCATTTCTCCTTTCCACCTCTCTTTTGTTTGCTCCATAATTGCTGGCTTAACCTGGAGGCACAGGTTTCCCCGTGGAAACATCTCCGTGCTGTCAATCAGTGAAGGAGAGGTGGTACAGCTGGTACAGTCCTTCCTCCCTCTCAGGACTGAATGAATCATCCCCTGGATATGCAATATCATTCAGGACAGGAGCCAGGATCCTCAACAGACACATGAATTCCAGCATCTCTGGAAACATTATTTCCACATTTTGGGCAGACTAAGAAACGGTAAGTAAACAAGCAAGCTGTGGCATTTGCAATCTCTGTAGTTTTATTTAAAGTGACTGCCTGTGCTCTAAATGCCTGTGTGGGTATTAAAAGTACAAGGAGAAAAGCATTTATCCTTGATCTGATAATGCCCAAGGCAGCTTCACAGTATGGCCCATTTAATGCCATTGAGCAGTCCATTGAACAATTAAGAACCCACCAGAAACAGTAACTGCCTGCTTTCCTCCTGAAAATTCACACAAACTGATGCATCCCAACCCCTCTCAGTTTGTGGCCTCTCCCAGTTTTGCTGTTTTCCCCTTATTTCTGTTCCTTATTAAGACATAAACCCAAAGATGTTCATACATCTGCTGAACATAAAAGCGCTTTGACTGGGAGAAATGGTGTTCCTTCATGGAAACAGAAGCAGGTGGCCCAGGTGTCCTGAGACCTCTGGAGGAGACCAGAGCTCTGGCTGTACAGTTCAGTCTATACATAATAGCAGTCACAAAGAGCATGTAGAGAAAGTTTCAGATGCTATAACACAAGTGGGAGAGTAACACAAAATGAAAACCTCTGTGCCTCCGTTTCCAAACTGGGAGGTTAGCTGGGGTCCTGTCATCCCAGCCAGTCTACCCTCCTTTGCCTGCAATTCCCAGCTTTTCTTCTAGATCAAGAGAAGTCTCTCACCTTTTTTTAAGGCCACTTCCTTTGATACAATTCTGCCTTTAAATATAACAAAAAACATGCATATTTTTCTTTTTATTTATTTTCTACTCCAAAATGCACATTCCTACAGAATCTTCAATCCTCCTTAATTTTTTCTTTCTTCCGAAGGGGTGGTGTCAGTGCTGTCTCTTGCTCCCATGTGGAGATGTTTCCCAGCCTTTTGTCCTTTTCACATATGAGCAGCGAAAGGCACAAGGGCTCCTTCCCTCAGAAAGGTTCTCGTTGCAGAATGTCCCCCTACAAAGGAAACGCCAATTTCCTCTGTTTAATGTAGGATGTAGGGATGTAGCTGGGGAGTCAGGGAAGATTCACTTCATGATCAGGTAGTCCACAATACAGCATTTTTTAACATCATTTTTCCTAGTGTCTCATGAGCTGTGTTTAAGAATTGAGTAAAACTGCCCCTGAATAAGTACACACATGTATTTCACTGTTCAATGTGTGTAAAATGGGTGAGAAACACTGATCTGATCGAGTGGAGAAATACTGGTCAGGAGGGTTACGGTATTGTTTTCTGTACTCTTATTAATAGCCAAGATTTTTTTCTGCTTTGTTTTCATGCCAAGATTACAGCTACATGTTAACCTTCATCAGTCCTTCTGACGATAACGGTGAAAGTGAAGTACTATTAAAATTATCTTCCTATATGCTTAAACCACTGTGGCACTTTTCTAGGCAGTGTTTGTGTCCCTGTTTATGCTGCAGACATTGGTGACCCTAGAATACTTTTATTTACGACAGCATAAGCATCATTTCCATGGCAACATGCTTTTCAAGCTGCAGATTGAAGATTGCAATTTCCTAAGCAAAAGAAGAAGCAATGGTGGATTTTTTTCCTAATCAGCTAGTAGCAACTTTCATGTGCAAAATCCTTCAGCCACGACAAATCATTTAAAAGCTACATTATAATCAACACAATTTTAAAGCTCAGCATGTTTAGCCTAAAAATAAAGAGAGTTATATCCAGTTGTTTAGTGGAAATGAAGATCATGCAATGACATCCTCACTGCTACTCCAGCAAATTGGCTTCAACTCACTCTGAGATGCAGCCTAATGAGGAGCAGAGCGGTTTACTTCACTAGAATGAAACATTATTTACAGAATGACTGCTGCATGATTATAATCCTGTATGGTTTTGGATAATGCTTTCTCATATTGGAGGAGATGACCAAACCTGTTTGAACACAGTCCAAGCTATCAACAAAGGAATAGGTTGGTTAGTGGCTTGTGTGAAATTGCACTTAGTGCTTTCTGCCTTCAGAGAGCACTGGGGTGGAGCTGAGCCCTGAGACAGAAAAGCTGCCCGTGCACACACACACACATGCATGCAGAGCCCTTCCTGCTCTTGATGGCAGTGTAGGCAGAAATAGAGAACTGGGTCTATAAGGAAGTACTTCTGAACAGCACCACAGCATTGCTTCCCTCTCCAAAAATCATTTTTTTCAGAGGTGCTGTCACCTCAAAAATGGGGAAGCTGAGGTGCAGAAAGATGCAATGATGTGCTCAAGGTTCCCTGGCTTGGGTCCCAGGACAATTCCCTGTCTACATGGCCCATTTATCAGAGTAAATTATATCTAAAATATTGCTTTAGGGAATTCAGAAAAAGATGAGGATCTTTTCCTGTTGCATTGTCCTTGAAAGCAATTCAATCCCACTTTGTATCCAGGCAGGTTTTGCTGCTCACCTGGCCAAGCCCAGGAAACTGCTGCATATTGGTGAGCTTAGCAAAACTGAATCAAATCTCTGAATATTATCAGTTACTGACATCTCTAATTCCCTATCAGGGGACCACTGAATATTTTCTGCCCCAGGGAGAAGTGCTAACCCTCACACTGGCTGGCATTTGAAAGGAGGAAGGCTTTTGAGCGTGCTCTTATGGTTTCAAACTTGAACATGGAACTGTTTGTTTTTGCTACGCCACCCCTTCCGCGTTAGTTAATAGTCAACTTTGAAATCCAGCTTTATGTCCCATGTATTTGATTTACATTTCAAATGCAGGGCCAGCAGGGCAGGCTGTCTAAATCACTTGTCAGCACAAGGGAAGGAGGTGACACAGTGGGAGGAAAAAATGAGACATGGCTATGCCCAGTATAAACTCTCTAGCAGCTGGGTAATGCTGTTACAGGAGGAGTCCCCAGCAAGCAAGAACTGCTCACCTTGCTCAAAAGTTGAGGTCTAACCCAGGCAACACACAGGGACTAGCTTGTCTCCTTTGATTTATGCCTGATTCTTCCAACACTGCAACCCTGCATCCTGTTTTCCTTGTCTACTGCAGCTGTACATTAAGGTGAGGGCTTGGAAAGAACTAGCAAAAGAAATTTCATTTGAAACCAAAAATGTTGTGATTTTATTTTTTGTTGTCAGTATCTTGCAATCTTAAATTTATCACCTATCTGTAGCTGGATTGTCACAGAGCAAACCTATCCAATGGCGAGTTGGAGGGCACAGGGCAGAGCGAGTTCATGGGCCACTTTTGAAAACTGTCTGGCTGGAAATATCATTTTCAGCTCTCTTTGATGAGGTAACATCAAGGAGCAAAGCGACTGCACACACCACGCAGGCCAACACTGAATTGTTTGCAGGGCCAGTCAATGGAGCATTGAGGAAAGGGGAAACATTTGCAGAATCAGTCAAAAATGAATTAGATGTGTTTTAAAGCAATTACTTTCCAGACTGTTGACTCTGAATGACACAAATATGATCAGTTGGTCCTTAGAGACCTTCACAGGCTTGACCTGATGGACGTGGTGATGCCTAATCCTTGCTGATGTTGCCCAGAGTCACATGTGTGCTTGTTTCGACAGCTCTTGAGCAGTCCTGTTAGCTGCCATGCTCTGACCTGATGTGTTTGTACAACAGGACGACCCACTCCTTTCATCTTTTAAATTAGACACTAGAATCTCAGGCTGCAGAGGGAGCAACCATCATGAAGATGACAGAGCCAATGCAGAGCCCCAGGTCCACCTCCATCAGAGGCTAGCATGAGCCTTCTGCCTCTCCAGTAAGCCCACACCCATTGCAGCTTCCCAGGGTTTTACTGGAAATAGCTATGTCTGCTTCTTGCGAGCATGTTAAAAACTACCTGCCAGATTCAGCCAATGTAAAGCCCCATAAATTCATTCACCAGCTTTATTCCTGGAGAACTGCTGCTTAGTGCTCTGCTTCTCCATAGCTACAATTTCTCTCAGTTTATTTTAACGATGGTGCCTTGCTCTCAGTTTCACCACACACATCTTCTATATTGCTAAAAACACACTGATGAACATGAGCTGTATTACCAGAAATCACATTCCAGTTCCTGTTCTTGGCTCATTTCTCCTTCATTTCCCATTACCTTCCTATTTTAAGACTGCATGCATGACATACCTGTCAGCTAGATCCACTCAAATATTTATCCACTAATTTAATCAGTGAATTTCATGGTAGGTTGCTGACTGCATTGATGATTTTCTCCTCACTCACATAGCAGTGCATTAGAGAGCTGGAAAGCTGCAGGTTCATGGAGTTGTATGAACACAATGAAATTTATAAATTGTAAGGAATTTCCCCCTTTTCTTGCAGCCCTTGAGACCTGTGAGGTGCTTCAGCCATATGCTGCACTAATGTGGAAGGGGAAGTCATCTGAGACTGACCACACTTGGGCATGATTGTGACCCTGTGTTGGTCTCAGCAGTGGGCCAGCCATCAGAACATGCCAAATAGAAAGCAAGTAGAAGAGGGGCAGAGTCCACTAACGCAGAATGTGAATGATTTTGACTTTACATTTTAGAGGACACCCTCTTTTTGTCTTCTTAATCTCCAACATATAAAAAGGCAATCATTAAGGAGAGAGAAACTACAGTTATTCATGGGAGACTGTTCCTCCCAAACCAAATTACTTATTCCAATCATACATGCCAGACTAGAACAAAGTTATCCAATATACCAAGCCTCCAGACTGTGCTCTTGAGCCCCACCATGATCCCAGGCCGAAGCACTCCTCAGCTGGGCTGAATTCCCAGCCAGGAGATCCTGAGAGCAAGACACCAAGGCTGAACACCAAAACCCACCCCTCTGCATGCCCCAGAGCTGGTGAGCCCCAGGCTCTGGTGGTTTGGCTAATCAGCCTGTTCCTCACCTCAGAATGGGGCCTCAAACAAAGGGAGGAGAGAGAAGTGGCACCCTTTTATAGTGTGAGTAACAGCTCAGCAATATGTACCCCCAAGGCAAGGCATGCTCCACACTCAATGATTTCAAAAGAAGATTGAAAAAAAAAAAAAAAAAAAAAAAGGAATGAGGAACTAACTCAACACACCCTGTAGGTAGGTTTTGGCTTCTCTGGGGAGGGTTATTGTATAAAATTCTAATTCTGTATCTGCTTAATATGTTACAAACAGCTTTTCCTTTTTCTTATTCCCCCTCCCCAAACCTGAAACCACTGTTTTTTTACCCGATAGTGCCTTGACAGGATGGGAGAGATGTTGGGTATGTATAGATAGAGATATTCTATCATTTATTTCCATTAATAGGTATGAAGAATAAGGATATAAAAGATAATCTCACTTTGTTGCATCCCGTGACCAGTCTTCAAGAATCTCGTTACTTAATGTTTGAAACATCCTTTGGAGGTAGATGAACATAATCACCCCCCACTCATTCCTGTCTCTGAAAGCAGCAGTGTGCTTAGATACATGCTTACTGCAACCCCTAGCTTTAGCCACAGCAATTCAGCACTTAAAACGTGTATGCTTAAGGGCTTTGCTGCACTGGCTGAACTTGCAGGATAGGGTAGGAAGGCAGAGAGAGATTAAGTATTTTATCATGTTCCCAGGAAAGTTCACCACAGTTTCACTGATTTCTGCAGAAAAGAAACCACTCCTGAATAGTTTGCACAGCTAGGAAAGAAGCCCAGGAGATCCCAGAGTCCCATCTTTTCCTCTAACCATTATGCCATACTTCTCCCAAAAGGAAAATGGGACATGGGGGTGTTTACACATTCTCTTGCAATCATGTAGGTTGCTCCAAAAAGAAGTAACATTCTTATGTAGCTAATGTAAATCTATAGTAATTAGTTAATGATATAACTAAATCTGCACTAAGCCCTGCAGAAAGGCTGCATTAAGTGTAAGGGCAAGGCTGGAGACTGCCTTTCAGAATACCTTGGCAGTTTTACTAAAATAGCAAATAAAAAGAGATTCATGCAACATTTTCAGAAGTGTGGATTTTTTTATTTTATTTTTTTACATTTTTTTTTCCTGTAGTACCCTTACTTAGCTGAAATTTCAGAAGTGATTGCATTTTACTTGGGAATATCTCCTGCAAAAGTGGCAGAAGCTGTAGTAGGAAATAACTTCAAACATTGAAATTCATTGCATTTTTAGTATATCAGCAACCTCAGACAGTTCTTGTTAATTGCTGAAGAAATACTGCCTTCGCTTCTCAAACAGCATTAGCTGATTTCAGCCAAACTAGGAATATGAAAACATTTCTCAGCTGGAACATCTCTCAAGGCTTTCATAGATGCAGTCAGACTAGGTAGTTCAGCGTGCCCTGATTTTCTCAAAGCTCTCTGAAGAATTATAATAATAATTGCAGTATGTTAGTTAGTCCTCAGGGATAGCTCCATTTTCCATGCATGTAACCTTTACTGCTTTGGGATGCAAACTATTTGTTTTGGCAGCCTGAAACAACCCATAACTTCACCATGATAACCATTTTTAGTTTGGCCTGTGGATTATTTTTTTTCTTTTTCAAATCCATCTGTCCTGAGAAGTCAAATTCCTGATTTTATCTTGCACCACTCACCCCCTTTACTTACAAAGGAGACCTCAGAACAATCCTTCTTTCGCCTTGCTCTCTGACTTTCCCTTGTCATGTTCACAAAACTCCATGTTTCTGTTTCTCTATTTCTGTGTTAAATATATCTGTCCCTGAAATTTCTGGACACTGAGATAGGGAGGTTACATGTTTATTACCTCGCAATAATGTCTGAATTACATTTGTTGAATTTACAAGTTTTAAGAACAAGAAAAACAATGCAGAAATCATTTTCCTGTCTGCCGACTCTGAATATTACATGTAGGATTTGGGTTGTAGGTCTTGCATCATTACTGGGAACAGAGATTCTGTTCTTTGGACTTAACAAAGCTGTTGAAGATGGGTGCATACATTAGAGAAGAATGCAGGATGCCATCTTGCTATCTTTCTGCCACCCTGTTCTGTTGCTTTCAGAGGAGAAAATAGCAAAAACATATCTACTACAAGGAAAAATTGAGTCTGGTTGGCAACAGTTTGCCATCCAACAGGTTCACTCAGGCTGTTTATACAGGTGATTTTTTTAAGATGTCCAGCATCCAAATATAGCTGATTTGGATGTTTTCTGTATTTAAAAAGAAAAAGAAACATTTTTTTGAGGGCAGCGGGATGAGTGCAGAGCATACACAAGGTGGAGACTGAGACCTGAGTACCTGGTGAGAGTTCTCAATCTGTTGATTGTCACATTATTCTGGAGGAGAGGCTGTAAATAAATCATAGTAAAGTGTGGGTCTGCTTCACACTGCAACCAGGACCAAGTTCAGAAGAAAATCTGTACGGATTTCTGGGAGAAGTGCCACAGGTCTGTCTTTACCTTCTTCCTTCGGAGTGTGCCCCCCATGAGCTACATCGCTTTTGCACGGCCTGCTCTCAGCAGCTGCCCAAGTGCAATTAGACCCAAGCAAACCCAATGAAAGGAGGAAGAATTGTTGAAGAATTGCCTTGGGCTGCTGAGAAAGTAGTGGAGGTTTTTGTGACACTGGAAAAAAAATCACCAGTAAAGCACGTCTTTTTCAACCAGTATTTTAGGTGTAGGAACAAAGGGATATTGAGTCTTTCTTACTTCCCACAGAGTGAAAAGCTGTTCCTTCAGGTTCATCCCAAATCATCTGTGTGACAAATTGCCTTCTGGAATTAGCAGGGAGAGATACTTCGGCCTGTTACACAGAGAGTTAGCAGGGTTTATTTGGTTTATCACAGCTGGCTTCATCCTGCACCCCAGAGCAATGCTTGCTCCCAGCCAGATGTTCAGAGGTGAGCCCAGCATCTGTGCAGTGCCCCACTGGACCCGCTGAGTCCTCACTGACAAATATATGCAGAAACACTTGTTATCTGCTTAGTTTGTTCATGGGGGGCATACAGAACTGCCTCAAGGGCTGGATTCAGCTACTTGCACTCCCAAATGGCCACCTGTGGTGAGTACTCAGGGACTTTTTGGGTTTTGAAGCTGTGTGTCCTTAGACTCATGCAATCACCCCATTTTTGTTCACAATCAAGACCGCAACAAACTAATCTGCATTTTGAGAACCCAAATGTCTAGATGTAGAAATATATTTCAGCAACATTAATGGGTTTATTCCCATGATTAGGAGTGAATTAACTTTAAAATAATTAACATTAGTGTTTTAATAGGAATATATTTAATATTTGAATGTTTTTCAATACATAAACTGAGTTAACGTTAATTCCTAGCTAATTAACATCAGCACTTTCTCTTCCCTGATGAGTCACATCACTATTAACCAGTTTGTTCTTGGGAAACTGAAACTCAGAAGGGTCCCAGTGCCCTCCAAGACTATACAGCATGCTAGTGGAGGAAATAGGACCTGGGCTCAGGAGCCAGCTCAGTTCCCAAGCAGTCACATGGGGAATTTGGTTTCTTTACTCTCAGGCTTTGCTCAGTCAAAAGTCTATTTTGCTTCTGGGAGTTACATTTGAGACAGACTTGCAAGATCAAAAATTTTTGTTTTGGTTTGGTTTTGTGTTTTGTTTTTTTTTGGTAATTACGGTTGTTTTCAACATCCCAGTCTGAGGAAGTGCTGGACAAGTCTCTCTGAGCCATAGCTGGAAGGCGCCCTGGGTCACTTAGGGGTGGGAGTGTTGCTGGGTGAGTACAGACATGCCACATCACAGTCTTCCCTGCATGTCAAGGGAATGGTTTCCACCACATGCATAATGGCAGAGTGGCAATTAGCTCAGAGAGAGAGGGTGAAAACAGCTGATCCTCTTGTGCACAGGGACACAGCTACCAGCAGCTGTTTTCGGCTGCCCACGGCAGTGGTGCTGCTACCTTTGGGGCTGCCCTCTTGTTTCTGCATTTCCCTACTGCCTCCTTCAGTGCCTGCCCTGGCTGCTTCTTTTCTCTTAGGGAAAAGTATGTTTTGCCCCCAGTATTTAGAAATGACCCAGATTTTGTAATTTCTCATCCCCATGGTTACTCCTAATCCAACACTGTGAAGAATTACTCTCCTTGATGGTGTCTAGGAAATATCTTTGTTTAAATCTGCTCTGCCAACCCGCTGCCATAACCTAAGCTCAGAGTTATGTCTTCTTGCACACAGGTGTCATTCCTATGGATCTTTTCAGTTCTTCTGCTAAACTGCAACCCATTTATTCTAGTTATCTAGAAATCCTCCCTTTCCCTCCAGCCCAGTCCATCTTTCATCCCAACCATCTGGAAAACTGCTGTTAGGCAATGGTATCTTGGTCTAATTTGTACAAAATAATTGATTTATTGCTGCTACATACCTTTCCTGATTTTCTTGGGCATGGTAGAAATAACAGGCTGTTCTAGTCTTAAAGAACTTTATATAAATTGCATTCACATACAACATATCTCAGTGATAAGGAGACCTGAGCTCAAAGGAAGCCGCACCATATCTTAACTCTCTGGAGTTTTGGGGGGTTTATTTTAATAATAGACTGACTTTAGCATATACAATCTATGGTATTTGAAAAGCTTAAAACAACAGCCACAGGAGGATCCTGTCGTACGTTTTGCAACCCGTTCTCACATCAACAGAGCGCTGATCCTGCATGGAATTCATTCCACATTTTATTCATTATCTGAATGAGTTATCAAGACAGCTCTCTGCCTGGCTTGAGGTACCAACATGGTGCAGACAGATTTTTTCCCACAGAACTCTCTGAAGCGATACTGTCAGCGTAGCTATATTTAATGGGTTCTACCCATGCAGTCAGTCTCTCAGTGCAGAAGAAATAGTTTACAGTCTCTGAAACCCTACACTCCTTTCTGCCATGGAACAGGAAAAAGTAACATCTACCATCATTCCTTTTGCATTTTGCTGGATCCAGGGGGAAGGAAGAGCTAATAAGACAATGAGGACATTGAAAACAATATTTTAAGAGGCAGAGTAAGGCAAAAAATAAAAAAATCAGTAGTCAACATCTGCAAGCAATCTTTAACCACAGCTAAAGACTGCCTGTAAATCCACATGTCATGCCCTACTTACCTTTGCTTTAGGCTTATTACTGGTTTAGAAATAACCTGTGATCTTCCATATATCATTGCTTTTGCTGAGTGAATAGTTAGGGTAAAGACAGTTGCATGCAATGAGGTTTTTCTCCAAGTTAAATGTTGTTAAGCAGACAATAACTAACATTTTAGAAAGATAATATAAGGCAGCTTTATGTACCCTCTGAGTTTTCTATGACATTTTCCTTCAGGATGCCCGAACGAGCTCTTCCCCACATACATTAATGTAAAGGTCATCTGTCCTGAAGTGATTTCAATGAAATAAAATTTCCTGTTTCCTGATTTCAAAAAAAGGTCCAGTTCATGAACATGGCAGAGAAATGTCATTTCACAGTAATCAGGGGACTGAGGTAAGTGATGGAGTAATGGTGTGACATTTAATTCACATCTGAAATAAAAGTTTGTTGGGGATTGGAAGAGGGACCAGTGTGTGAGGCTTGGGGTTAGGGTATGTATCTGCTCCACACTATGCATGACATAAACACCATGAGGGGAAAATAATGATTTTAGTGTGGTTTGGCAGGGGATCTAGTGTCAGAACAATGACACTGATGAAAAATACAATGGGCTAAACATCCTGATGGCAAAATCTGCTTGTGGGTCAGTGAGTGAGTGACCAGATCATACAACTCAGCAAGGACAGCAGTGCCAGGGGGAGGGAGCACGTCTGACCTGGGCACTTGGCACAGCTGTGTTGGGCATCTCATTTTGATTGAAATGCAACAAGGCCATGGCAGGGTGAAAGCCAGGAGCTTACACGAGATATCTTCCACCTCTGTAAGTCCAAAATGTTATTTCCAATGTGTTATTGTTAGAAATATAACTGAGTTGGGAAGTGTGGAGGTCTTGAAATACAGATATTTAAAGACCAGCTTCTAGCTCAAAGCTAGAAGATCAGTGTTCATTACCTCTCATTATGGCCTGTGTGGTTTGTGACTTTTTTTAAATCATAAACCTCACCAATTTTAATGGCCCAGCTCAAGACTTGTCTTTCTACAAGGCATATGAATAAAGCTGGCTGCTCTTCTGACACAGTTTAATTCTTAATTCTTTGGTTAGAGAGGAAAAAATCCACAAAATACCAAATGTGCAGGTTATAAATAACACAAGTTATCTAACATTTCACCATATAAGGAATGAACAGAACTGGAAATACTGATTTATTTTTCGCCTTTAGCACTCAGATTAAATGGACATTGTAGAAAACTGAATATTCCCAGAAAAAATGACTTTTCTTGTCATACTGATCATGTAGATCTGGTGTTCTTGTGTCTTGCTTTGACCTTTGTTGGCAAATGTGCCAGTTCTTCCAACAACCAAGAACCATAAGTTTGACCTTGCATTACTAAAACATATCGGTCTATGACCAATTTGAAAGCAGGGGAAACAGGGCTCCTCCACTCTTGTGTTATGACCACAGGGTTAGGGAGCAAGCTGAAGGGTAGGGAGCACATTGGAAGGGATGGTCTGTTAAAGCTTATGGGACAAGCATCTGCCTGCTGAAGACTAATAGGAGCTCAGTAACACTATCTTCGATAACATGGCTTTTTTAGCCAGAGAACAGACCTTTGGGGGGCAAGCACATCACTTATATCTTCTCATATAGCTTAACTTTGAATAAAGGGCTGATGCTAATCTAGGGCTAAAATAGGAGTTAAAATAGGAGTTTGAAGTAATGGGTTGGTTTGTATGATTTTTTTTTTTTTTTTTTTCCTTCTTAAATAGTGGGTACCCTTCCAAACCCCTTTTCCCCATGAACTGGAGCTGATTCAGTTTTGGCAAGCAGTTCCCTTCCTGCTGAGCTTCTTCTCTGATGCCTGAACTGGCCTGCAGTTAATTCATATGGGATTAAAGACGGGGATTAAGATATGAAGCTGTTCTGAGCCTCTCTGTCTTAAATGCGGTGATAAATATCAGTTACTGAAAAGCAGTTTTGTATCCCCTGGTAACACTAGGCTTAAGAAACATTTCATGAATAAAGAGTCTGGCTACCTGGTTATTGACAGTCCAGCACTCACTTTCACTTATCTCCTACCCTATTTGCTCATAGACAGCTATAAAAACATTTGTGTAAATAACTGAAAATAACAGAGATATTCACTGATCTTGGAAGTGAAGTGAGTTAAAGCAATGAACTGCAGTACATGTTCTTTATGCCTGTACAGCAGCATAAGGAAACTGTGGGAAGCTAATTTGCAAGCCTGTTTACTGAATACCTGGAACAACTCCCATTTCCCATTTAAATTAGCTACAGGAAGCCGAGTGTCTAATTTGCTTCTCCAGTACCTGCTTGTTCTACTCATTTATATCCTTATCCTCATGAATTTTAGTAGACAGTCTCTCCTGGCATTTCAGATACATTTATTGCTGCATCTATACCCTGTGAATATACCCTGGGAAAAAAATAAACACAAACTGCTAGCACACTGCCCTGGCTAGCTTTGTACCTGCTTTGCTCTACATGGGCAAAAATTGCTATTTGGAGTTGAGGAGAACAGCAGGTCAGGTGCATAATGTCCAACAGATCCCCATGCCAAAACCAGTATGCAGCTCTTGCAAAAACAGAGATTTTGAGGAGTAGATTTCTTGCTGCAGTTTATGCTAAACCTCTTCTGCATCTGGAGGTGTCTGTACATCCAACATTATAGCCAACAATACATAAGCAGTGTAATAGCAGAATGCAAAGTAATTCCTTCCATACCTAACATCTTAAAGCTTCTTTCCAACCTCATCTACACAGGGCCAACCCAAAGTGTGAAGAAAGCCTACAGTGTCCCCAGCTTTGTCCTCCCCTTGGAATAAGAGGGGACATGGCTTTGGATGTGAGAACTGCTCATGGAAAATGTCTTGGTTTTAGTCCCTGTGCTCTGGTCTCAAGGGACTCTGAGCTTGAAAGCTCAGCTGTGCATTTCTAACCAATTATAGGCTGTGTTAACAATGCTTCTTGCTTTTCCAGAGGTAGATTTCTCAATGGAAAATTGAGAGAAGTGTCAATAAGCAATGACAGTTTTGAAAGCAATGGGCCAGGTTTTCTTTTTGCCTGTGGACATGTCTCTATAATGGTCTGTCATCATCTGTGGCCTTTCTTAACCATAAGCCAACTTGGAATATGCTTGTAACCAAGGAAGTGGAAGGTAAATGCCTCTCATTTAGCAGTTGATAGCTCTTGTCTACTCAGGATTAAGATTTGTAATGGCACAAAGCATGTTGAGCAGTATTTTAAATGCCTTCTCCAGCCACTGCTGGTAAGACACTTTTACCAGCCAGCCTGCCCCTTAGATTAGAGGCTCTTCTATAGAATGGTAAATGACACTCTCATACATTTCTGCATTTGTTTGCTACTAACAAGAGAATAACATTCCTTTTTTCTTTTCTCTCTGCTCCCTTCACAGAAGTCAGGATTTACCCCTGAATGATGACATGATCTGTTTCATGCTAATTAAATAGAGAGCAAATAAGAACTTTTGCTTATGGTATCTTTAAGCCCAGAGGTCTTATTTTACATTTCAGTACAAGACTGAAGGAAATTGAAAACATTATTCCTTAGAGAACTGAGATATAAAAACACTGGGAAATATTCATGTAAGCACTGCACACAGAAATATCTTTCATTTATGTTCCCATTTGTTAAAACAAAATGGTACTTTATTAAGCAAATGATGAAAATTGAATACTTTCCTCACAGTAGGAATATCATTGTTATTAGTCTTACATATAGAAAGGGTATCTCCTCCCTAGCCCTGGAAAACATCCTTTACAACACATTGGAGTCAAAATAAGTCTTAGTAGGTGACTTGTCTTTTTGAAGCCATTGTAATTTGCTCAGCATTCTTCTTTAAAATAATCATTTAAAGTAGAGTTGGAAAAAGAACTGTCATTCTTTGAGTATCAATATTTGATCCACTGTTTTGACTTTTATGAATGTATCATTATGTTCTCCTCAAATACCATACATAGTGAATGAAGCATCTAATCAGTAGTTAAGAACGACATATTTTTAAATCAATGCTGAACACTGAGTAGTTCAATGGCGTTCTTATAAAAAAGTGTATGTGTTCGCACACACACAAAATAAAAATCCAGCAAGCAACCTGGAACCTGCAGCTTTTGCTTCCGCAACAATTTAGTCTTCATTTGATAGGTTTCATTGCAGTATATAATTTCACACTCTCCATTCTCAAGGTGAATGAAAACATGTTCATTGAAAGGATCTTCCCATGAAGCCACAGAACTCAGTTTAGTGGAGGAATGACAGGGCATAGGTGGTGAATGTTTCTGGGGCTGAATTGCCTCACTTTTGTGCTAGCTTCTAATATTGCTAAATTAAATCACATTTCCTACTGAATCTTCCTGGAGAAAAATAAAATAAAAATTAAAGCAAGTCTCATGGCAACACATGTAATCAGTGGAAGAAAACCCTGAGACTAATCAAAATGCTGCTGGAGAAGAGGAATGGTGGAAAGACTTCTTTAACTGGCTTGGGATGGAGGTAAAAATCCACCCTTAACTAAGTTCTTAGTCTATATACATGAACCAGTGATTCAGCGGAATATATATGGGGAAGGCAGCAACAACCCATGAACACTGCAAGAAATTGTCAAAGCCATTTATCTTTGAGAGAGTCATTAAGGGAAGACCATAAAGCTCCTTTCTCCAGTGTATGTCTCAGCAAGCTTTGGCGTACCAGTGCAGTCACCCATATCATCACCATAGAGCAAACTGAGGGTGCTTTTAACCATAGCACCGAGTCAAATAAAGCCATTACTGCAAAATTTCACAGAATCTGGAAAACTAGACTACGTGAATGTCCTCCCCTCAAATGTGGTAAACACTAGCTCAGCCATCCTATCCTCCATGGCACCTTCTTGAAGGGTTGTGTATGTACCTATAAAAATCCCTTCGATTTCATGGTTTTTCACTGGCTACTGATACCAATGAAGTACTTCAGGAATCCTTCCATGCCAATAGCAGCTGTTTTGCACCTGGTTTTATGGGAAACTGTGAAATGAGATTTTCTCAAGATTTTTTGGGGGTTGAGAGTGGGTCGAGACCTGATGAATTTAAAACAACTATATGAAACTTTATGACACAAGGAAAATCATGCATTCCAGAAGAATTCATTACTAGAAGTCTAATGAACTATCAGGACCTCATATTTCATGTTTTGATCTTTTACTGATTTCTAATGATATATATATATATATTTTTAACCAGGAAGGCAGATTATGGTGACTAATCTCAAACACATCTTTCATATCAAAAGTAAATTACAGAGGATTTGCTTTTCTATATATAAATAACTCAGGGAATAAGCATAATACTATCAACTAATTTTCAGTTATACAAAATAGTGTGCTAAGGCTGCTCAAAAATTTTCCATCAAGATGGAAAGTGGATTGTTAGCTGAACATTTTTATTAGTATCTGCTTTAGTTACATTTCCATTTTTTGTTAGAAAACTGATATTTTGTTGGCTGAAAGTCCTTCCCTCCTCCAGTTCCAAGAGCAAAAAATGTCCAACCATTTTCAACTAAACAGGTTTTTGGTTTCCAGGTTTCCAAGAAACAAGGCAAATATATCCACCATATCCCTTGTCTAAGCCATTTGATTTTACTACAGCACTGGGTAGATTCACAGCTCACTAGAACAATAGTTTGTGGTACGTCAGCAGATCTGTGGGAGAATTATGTCTCTGCCCCTACAACTTGCAATATGGTGAGAAGAAAGGGACAGAAAGGAGAAAGAGGAAAGATGTGCATAAGCAGACCTTTTGTTATATTTTATAAGCTCTGTAGTTCTTTCTGTATAAGACCTTCAGTAAGAAGATAAGCCTTGGGGCTAAGTTTGGAAGAGAATAGAATGGGTAAGGCAGGAGGGAAGAATGGTGGAAAAAATTTGGAAAGGTGAGAAGGAAAAGTGTGAAGGGGAATAAAACTGACAGAGAGAGGGGAAAGATCAGAAAAGGAACAAAACAAAACAAACAAACAAAAAACAACACAAGTCAGGAGACTGATGGTAGGTGATGTGGGGCCTGAACAGATAAGAAGGAGCAGGATAGAAGGGACCCCACAGTGTCACTGCAAACAAGACGAGCAAAGCCTCTGGAGCTGAGGAGATGGCAGGAGACCACGGCCATGCCTCTCCCTGTGGCTGCTGCTTTTCTGTATGTGGGATCACTTGGCTTTGTGTTCAAGATGGGATTCTCTAGGAGGGGAAGGTGGGAATGGCAAGGCTGTAACTTTTCACCCTCCCCAGCTCTTTGTGCTGGCTGCAAAAGCAGCACTGATGCTGGGGCATTGCCCTTGTGGTGGATCAGCAAAGGGGTGGCTGGCAGCTCTTGGTGGGCTCTCTGTGGGGGACAGAATGAAGTGCGCAGAGTTATTAACCTGGTAGCTGCAGATAAAGTATTTACTACAGTGGAAAAAAAAGATACAGAGATGCATTTCATTCTTCTACTGTTAAATCAGTAACAGGCAGCATGGCTGAGTGAGCCAGGCGATCCTATTACATTTCAAAAGGTAGCTCTAGGGATTCATCATTCCCACACTGCACGCTCCCATATGCTGTGTGAATGAGATGGCTTTACTGGAGTCACTATCTCCTATTGGCAAGATGGGTATATTCCAGAAAAGCTATTAAGTGAAACGTTTAAGTCTGATGCCAATGGTATTTCCCCACCACCCCCAAAGCAAACTTTCTTTCTTCTCTCTGCCTGCCTTGTGTATTAGCACATATGAAAACTTTACTGATATGAATTATAGAAATCCACCAGAGAGGCTGTTCTGCAGTAGCACAGAGTAGGGAGGCTTGGTTGTAACACAAAGCACATCATGGATGAATGAATATAACAGAACAACAGAACATCATTAACAGTCCAAAGGCTAGCTAAGTGTGCTGACCATAATTTATTCATATTTGCTTAGGTTTCTCTTCTGATTCTGACTAGACATAAATTAGAAAACCTGTTCAGCCATATCATGGATCCCAGGGAGAAATGCACCTTAAAATTTGATGAGAGAAGTGCCTTCACTTCAGCACTCCCCACTGGCTTCAGAAGGCTGACAGACATCTTTTGGTGAATTGAATCCAAGTGGTGTAAGATCTCACCCTGTCTCTGGTAACAGAAGGTAGCAGCATTGGTCAAGTAGTACCCAAACTTCTGATGGCCTCCTTCATCACCTTCTTCATACACATCTGGCTCAGCAACTGTGGAGAAGTGAAGCGAGGAAGAAAAGTTGTTGAGGGAGGGCCCTCATCTGGAAGGTCCTGAGATCTAGAGGTCAGGGCTTAAACCTCCAACATCCCCTGGAAGAGTTCAGGCATCCTGAGAAGATATTCACAAGAAATGGTGAAGGAAAGCCCCATCCCAGGTGGGTGCAGAGAAGCTGGGCGTGTGCCTGGTGGGGACATTTGGCCAGCATGCCAATAGTTCCAGTACTCCAAGCAGACCCAGGCTGCAGGATGATGCAGAAATGTCAGCTTATTCCTTAGAACAACAGTGAGCCAAGGAACAGAAAGGCCTAGTTTCAAGCCATCTCCTTGAATCATGTTATGGGCAAAGGAGCAGCCCTGGCTCTCACCAGTGCTGCCTGATAAGTCACTGAATTGCTTCCCAGCTGTCCCCAAGTCACATTCCCTCAAACACCACTTCGTCACACCATTAAGATCTGTTCCTCAATAAACATTTCCCTCTTTAGGAGAAGACAGAGCCCACCCAAGTCTGCCCAGACTGTGAAAATTTGCTCTGTGCTTGGCTGTCTGAGTCAGATACAAGAAAAAAAAGTTGTGTGCATGAAAGTCCTTTTTGTCTCGTGTGTGGGGATGGGGGCCTGCTGGCATTTCGATTAGCTTTTCTGTTTTCTTGTTGAAGTTCTAGTTTATGTGCCATACTCTATTGCTAAGCTAGGGACAGGTCTGAAAAATCTCATATGGAGACAGTCCCATTGGCTTTTGGAAATTCTATTCTGGCAGAATCGCCAGACAGGCAAGTGAAGTGCTGCAACACTGGTCCTTGCAGGATATCTCTTGCTTGCTGGGAATTTCAGATTTGGTTCCCAATTTGGCTAACACAGCCAACCCCCCGCACCCCTTCTTCTTCCCTCAAAAGGAAAGAAAACAGATCAATTTACAACTTGTATGTGTCTGCGGTGAGGTTTGCAAAGGTGGCAGCTCTCCTAGATGACTTATTTGCTGATTTCTGCAAGGGCCTTACCTTCAGGCAGTGCCATTCTTGGGGTTGGAGTGCCGCTGTGTCTCCAGCTGGGTGAGAGGGGGAAAGGTGGTACAGGATCACAGAGCTCCCTAGGGCAAGGAGGTGCATGTTGTGCTCATGGTCCTTCCCCTGTACAACAGGACAGCTGCGACATCTGAGTGATAAACATGCTACTAGTTCTCAGCCTTGAAAATCCAAATCCAAATTCTTTTTCTCAAGGTGGAGGGCCTTCCTGTCGTCTTTTTATATCCACTGGACACTTTAGTTAGTTGTGTAAGACCATTGAGGAAAACCTGGATTATATGTAAACATGGTGAGCAAGCTGCCACAAAATCCTTTAAAATTAACCAGTCTATAGTTTCTTCAGCTTTCTAACTCAAAACTCTCCATGTCTGCTGCAAGAAACATGGGGAACATATGTGAGGCAAAGGCTGAAGTGAAATTTGAGCTAAGTTACTGAGTGGTTTCACGGTCATCTTCCCCTCAGCTGAGGTGGTCAGAGAAGGATGTTAGTGTCACTGACACTATCCAGCTAAACCTCTGCTCCCTTGCCTGGACTGGAGCCAAAGGCAGAAAGGGAAAACCAAGAAGCCATCAATGCTGTAGCCCTGCCAATAGGCATGTGGCTGCACACAGACAGGAGACCATGAGATGTGATTGACAAAGAAGAATACGTGTTGGCAACAAGTGCTCGATTCACATTTTAAACAAAACACAGCAGGCAAGTTTCCCAATGAGTTCAACATTTGGTCAGGGGATAGGAGTTCCTATAAACATATTTGTAGTTATGCTGGTGACTAAGTCAACCTCCTCATCTATCAGCAGGCTAATAACAGTGAATTCACATGTGAAGAACTGGGAGTTTGAACTGTTTTTGGAGCCACTTTCCCAAATGGAAGGAGAGGGTCCTGCAGAGGGCGCAGGTCAACAGCTGCCTCTGCCATCAAGGCCCAAACGAGGCCAAGGCAAGGAAATAAGTGATATCACTGAGATAAAACTTTCAAACACACTCGGATGACTTGGTTGCTTTGGTGATAATTGGCATGTAGCGTCCTAATTACTTTAGGTGACTGATGACATTATTTGGAATGGCACAGGTACTCAGAAGAGTGATTCTCACTGACTTTGAAATCTGAGCCACAGCACAAAGAGTTGAGCGGTTCTCAGCTGCTGATCATCCCTTCAGCAAGGCAGTCCTGATTTCTAAGCCTCTTTTGAAAATAGGTCTTGAGATCTGAGATTAACATTTCCCAAGACATCTAAATAACTCAGGGGCCTATTTTGTGGTATTAACAGTTTTAAAGCAACAATAGTTGTAGCTTAGATGATAGATTATTACTTTTGATTAAAAAAGTACCTATGTAAGGCCTCCAAAAAGCTATACACTGTTGTTCCAGTCTAATTCTGGATTTCCAAGGGCTTCTCCTTCTGTATGTTCTATCTAGGATCAAATACTATAAGACCGGGTCTCTCAGTCCCTAGAGAGCGGGTGACCACTCTTACCTCCTTGATGACTCCATGGATAACATCCCAACTTTTTCTCTGTTGAAGTATGGGGTCATGGTGCAGAAGAGGCTGAGAAACACTGATCTATATTTATAATTTCCTATTTTGTGCCAAAGCTGTTATAGTTTTCCTAATATACAGCACTTTTATCTTCCCAGGGGTCTACTTTCCTTGAAATATTTTTTTTTTCTTTCTTTCTTTTTTTTTTTCTTCTTCTTCATGTTTTTACACTGACATCATCTAGTTGATTTTTTTTTATTATTTTTATTTATTTATTTATTTGTCTTGTATAAAACTGTCATTTTAAAGGCAAGATTGCTGCATTTCCTAGGACTTCATTGTATCATTGTATTTAGGTCTGTTTGTCCTTTATTTAAAATTCATGGTTATATTCTCATTGACCCGATAAAAGCAAGTTTTATAAATAATAATAATAATTAAAAAAATAAAATATTTAAAATATTACAAAAAAATTATTTTTCCATTGCTTTTTTTTTTTTTTTTTCCTAAAATTGAAGCACGTAATTAACCAATTGGATTGGGTTTGCATAGCATATTTATCTATCAGGTATTTTGTATGTTTCAATATGTTTCCCTTATCCATTTCTAATTCCCTGCTGAGCCAATAATATTTCCAAAAATACTTAGACAGAGGGTGAATTCATTGGTGTCCTACTAAATGATAGCCTATATTTTTATGATCCAGTCAAAGTAGGAAAGCTAACATCCTAGGAAAAATAAAAAATAAAAAAATGCTGAAATCTATATAATTGTTCCTCTGCACTATCTAGGCCAGTGAGTGTAAATGGCATTATACAGAAATCTCCTGGGAGAGTCAGGTAGAATAGCAGGAAACCAAACAGCAATAACACTGTGCTGTGCCTGAAAGAGCTGTTCACAATGACAATAGCTGCAAGGACCTTGGTCACTTGATCCAAAAAATGCAATTAGTAAATATCTGTGATTAAATCATTACTGAGTCACTATATAAATACATCCCTTTTGGCCTCATCTGGGCCAAATATAGGAGCTGACTACTACTTTTCAGTTTTTGGTCTTAATCAGTTTATCATTAAGCAAGTTGCCATAAATGAATTAGAAATGGGATAGCACTCAGAGATATGTTTTGGCCACAGTGACTGCATTCAACATGAACTGTATGGCTGTAGGTGCAGTCAGCTGGTTTGCTACCTAATAACCAGAACAGGAGTAGCTGTAGTAAGATTATTATTATTATTATTATTATTGAAAGGGCCTAGATGGGGAATAGTAATAAGGATTGATTTACATTACAGAGGTAATTAGGAGAACATGAGAAACTCCTTCTCTTGCCCACTTGTCACTGGGGCTTGTTCTTTGGGTGAACAGCCATCTCTTCCAAGGCATTTCAATGGCACAGTGGGGCCCCGGTTGTGCTGCCCTAACACGAGTGGTTAAAAATGACAGCAAAAAGCAGATTGAAAGCTGTTGCAGCCTGAAATATACCCCTTGCATCAGAGCTTGGGTGTTGCAAAGGGGATACCGTGTTGCTCAATGTCCTTTGCGACCATCCATGTTAAGAAAGCTGTAGCAATAATCAGTGTTTGGAGGCCTGAGCTGGCAGCTGGGCCAAATGCTGATTTAACCTTCCCATGTGTGGGAATAGGTCTGCCTGTGTCTTTTGTTCTAAATTTCTATTTCTCTCCCATAGTGTCAGCCACATCTGCGTTACTGGGACGTAGTGTGACAGTGTGGCCCTGAGGACAGAGCTGCTTCTGACTCACAGTCAAGCATTTTGGTTTAAATCATGTTCTTTTATCCAGGAGCAGTGCTGTAGAAAGTTAATAATAAAACAAAGTCATGTCACTGGATCACTGAATTCCCCAGTAAGTCCTTCAAACAGTTAGTTTATTCCTCGTGGAGGTGCTCTGACACACAGGGCCACTATGTTTCCAGAAGCCAGCACTGAAATGACCTTTCCAAAGCATCAGTAGATAGGCCATCCTTTTGTTCTCCTCCCTTCTCCCTCCCCTTGCCATTCCTTAAGCCTCTACAGAAACAACACTGCAGAAGATTACATAGAAAACAAGCAAGAAGCTGTAAAGACCCCTTTCACCTGCTGTGAGGTGCACAATAATAGCTGGAGGCTGAAAACACTTGATTCTTCTAAGAGAAAAGTCTCATGTGAGCTCTCAAAATAGGACTTTTGTGGCATGCAAGCCAGAGCTGAATTTCATCCCAGTCCCACTCTGCTGGAGAAGGAAAAACTTGATATTATTAACATAAGAGGTGAGGTTAGCTCAGGAATCTGTGCCAGAAGAGGCTGAAATCACTGTTGTACATTTTGGAGAGCTGGAGGACAATGGTTACAAGACAAGGTAGGTGCCCAATTCTGTTGAGTTTCAGCTGGAACTGAATGGCTAATGTGCCCTTCAAAATCCCAGCCTGCATTTCTTCCCTGCTGCAGTTACAACAGCACAATGTGGTAATGTCTGCTGTGTTACAGAATCTCTTTATCTAAAAAAAAAAAAAAAAAAAAAAAAAAAGGCCTGTCAGACTAATCAGGGAATTAGCAGCATTACAAATGTGCTCCTCACAAATGCTAAAATGCAGACATGACTCAGATTAGCTTTCAGATCAGGAAACTTATCTTTCTGGTGTACAGCACTAGCCTGTAAAAGAGGTTTCCGGCTTTATTGCTGACTTGTTTGGTGGCACTTGGCAGAGAAACACAGGGCTTCTTTTTTTTTTTTTTCTTTTTCTTTTTTGTTTTTTAAATATAATTATTATTTCAAAATCTACTGGAAGGGATTTAGCAGTCTTTTGGAAACATTTCATTTTCTCTATTTTGAGGAGATTTTTGACCTTTATTAAAGACTTTAATTGTCCAGGATTGTCACATCTGATTTCTTTAAATACTCATAAGAGGAAAAACTCACAAAGCAAATGAAAGGTTAGTGAACTTTGCTTTATATTGCTCACAATGCGAACTTTCAAATGATTGGAAAATAATTTCCTTCTATTTTGAATGATAGAAGTTAAAGATAGGCATGACCTATTAGATCACTGCGAGCATTTCCTTGACAGTGTGGTTTTGTTTCACTAATCGGAAGAAAGGAACATAAATTTCTGAGGTTGAGCAGTTCCAAGGGCCAATACTGGTTTATAGAGACCCTCCTCATGAGCAAGACCTGAACCAATTCAACAGGGACCAGATGTCTTCACCACTCAGCTTCTGTTTGGTGGCCTTATGAAATGAATGAGTTGTGTCTGTCCGATGTAGAGCGAGTGGGGATGAATAGCACAAAAAGCACGCCTATGACTGCTTCTTTTTATTGGCTTTCTTGGCAGCATGGCTGAATAGCAAATGGATGTGGAAACTGCTGTCCCTGTGCTCAGAAACTTCCAAACAGGGACCTAGCTATGTAGAGGAACCTGCACTTCCTTCACCCTTTGACATTTGATTATTAATACTAATTTTGAAATACACAATTCTGTTGATGAGCACAAAGAGAGCTAACTAGGCACAACAATCATTTTGTTGGTTCAAAGCACCCATCTATGCTCCAGCACTCACATAACAAAAATTGTTTTCCACAATGTTTCCTAGGCATGACTTAGCTGGCGATTTTTATTTTCATTTTATTTTATTTTTTTTCCCCGAAACCAGTATTACATTAGTAGAATGTATTTCCGATGGCAGGAAAAGACTTGTTCTAGTCTGGTTTGGAAATAATCGTGGAAAAGTCTCTTAGCATATCTCAGAACTGGAACAAATTGCTGCACTGCAGTTTGCAGCTCCTGCTGCTGCCTATCCAGCAGCAACTTGGGACAATCTCACTCAGTTTGAGGATTTTCCAGGGCCGGTCTGTCTTGCAGTTTAAAGGTCTTTAAGGGCACCAGGGGGTTTTGCTTTCTGTACATTTCCAAAGGTTGATGGACACAATTACTGGTATTCTGGTTGAAATTTACCCTGAACCCTCAGGGCACTTTACTGATTTTGGCTGAAGCTGGCTCAGTGCTACCGTGTGGCAGGGGCGCTATGTAAGGCATATGTTGCAGACTTTAATCCAAGGCAGTACAGAAACTGTGATGGCACCTTCTCAGTGAGCTGACTGAGTGTTAGGTATTCAAACACTATTAATGTTAATGTTCACAAAACTGAGCTGTATCCCATAAACACCAGAAGAGACCTATTCCTTCTTCTCATGGATCCAGAATAAAATCCTCTGTCTTTTGGGAGGTGGGATAGGAATCAGATACCATCCCAAATGTGCCAAGGGAAGGGAGAATTTAGTGGGAGCCAAACTGTCATAATGTACTGGCTACAGCCAAATGCAAGAGTTGCATAAGCAGCTGTTTCTTTATCAGAGACTTGAGTGTGATACGCAGAGTTTGGAGATGTAATACAGCTGTAGAGGATCACATCTGAAATATAATAAGATCTGAAGCGGTTGAGCTTGTTTGGATATTGTTGTGTCACTGAGAATGTCTTGTTGGGTTAAATCCAGACTTATGGGCTATGTTGCATCTGCAAGCATCGAGGAGTGAAATGGAAAAGGGGGAAGTCTGTGAGGGGTGGGCAAGGAGGAGGGTGATGTCAAACTGCAGCACCATGTCCTGGTTCAGGTGGCCTGCTGGATGGGACGCAGGCATGTGGACTCCATATATCCCTCACATGGCCTCCAGCATGGGAATTTCTGTTTTAAATGTGGGCATTCGCTGGTGGCTATCACTCTGGTATCACTGGGGCCAGTTCCCCATGACATTGAAGGTGCAGCTGATGTAGAGTTTTTCCCAGCATCTTGAAACACAAGCTGATCTCAACACATGTGCTGTGCTGTCCACCCTGGTGGCCAAAACCGTGTCATGGTCGAAATATGAAACAGATCCACATGTGAGAACTGCAAGGCCACAGAAATTGAGGAACACGGTGCTGAAAAGTCCACCTTCCTGCTATCTCAGGTACCATATCCAATAGTCCACTACTAATTTTAGAAATGAGCTTCTCTCTGTCCCCTCTCCCTCTGTCTCTCTTGAGTGTGGCCGGGAAATACACTGAGACACTGTGATGAGGTGGTTAGCTGTGCTCCTCTGAAGCTGTACATTTTGTGGTGTGTCAATCCAGATTTGTTCAGAAGCTGGGATGACATCTCCACATGTTATCTGGTGCATCTGACAGTCTTTATTGGTAGCCCCCCATGTTGTGGAATAAATGCCATGCAGATGAAGATTTATTTCCATGTGTATAATGTCTCCTAAAAAGACTCGGATGGAAGAAAGAAGCATAATGACAAAAAAATCCTTTTAGCCTGTGCATGCCTATTTATATGCTTGAATAGAAGTGCTCAGTGACTTTTGAGACGCCTTTGGAAACTTTGGCCAAACTATTTCTTAAAAGGCCTTATAAGAATCCAGTTTGACTTGGATTTTTCCCAGCATGGTCTTAGCTGCAGAGCATTTGATTCCCTTGAAGTAGGTAGAGTTTGTTTAGTTCTTCTGTATTTGTGGAATTTTGCATGTCCTGGAGAAACCCTCTATTTCCTAGGTTTCGAGAATGTTGTTTGCTAATAAATTTCTGCTATATTTATCTCATCATTTGGATTTTATCCTTGTTATTCTTTGCCCTGACACAACAAATTACTTTTGGATGGGTCAGCCCTTTGAGCTCTTGCTTTCCCTCTGTTTCCCAGTTTTTCTGGGAAATGATACAGACGAACATACATTTCACCTTGGCATTTAGCAGCCCTTTCCCCTCTTATCTTTTCATGAGCTTTTGGAAAAGTCCTGCAGTAGGCTAGCCTGACTGCTGGGTGTTTAAGTAGTTCTGTTAACTTTAATTTTACTTGATTTCTCTGTTCTGTTTTCATATGCATGCCAGACAGCTCATCCCCTCAAGAATGTCCTAAAGGCATCCTCTGCCATAGTAAATAACAGAAGTGATAGTTAAAGTATACATATATAAATAATATTTGCTCTAGCGTGTGAGTTTGCCTTGCAAATATGAAAATGTGACCGAAGGCCTCCATCTCTGCATTCAAACCCTTGCTGTATAGCGACATGAACTGGAATGTGCTGCAGAGATTTTCTTTGATAATGTCTGGCTTATAATTTACTTTTGGCTGAAGCAATCAGTGAGGGAAATCCACTTGAATGGCTTTGTAAGAACACTTTATTTTTCTGGTGCTGCAGGCTGCAAGTTTCACACTCTGAGACTAAATCCCATTTGCATTGTCCAGGTCCTGGGGAGAGACATTTATTTAAAAGTAGCTGAAATGAAACACAGAAACAAACTGTAAGTGATTTTTGGCATTAGAAGTGCAGTGACTGTAAAGCAATGGCTCAGCTCCATATTTTAATAGGCTTTAACGTATCAATTATAGTGCTGAGTAGTAATTAGGGCTATACAGCAAAATGCAGAGTGACCGCTAAACGGTTCCAAAGTTGTGGGAGTTGGTGGGAAGGGGGATTTGGGAGCAGACTGGATTCTGGTAATAATACAACTGGGTAGGGAATATGAAATGTAACTATTTAAAGATGAATTTTGATTCAGAAATGTAGGCAAGCCTTTCCTACACTCTGATTTCTCCCTGCAGCATGAAGCTAAGTAAGTGAGCTGAGCAGTGGACAACTCTTCTGGGACCAAGAGCAACAGAGTGTTCATCCTAACAGCCTGCACAGCCTTTGCCTGCTCCACTGAATGAAATGCATCTAAAAACCCTGCACCACTCGACCGTGCTCAGCTGTTTGGAAAGCTCTAGGGACGGAGGGTGAAAGCTGAGAGCTGGGGAATGCTGCTTCTCGTTTCAGCATGGCCTACATACACCCCTAAAATTCCACTGTACAAAAGGATACCCAGCCTCCAGGTACACTCCTACCATCCTGCACTCAGCAGGTGAAGTTGCACTGATTCTGGCTTGGAAAAGTCACTCTAAAATTTTGTGGGGATGAGGGTACTGCAGACCATTAATAATAATCACACTCGTTGCTGTAGGAATGATGCAAACCACAGAATTACAAGTTTCCTTCTCTTGCTGGCTGCTTTCTGATGAAATTGCCCTAGAGACAGAGTGAAATGTCCATTGGTGTAGTCCCAAGTTCTGGGACTACTATTCCATGGATGGTTGGTTGTAGAGATGGCAGCCTTTATCCATGTGAGGCTGCCTGCTCAGTCCTGTGACCGTAAATGAGCCAAGCCCCAAAGCTTCTCTCATTTTCAGGGCGGAGTCAAAGCCACAAAACACTTCTCCAATGTTTGTAGCCAGTGATTAATTGTAAACTAAAGAAATATTTATCTTAAAGTGTAAACTGAGCAGCGTGAAATTTTTGCCCAGGATATTCCTCTTGATGTTACTATTTTGATATGCCTAAGTTCATTGGTATAAATAGTGTGCAGTTGTCATCGCATTTAACTAAAAAAAGCCCTTCTCAGTTGACAGCATAGGTATCATGAAGTCACATCACCCCATACTAAGTAACTTTCACTGGGGCCGAATGCAGGCCTCTGAATGACAATTCTGCTTTTCTGGCCTTGGCTGGCATATAATTTAGGAGCAAGGGAAGGCTTTCAGGAGCAAACATTTGTAGGCTTGACATAGAGCACTGATGAATCATATACTTGAAAACTTTATCCACCATAGCTGAAAACAAAATCACATAGGAGCCAAAAATGCAAAGCAGGCCCCCTGGATGTGACATAGCTTGGCTGGCCGCCAGGAAGCTTCAGCAATCCTCTAGCATGGTTGGAAATGAGCCAGCAAGTGTCCTTCATGAGGGTGGATGGAATGAAACGTTCACAAGAGCTGATTTCTTCGTGTAAGATCCAACAGAGAGAAATAGTTGTACTCTCCTCATGAAGAGTAAGATGAAAGATTATCCCATTTTAGGACTTAGCCTTGTCTATCCAGCAAAGTACTTATATGGGCTCCATTACTGTTCTGCCTGAGTGTGCTGTAATCCGTAATGCATTTATTTTTGTGGGTAGGAAGGCCTGATATTAGTGCTTCAGATGATGAAGACATGAATGAATGGGAACACAACATTATGCCACATGCTGACAGAATAGGTATTAGTATTGCTAGTCTCAGCAGCAAAGTAAGTTGTTTTACTTGAACCAGCATATCTGAGCATAAAAAATTAAAGGAAAGGAGAGTCAGTCTGTATGAGGATAGGGAGAACTGCCAAGACTCAACTGGATAAGTAACACATAGTAAATGCTTAGAGTCACCTTGCCAGACAAATATTTGCCTTTCACTTTGAATGAAGACCAAATCATGTTCTAACTAGTAGGACCAAGAAATTCCGCACATTTTAGTAAGCTGAGTGTCCTATACAAACTCCCAAGGTAAATATATGAGGGCAGACCTGAAGGGTTTACTGGATAGATAGAAGAAAAAAAAAAAAAAAAAAAAAGTCTTCAGGAAGATATTTCAGTGTAGGAAGAAAATCGGAGGGAATGCTGGAAGCTGGAAGGAAAAGTGGAAAAAAAGCTTTGTAAATGAATGCAGTTAAATACTACTGTACTTGGAAGATAAGCTTCCTATCTAGAGATGGTCAGAGGGGCAGAATCCAGGAGCTGAACAGGTCAAAGACTCTGGGGAAACACTGGAACAGAACTATGTCTTGTCCCTAAATCAGATTAGCTCTGAAAAATATCCTCGGGGAAGAATTAAAATATAGTGTAAAGACTGTAGTCCCTGTACCTTTCTAGTCATTTCTAGCAACCAGGTAAGCTTCTTCTTCTTGTTCAATGAACCTAATGCAGAAGAACGTGGTAAAAAAAAGACTGCAGTAAAACTTCTTTTTGTGACAGATGTGACCTTGGTGTCATTTTTTAAGGACTGCACTCAAGGGCAATACTGATATTGTTCTTGCATCATTTGCTCTGTCTGCTGTAATAGTCTTTTATGACCAATTTTTGGAAATAACTGATTTTATCAGTAATTCTTACTAGATGAGTTGCTTTGCTTTGACTTCTATGCAACAGAGTTTAAATGAAAATATTAAAAATAAAGGGAGAGAAAAACTGAGACAGGCCAACTACTTGATCAGTGGGCTAAGCGAGAGTAGAAATCAGTCACAGGTTGTGACCCTTATTCAGCACAGACTTCTCTCCTACAGGTTTTTATTACTTTAAACTGAGCCAGAAATGACGGCCTCACGATTTCCCTTGGGAAACCTGGGATCCAGAGTTCTCTGCATTCAGCAGGAGTCTTTCCATTGACTTTGATGGCCTTTGGACTACACCCTAAATTTCCATGGCATTTCTGGGACTTGTGTCTGAAATTCACTTGCTTTCTTTGAGCTTTCTCATGCATCATTCTGGCTAATACGTGTGCAGCCATAAATATAGTGTGGCATGCAGTTAAGAAATTCTACAGTTTTTAGTCAGTAGGAAACACTGTCTGATAGTTTGCCTAATTTGCCTTTCCAGTTTCATCCTATTATAGCTCACTATATCCCCTTGGGCCCCCGTGATTTCCCTCCTTTCTAGCACCTGTACAATCATGTTTTGTTACCTTGTATAATGTATGTAAACATGGCAAAACTTAATTAAAATGAACAAATATATCAAATTGTTCCACAATATATAATCTAAGTACTTATGTACCCTTCAAAGGCATATCTGAGCCACCTGAATAAAGTAGTGTTTAGCAACTATTAATTAAATGATGTTTAAACAATGCTTTGAACATGTAAAGTGGTAAAAGTTTCCAAGTATATCATGATCGTTGTTATCACTGTTATACAAAAATCAGGAATGTACTAAACTTCTGTGAATCCCTCCCAGTTACTGAGGACTTTGTGAGTTGAAGAGAATCAGCCATGACAAACTAACAGATTGTCTTTCTTCCATCTGGGTTGTCCTTTTGTTTCAAGAAGAGGGTATAAAGTGTACTTTTTTTTTGGCCATCTTGTTTATTTAAGCACATTTGTAAAAGCCTACTGCAGAATGGTTATTCTAGCTTGAAGAAATCCTTCCGGGTCAGAAAGTCCTTTGGATGGCTTGGATCCAACTGCTCTCCCTTCCTATTCCTCCCTTTTAAGTTTTGAGTTTCTGTCAAAGTCTGGGCTGAATTCCTGAAACCAGTTGGAGTGTAGCTGTTCTTTTGTTCCCTGCTGCCAACTGCAGAAAGCTACGTTCACCAGTTTTTGTAGTCACCAGCTTTAAAATTGCTAAGTCCCATTGCTTCCTTTGAATGACCAGATGCAAAGCAGTGCTTTAAACCTAGGAATGATTTTACAGAGCTTTTCACTTGTAGTGTTGGATGGACTGCTGTGCTGTCTCTCATTTCAAGGAAGAATGCCTTAAACAGTCTGTCTGTTTCTTAAGACTGTCAGAGGTAAGGCTGAAACTTGCGAAATAACGTCTGGAAAGCCCAGATTCTCTAATATAGAAATACTATTTTCATCGTTGAGGTTTACAAGCTATAAATATAATTCTATCATTGTAATTAATTCAGCTTAAAGGGATGTATTCTCTTTTTAAGATATAAACATTTCTTATATAAAATGGTTTAAATGGAGAACTTGTTCAAGTGCTTTAGGGCTACTAAGTTTTTTTTTGCACTTGAAGGTACTAGATGTTTGGTTAATTTTTGCCCTCTTACTATTCATCAGTGAATTAAATTACTATTCTGCTTGTGGATAGAACTACAATCCAATTCATTAATCATATTTAGATTTTTAAACCTGCTCTAGTCTGTTAAGACTTGTTCTTCATAAGGCTGAAAAATATTTCTTTCATCAAAATGGCTTAATGCCTATAAACATGTTCTAATTATATTTTCTTGGAATTAATCAAGTTCATTATGTTAAGTTTGGGATCTACATCTGAAGTGAATCTGAATTGTGAGTGTCTGCCATATTCCCTTCAGACATTACTGATAAAAATAATGGCGTGGGATTTTCAAAAGTACTCATTTTTGGCCTAATCCTGTTCCTCTTGAAGTCAGTTGGAGTTTTACTCTTCCTTCAGTGGTGTGGACTTCAGCCAAATCTGAGCACTTCTCAAACCCTTATAGTTCTGGGAATTTTTTCAAACAACCTAAGAGAAAAAGTCTACACAAGGTATCATTTGATTTAGTGTAAGTAGTACTTATCCCTGTGGCTTCTCTTTCTTTCTTTCTTTCTTTCTTTCTTTCTTTCTTTCTTTCTTTCT
>CM021778.1:6326594-6343178 GCA_011076525.1 Nettapus auritus
CTCTCTTTTTCTCTCTCTCTTCCTTTTTTCCTTTCTTCCTTTCTTTCCCAAAATAGAGGCTTAGTGAGCATTTGGGCTGAAAGGTGATTAAACTTCAATGTAGTATGCTATCAGATATTTGTGGGTTTTACATGAGGAAATCCTTCAGTAAGCTAAATAATCCCTTCCAGACTGAAAAGGACAATGGATTTATAGAAAGAAGCCCACTTGCACAGAAACCAAGACAATCTTTTTGTCTGAAAACCCTCCAAGAGTTTGATCTTTATCTCATTAGTTCAACCACGGTTGTTTCCATTTTGCTTTATTTACAGGGACTGTGTCTTGAGGTCCTTAACTGAAAGTTTGGTCAGGTCACTAAAAGCTTTTTCCTGAGTGATGGCATCAAGATTTGGTATATTGCAGATTTCTGATCTTTATCTTGAAGAAAAGTGAAATTATACTTTCAGCTTTGTTTGAAATTAAGGATGTTCCACAAGGAACATGTTGAAAATGAACGAAGAAACTGTTTATCCACCAGCACTTTTCATCTGTGTTCATCATATTCCATGTTTCACTGAGTCCAGTCTTATGACATGGTCAGGTAACATCCTGAAATACCCTATCAACCAATACAAATGCTTCTTCCCCTTGAATTTATTTAGCCTAAATACTATGGAGTCAGCAGTGAAAGTGTTGCAAGGGGGTGCAATTCTGGGAAGTGAGAGAGCCAAAAATAATTTATTTCCTACAGACAATTGGGCCCATCAACATTTATGAATCTTACTAATTGCATTCCAGCAACATTGAAGGCCCCGAGCTGAGATCAGTGCCTGCTACTGTCGACAGGTATATGGGGTGGATTTCCTCTCACTTGTCTCAGAATTGGCTGTCTGGCTGCAGATAGGTGTCTAGACTCCCATCATAACCTGTGGAGAGAAACAGCTGCCTCCAAAAGCCAAGTCACAGCATCCAACCCATAACTGAGGTGTGACAAATCACCCTCTGGCAGTTCCTACCTGTCTCCATTGACAACAGGGGAAGCCCAGATGAGTAGACACCTCCATGCAAGGCAGCTGAAGTTGGATGAGAACAATCCCACCCAGGCTGCTCACACGTCAATAATTGCAGTGACAAAGGATCTTGCGTATGTTTAAAATTGCCAGCTCATGTGCTGCGGGGTGTAGGCCCCACTGGGTGAGGTCTGGGGGCTTGTTGTTGGAAACCATACTGCGAATGTCCCACTGACCTGCTTCAAAGTCAACGTGGCCAGGTCGCTGTAAGCTATGTCGCTAGTCCAGCTACTGAGGTCTACCTTGAGAGTCCATTCCTCACATCCACAGTGTAGGTGGACAGCAAGGGGTGAGGGAAGGAACAAAAGGCTTATGCCCATGGAGGTAATGGTGTCAGCAGTGTCCAGGTCCCTCAGCTGTAACCACTGGAAAACTGGCAAGACAGAAGTGTTGCTACAACCATGAAACACTGTATTTGCCACCAAACTTGAGGGCTTCCAGGATGAAAAGTCTTGTCTTGAGCTTTCCAACAAAGAGCTTCTAAATGTCTAGGATGCAAACAACTTAGACAGCTGATGCATAATTAAAAAGCCACTATCATTTATTTCACAGGCAGTGTTCAAGTTTCCCAAATGTCCATTGGTTACTATCAGGCTATTGCTGATAGACTCTTAAACTTGCCCCTAGGCTTTAATTCTGTGCCTGCCTTTTTGTTAAGCACATGCATTTGGAGAACTGTCTGTCAATAATTACAAGGAATTGAGTCTTGGCACTTTTATTCTGGGAGCTGCCCTGCTGCTGGAAAAAATCTAACAGAAACATACTGCAATGAAGTATTCAACATTGTGACATTGCTTGGCATGAGAGATAGCTCTTTCTGACAAGTTAAATGCTAATTTTTATTGAAGTTAACAGGAAAATGTGAAATTGGTCTCTGCACTTCACTTATGCAAGAAATTAGGAAGAAAGCCACCAGCAATTGCTGTTTCAACATTATAAACTTTACTTTACAACATGCTGTTGAACCAGAGGAAACCCTTTGATTTGTTAGAAATGCATGCAGATTGCTGATCACTGGGGAAAATACATTATTTTTTTTTCCTCCACAAAGAGACAAATACTCATTTCTTTGTGGGCAACTAAAGCAGTAATTATCATAGTTATTGCAATGTAGGAATGAAGTAAGCCTAGGCCAGTGATCCTAGATTTTAATCGATCAATGGCAATGCCTTCTGCAAAAGGAATACATTTTGAAGCAATAGTCAAAGACCAGGAAGGGGGAACCGAGCTTTTGGCAAAGAAAAATTGCCAAAAGTTTCAGCAAAACATGGGAATAGTTATCCAAATAGTTATGCCAATCCGATGTCTAAACTGCTCACTGCCCCCTACCCTGATTATTTTACTTTGTATTTTGATAATTTACAATCAATATTTCTATGTTGTAAAACAGGTCTCCAAAAATAATTAGATGAGCCTCGAAAATGGAGGTGGAATAAATATAGGGTGAGAAATATGGGGCTCCTTTCATTCAGCTTCTAGGTTGTTAGAAACATCTTTTTTTTTTTTTCTCCATAGGCACCAGGAGATAAAAACTTGCTGTTTTTTCTATTTTAAGGAAAAACTCTGATCTTCATGCACTCACTTGTCTCCAGGGAGACCATTTAAGAAAAACAAAATACTGAGAAATGAGGGATAATTCAAAAGGGCTAGAAGCAGTATATTTATGTTAAAAACATTGATCAGTGGTTTTGGAATTTAATTTTCTGCTTCGTACTCTAAGAGCCTTGGGTATAGAAAGGTACTCTATTACTCATTTTATCTATACAGTTCTCCCCATCGCCACATCCTGTAAAAGTACTCAGGTTGCTGTATGGTAATTAAAAGGTGATATTAATATTTCCTGACATGCACTATAAAACATCTCCAATAAGCTTCCTGTAACTATCAAACACATAAAAAAGAAAAGGAATATAGTATAAACAGAGAAAGAAAATGATTATGAAGGTGGTTCTGTATCAGACTTTACAAGGATTCCTCCGACTTCATGCTTGAGTGTCCTTTCTTGTGCCTTTTTTTTTTTTTTTTTTTTTTTTTTTTTTTTTTCCCACAAAAAGTAAATCATCTTGGTTTCCCTGTCTGCTCTGTCTCTTAGACAAAGAGCTAAAATCTCCAGATGCTGATGTTTTTCAGGCTTGCTTCCCATTTGGAGCCTCATGGGCAAATTACCCTGTCATTCAAAGATTTTCTATAAGAAAATAGAGGAGTTCATTCCACAGAGTTCAGATTTCTCCAGCCTTTGTGCTGTCCCAGCCACTGGTATCTGAGATGCCTGATTTGAAGTGCAGTGGTAATTTTTTGTGCTTCTGTTGTGACTCTGTGTTATGTGGGCTGTAGGCGAGGTGACCTGCCAGATGTTTACATCACTTGACCTTCCTGAGCAGTGCTTTCAGAGCAGTGCTCTGTGAAAAAAATAAGGTCACAAATCCAAACTGGTAAAACACCTGCTCCTTCACAAAGGTCCTAATTCTGTGTATTGTAATTGCAAGTTCTTTTTGCTGTGGGATTTGAATTTCTGTATCTACTTTGGATCTTCCTTTACTTGCTTCTTTTCCAATATTTTCCTCTCTGAACTGAGCTAGATATCTGCGGCCCTTTTTTCACGCAGCCATTTCCATGGGACCTGCATGACTTCTATCCAACAGCAATTTTGTTCTAAAGTAGAATGATGAGCAATCAACCTCTTTGTATTATTTTAGATGCTCTCTGGCTATCCTCAGAAATATTCAGCCCCATTTTTAATACTGTTAAGTCCTCTGTGGCTTTCTGTAGTGGTAGCATCCATAAATTTATTGCACCTGGATTTAAAATGTGTTCCCTTTGATTGGTTTTGGATTTCTGTTTTTTCCACTGAATTGAATGACACCTTGTCTTTCTGTGACAGCAACATGTAGGGCACAGCACCTACCCCTGACCACTGTCTGCTTTATACAACACAGATACCCACAAAGGGTTGTTTGTAAACTTTCCAGCCTCCTTTCTTTAGCTGAAAGCTTCAGCCATCCCTTGAATACTGCTTTTCCTCCCTTTACCCTTCCCTGAATCCCTTTCTCTTTTGAGTTTAATGCTGCGTGTTTTGTTTATGCTCTACAGTGCTTCATTACATCAAGCCTGACTCCACGCTCAGTGATGCAGCAAAGCACTTAGGCCCACAGTGAACTTTAAACTCAGAACATGCTGAAGTGCTCTACTTAACAGAGATCAGATTATTCATGTGCTTAAAGATAAGCATTTGCTTAAGTACTTTGCTGAATTCAGGCCTAAACACACAAATTAAATTCATCAGCTAGGACAAATTTTACCCCAAAGGTGCCTATCTCTCTCCATTGACTATAAAAGGAGTCTAGATGACTAGTTTAAACTAGATAGCTAATCTTTAGACAGCTGAAATTAGGTGAGAGAAATCCCACCCTCTGTATCTGTCTATGGTGTCAGGCACTGATCTTGGTTGGGGGCCCTGCGTATTACTGCGAGGCAATTAATGAGGATCAGAAATGGTGATGGGCCCAAGTGGTTGTGGGGGGTGATTTTTTGGCTCCTTCCCTTCAGCAGAATGGCACCCACTTGCAGCAGGTCTGAAAGTTAATAATTTATTTAATTCTTGGACTTGAATTCTACTCTGCAACAACACCGTGCATTTTTTAAATGATCTCCTGTAAGAGATGAGATTTTGAAGTTTTGAAGTGAACTTCACACTGTCCTTCTGAAAAATTTACTGGAAAACTTTCAGCCTTGACCTAATGGTTCAAAGTTACAGAGACTGAGCTGAAACGTGACTTTAACGTTATCTAAGCTTTTTGTTTCGGTTTTGATCTTTAAACTCAGGGTTGTCACATAGTCAGGAGTGATACTGGGTTTCTGCCAGACCTGCCAGTGGCACAATCATATGATCCATTACATACACAGTAACTCAAGAGTGTTTTAAATGCTCATGTGCCTGCAGAGATTCCATCTTTATAATGTAAAATTCCAGTGAGAGCTCTCAGCTTTATACTTGCAGACCAAGACTTCAGGAAACTGCCCTATGTCAAAGAGCATGGTTTTGGGGTGACCAAGGTTCTGTATCTGGAAGCCCAGATTGTGGGTCCTGCAGCACCTACTCTTGCTGTGTTTGCAAGTCTCACAGCTCACTGGGAACAGGGGGAACAGATGGTCTGTTGCTCTGTAATTTTTGGGAGTCACGAAATCTTCATTCTTGGACAATGGTGGAGTAGTTAATCTAGATACAATGCTCTTCACTTGGCTTATCCCAGATAGAAAAACCTCAATTCATCTTCTTCAGCTGGTTACCCACAAATAACAATGCTACCAGCTCTGATTTGAGATAGAGTTTTGACCACCAATAAACCACTTGCCTTTCTTTTGTGATGCTCAGTGTTCTTGATAACGAGAATCGTTGGAGTGGAAAGACTTGGGGTTTCCGCCATGCAGTGGTTCATTTGAAAATAAAAATGAATCAGAAGCTGACACTTCTTGAAGCCAAGAACACTGTGTTGGCACTGGCGCCTAAGCAGGGAATTAGGGAAGTTTCCCCTGAGCTGGAGTGCTTCCTGGCTAATCTGCGGGATTCCTACGTATTCCCCACTGGGTCCTGCTCCAGACACAAAGGAGATAATTCAACAGTGAAGGATCAGATTTTTCAGTCTGTACCCTAGGAAAGAAAATCTTGTGTCCTCACAATATATTTGAGCAGTTCAGACTGGGCAATACATCCAGATATTAAGCTAAGCAAGAAATGAGAAGTCATAATGACTCAGATATGAAAAAAAAATCAGCAGGGAAAAATTAAAAATGCTCATCCCCCCAGAAATAAGCATGTCATTTTAAAACTGTGTCTCTGTAGTGTTATTTTGCTTTTGGCATTTTTCCCCATTATCTAAAACCTCTCAAATAAGCCATAATGACAGCATAAGTTGCATGTTACTTCATGCACTGTCTTGCAAAGTGCTGAAATTCCTTAGGTGTCTTAAATTATGGGCTTCTTTATGACAAGTGACTTATATTCTGCCTGATATTTACTAATATGCTGTGAACAGCACATATATTGGGCAGAGTTCATAACATTATTAGATATTCATTAGTCTATGCATAGTTAAATCTTCACATTTTTTATTGAAAACAGATTTAACAGTCTAATGAACTCTCACATGGGACAAATGCAATGAAAATACTTGTAGATCTGTAAGTGAGAACCAGCAAAACTAACTGTAAAATAATGAGGAATCTTTACCAAATCTTTACCCCTAATTTAAACTCAAACCTGAATAGAAGAATTTGTGACATTAAGTTTAATTTTTCAAAATTTCCTTTCATTTTTCTACTTGGATCCTTTTTCTAATTTAATGAAAAAGTCTCACAGAAACATTTTAAATGTATTTTAATTGGGCTGGGACCAGAATCTATTAGAAATAACACAAGAAAGTCTTAATCTCAGGGAGTTTTTCTTAAAACAAAACAAAACAAAAAGGTTACAGGGGAGTTCAGTTAAACATCTGCTGTGATGGGGCTGATTCTCCCCTAGCCTGTAAGTGCTGTCATTTACACTTCTAGAAACTGGGAAAGCAGAAATATTTCTCTGATGTAGTAGAAGTTTGTACCTAGTTCACACGTGTAAATGAGCACAGGAGGGACAAAGTGGTGGGAGTCTGGACTGTGGATCTTGCACAGTCTGGACCACTAAGCTTTTTTGCTGATTCCCATAGTGAAGAGTGATTGCTCTGACACTTTTTTCCCCTCCTTTTAGCACTGACATTCTTAAGAGAAATCCAAAGCTGCTATTTTTGGCAGTCCTGAATAGTATGATTTTTGGTACCTTACAAATGGTACCATTTTTTTGGGGGTCATAATTACCACAACAGCTTTATGGTCCTTGGCACTAATAAAACATTTTAAGCATTAAAAAAGAAGTCTGTAAACTAATGAAGAGGGCCTTTAATGTAATGTCCTGCTTCCCACAAAAGTGTAGTCACACAAAATACCAAGACTTAAGAGATCATACACTTAACACTTTCACTGATATGAAGCCAAATTCTGCTCTCATTTGAATGACATCAAATTTAGACCAATGTAGATGAAAAATACCCCAAACTTACAGTTTTCATAATTTCGAACAAACCATAATACACAAATGATCTTTGCAAGCATGAGTTTTTTGGCACTACCTCTATACCTTTTTCTGTGGAATACGATCCTGATTTGGTAGTGTTGAACATGATCTTTACGGGGTTACCAGCTGTGCTTTGAAGAACTCAGGTGATGAGAAGTGCTGTTTTCTTTTGCTCTGGGTTTCAATTTGTTTCAAATAAAATAACTCAATGGGACTTACACATAGGTTTGAATGGAAGCAATTGCTTATGCACTGTGCTGATCTGGGGATAAATGAGTATCTCAAGAACTTGCCATTAATGGGTATTGATATTTTCTGAGGAATTTGTAGGTGAGCTTTTATTAAAAGCTCTGTCCTTCAGGAGTGGTTAATGAATCACTTGTTGCAGGCACTCTCAGAATACATAGGAAGCCAATTGGGCTCTGAAAGGTTATTCTTCTGTTTATTTAGCCACTGGCTCTCTATTTGTAACTGATAGGTTTAAGAGCTGGGAATTCTGCATTTCCCTGTATGCTTTAGTTGACTTGTTAGAGATAGTTTTTTGTGTCTGATAAATGAGAGGATGATGAAGGGCTGGCTAAATGCGATGGGGTTTGTTATCTGCAAAGGTTAGGGATGGGAATTCCTCAAGTTGGCAAAGCCACTGGCTTCTGGCAATGAGTAACTGTTTTGTCTCAGAGGCAACCTGAGCTCATTAGTGCTCACTCTTCCTTTCACACATGCACACACACCCTCTTGGGTCCGCTCCAGCTCTGTGCGATGGCTTAGAGGGATCCAGACTGTTTCTTCTCTTCAGTTGGCTTGGAAGCCTCAAAGTCTGCAAAAAGCACTTGGATATCTATGAAACCCCCCCAGCTGCTTGAAGACATGCTTGATTGCACCAGAAAATGTGCAAAACTGAAAATGGAAATGTGTTAAATGTGCAAAAAGTAGAAAATATAGGTAAAGTGGAGACCTGTTTGAGGGAGCCAGTGTAGTTTAGTGAGGTGTCATAATGGAATGGGCAAAGTTAGGAGCCAGATTTGTTTTCAAGTTTGGTAAACACATGGACATGTGGTTTGCTGCAGCAATAAACAGAAAACAGCAAATAAGGCATAAACACCATGACCACTGGGCATCAGACTGTGTCTGTGTGGGTTCATATGATACATGGTGGACAGGGAAGGAAATAACTCCTTACCATTATTATTACCTCCATTGAGAGAGTGGGAATTAGTCTAGTACAATGCACAAGGTTTTTTTGTTATCAAGTACAAGGTGATAACCCCAAAGTAGTCTTACACAGTAGTTTCTAGAAGCCCATCTCTCTTCATACTGCCCCTTCATGAACCTTTATTGTGTCTGCCTGGGGGCTTTGCTCCCAGCCAGGGCTGCATTTCAGAAACAGTGAAGCTCTTCCATCCACAGGGACCTCCTCTGGGGCTGAGGGACCATGGAGAAGCACTGCCAAGTTTGTAAGATGTGTTAAAGCAGTGGAAGGAGAAGGAACTTATTTGAGACAAATAATGTGGCCAGAATACTATTGTTTGAAATCCATATTAGCAGTTTGCTGGCAGATGAGCTGCAATCACTATTGTCATTGTTTGTAATTGGCAGTGGCAGATAGAGCCAGCACAGCACTTACCAAGGCAGGACTTTCATGCCGAATACACTCCCCCTTAATTTCCTTTGTATCAGTCAGGGCAAGGAAGGGAGGAGAAGTCACTTCACTCTCGGTGCAGCTGGTGATGACATTACAAGAAGTGAAGGGACATCTAGGATGACTGGCATTCTCTATGATTCCTGCAGGGATAGAGCCAGTAAAGATTAACACCTGTTTCCAACATCCATGTTCTTAACTAACAACTTCCTTCCACAAAAGCTAACTTTAATTTTTCCCCTCTCTTTCTTTTATTTTGTTGCTAGCAGTGCACAGTTTTGTTGACAGCGGAGGCTCGTGTGTTGCAGTAAAGCACAACTGGTGTCCCATATGCCCTGATAAGTCTCCCAAAAGAGCATGCAGACATGCTTCGCTTGGAAACTCCTTCAAGACAAAAGAGCCAGAGCACTTTGGTCGTCAACATGACACATAGCTTGTGAAATGGGATCTCTGAACTTCAGGTTCAACATATATAGAACTCCCCCAAACTTTAATTTGGAAAAAAAAAAAAAAAAATATCTGATGAATAAGCTGGCTATTTTTATTTGAAAATATATCCAGATTGCTTGGGGCTGAACCTCTGGGAGAGCTTCAGGAAAAAGGCATCAGGAAGAGAGAAAAAACTTGGGCTTGTGAAAGTCACAAATAAGGGAAAATATGTAATATTATATTATTTCTGATTGCAGAGCTTATTTTTATTAATGCACAGGCCCAATAGCTGGTTGCTATGATACAAGACCATTGTGGGAGAAGGTGTGGAGCCAGGAGGGGCTAGGACTAAGAAGACTCCAGGAAAGTATATGCTTTTTATGGTTTTACAGCCTCTGACCTCTTCAAGTCTCTCCCTTTGTGTTGCCTTTGATGCACTCCTGGGAATTCTGGCTGTGCCTCCTTTTCTGCATGGACATGGAACTCTCTTAAGAAGAGATGCCACTGGCCAAGTTCCCAAGTCTTTTGCTATGACAGGCAGCTTGGTAACTGCCCTCCTAATGCCCCTGGGGTTAATAGTGTTAATTAATATTGGAATTAATACAAATAACTCCAAGCCCACTGGAGAGCAGTGGGTGTTATAAAGAGCATCTGCTCCTGGAGGCACTTGGCAGGGTGGTGATGGGAAGGAAGTGGTGATGGGAAATGAGAAATGTCTCAAGGAGCTAATGAGAGCACTGCCCTGCCATGCTTTAATGGCATGCACATTGTTTCTGAAACAATAGGATGCTTTGGCTGGCATCCTCCTAGACTTATTCCTATGGTTTTCAATCCTCAGGTGACAATAATGGCAAGGAAGGCAGCTCCTTCTGTCTTGCCAGTAAGCATGGGATTGCTGTGTAGGTGAGGATCTGGCCATGGGCTTGGAAAATTCATCAAAGACACCGTGTACACCACTCATAACTAGTTAGATCTGGAAATGAAGGCAGCAGCAAAGAAGGAAGTCCCTGAAATAATGGACACTGATGCCTCATTTCCTCAGCAGGAAAATGAGAGAGTGGTAGGGCTGCAGTGTCCTTCTGCTCCCTCACAAGGTCTCTGCTCATGCCAGCTTATTGCCTCAAACATACTCTTTGAGCTCTCAAGTAAGCTGGTCACCTCTCAGATCACCCAGATCTTTCCTAACCTATCACAAGGCAGTTTTTCTGTGCTACAAAGCAATCCACTGGACTGTGAGGAAGCTCTTCCAAGCTGCAAAGTGCTTGGTGTTTCATGAAAGCCCCCATATGAGGAGTAGTGATAAAGTAAGTGTTGTTGAAGTCCTATTTCATAATAAATGAGAAGAGATTACAAGCACAGAGACAATAGGAACCTCATAACAGAGCTGTCTATGTCAGCAAGGGAGGTCTTGTGCATCTTGATGGATATACCTGGTGATTTAGCACAAGAGTGATGGAGAGTACCCATGCCCAGTTCAGAGGCCAGGTCATCTGGGGCCTTCTGGAGCCTTCTTTGTCTTCTTTGTTTCCCTCATTTTTCTCTTTTCCATGCTGAAAAGACTAGTTCCACCTTGGCTCTCCACCATGCTCAGGATCAGGGTCCAGCACAGATTTAAAACAAACAAACAAACAAACAAAAACAATGAATATTTATGGTCCCATTATATGGTCCTCACATTTAAGCAATCAGGATAGCACTATGGACATATGGACAGGACACCTATTTCTTCTCAGTGATGGTAAGCCCACCAAGTAAGCACCTAGACACCAGAGAAAAGGCTTCAGCACTGTATGTAAAGGAAGAACAAATACATCTCATGTCTGTATTCTCTTACTGTTATCACTGGAGCTGAGAAGGGGTAATGCAAGGAAATTTTGCTGACAAGTTCAACTCATTGTACAATTAACTGGCATAGCCTGACACCTTGTATTCATTTGCATATTTTTAAATGAATTCAGCAAGTACTAACACTGAAGATAGCACCCAGACATTTGTACTTGTGCAAACACACCCACCTTTGCTATAAAGGTCACTATTTTCAGCACGGACTTTGTCTCCCTTTCATTTGATTACATGTACCTCCTCACATAGTGTTTTAAATTATTTATAGAATATGCCTAGATCCTTATGATATTTCTAAATTAAGCATAAAATCAAACATTGTCTCACATATTTTAAAACACACAAGCTCCATTACTGTTTTGTAATTGCTAATTAGCAGATAAATGTTTCATACTCCCACATTTTTTATCCTCCAGATACAGCAAAACAAACAGATTAACAGAGGAAACCTGAGGACTGCAATATCTGTTTTATGATAACAGCATTTAGCAATGTAATCCCTACTGTTCTCAGCTCTCAAAGACAATGTACTGGTGGGTATGTGATACAGAATAATGAATGAATGCAGAGGTACATTTGTGTTGTTCCCTGGTTAGAGTGGGAACAAAGATTTAAATTGCGTCCATTTTTTTCCTGGTCTTGCTGCTAATTTAAATGACTTGTTTATGGCCATAGAATAATTTCAACCATTTTATGTCTTGCTCTGTAAAATGGAGAAAATATGTAACACACTTTCAGATGTGCGCCCTTGTGTGTCATTACATGGGAGTGTCATCATTCTTACACTACAGTAATAACCTAATGCAAAAATCTAGTACAAAAAATAATGATAATTACTAGTAATACAAGATATCAAATAATCAGCTTCAGGTGACAAATACGGGAAATCTGAGAAGTACAAGAGGGGAATGGGACTTCTTCAGTTGCTACTTAAAACCAAATTATCTAATAAAAACAGGATGTGATTGTATGATACTGAGTCATGGATTCAATGTGAGACACTGCTATATTAGTGGATGAAGTAAAAAGTATTTTGAATCTCTCTGGCAAGAAGTAAATCTGGTATCTAAAAACCACATACATTATGGTTTCAGATATCTGCATTTTTTCAGCCTAATTCTTGATTGTTGCAGAGGAGATAATTGTTTATCATGGGTCTCTTCTCAAAGTATCGCCATTTAAATTCTCCAGCTTGCAGCAACACACTTTCTATTTTGGCAAGATGAATCTCCTGGTATCTGCATACCTCTCCTGTTCCTTCCTTCCTGTAATTAGGGCTAAATCTGCTCCAGGACCTGTTCTTTTGTAGAAGGCACCATTTTTAGAGCAATACATCATTGGCAAGTCATTACATTAACAGGGCTGCCTCTCCAATGAAGTACAGTATCACCTTGATCACTCAAAGCAGTGCTCAGTAAAGAGCTCCATCAGTTGGTGAAGAAATAGGAATAAACTTATTTTAGCTATAAGAGTGCAGGTGGAACCTGCCTATCAATTCAATAGCCTTAACAAGGTACCTTATTTTACAATTTCCTAATCCTTGTCAACATTCCTAAAAATCATGGTTTAATTTTAGTGGTTCAAGTTGAGATGGATGGATTTGGTTTTACTTGTTTGCTTATTTCCCCAGAAATATTTATTTGCCTCTGGAAATAAAATCATTCTATTTTTGCACTTCCTTTGCCTTTGCTTTCTATGAACATTGGAGTGACAGTTTTGTATCAGCACAAGTGTTTGCAAAAGAAGCTCTTTACAACTCCTTTAATGGGACTGAGGAATAATTTTTTTTCTCAAAGTACTTGTCCAGAAAGAGGCTTGTGAATAACTTACTGACCCCTGCCTAGCTGAGTTGCAGACAAGAATTCAATGCTTTCATAAAGAGCTGTTGCACAGGTTAGTCTAGTCCCCACAGCTTGTCTTTCTTTGTTGAAGATCAAGATTAGCTGATCAAGATGCTGAAATGAATTTACCCACTTACCAGGACAGTGTAGAATATTCTCCAACAACTGGAAGGCATTAAAAATATTCAAAACCCAAATGGAAGAAACTCAAATAAATCTGAAAAGAGCCATAGATCCGTCATAAAATTATTTTGGTGTTTTTCTGTGCTGTTGTGGGAACAATTTAGGATAGCTGAATGATATCTTCAAATATCATGAAGGTCAGTCTGGGTGACAAAAATAGATGCCCAAAGTTAGAGACTTTGAAGAGTATCAACCTGTTGGCAAACTCAGCCTTATCTTCAGTTACCTGGTATCTACTTGAGGAAGCAGATGCTGCAAAATGAAACCATTTTCCCATTATGATGATATTTTCCCTTCTTACTGATACTCAGAAGGAAACCTGATGAACACTTTGGTTATACTGACAGGATGACTCACAGGCTTTGAAATTTCAGTGTTTCTAATGTTTGAATGGAATGAGAGCTCTTGGCTCAAGACTTCCATGTTATTATTTTTGCTAAAAAAAAAAAAAAAAAGAAAAAAGAAAAAAAGAAGAAAAAAAAAGAAGGGGTACAAAGCAAACCAAATAATCTTTAATGCAAGATCAACACCTGCCTTTTGTGTTTCCTCAGACACCAGCAGTTGTTCCCCAGCTTGTCTGGAAGCTGAACTTAAAGCACAGTCTTTCAGTCTTTCTAGGTGGGAGTGTTGCTGTAGACACATCCTTGCATGACCAGCTAGCTGATGGAAGGCACAAGGTGGCCCCAGTATGACCTCCTGCACAAAGGGATTTTTTTTTTTTTTCCAACATATACAACCAAATTTTGTTAATGTGTAAAATTTAAGGCCCCAGATCTGTTTCTTTTTATAAAAGAGAGGTAAATGAATTATGTTAATTAGGTGTGCAAAGGAAATATAAAATATAGGTGCAAAAATGTGTGTCCCCTGTCCACTGCCATTCCGGACTACATGTCACTTAGGCCATGTTTTTTTTTTTTTTTTTTTTTTTTTTTTTTTTTTTTTTTTTTTTCTGTCAGTACTCTTTCCCTGGGAGTAAAGAGTACTGTGGTGCAATTCCCCAGTTCCACTGGTACCACTGGACTACTGGGAACCTGGGAACCACTATGGCAGCTGCAGTCCTCTGAAAAATGCTCTCAGTTGGTCCAACAGAAGTGGTTATCTCAGTTGCTGTCCTCTGGTTGTGAGCTAAAATATGCTATAGAAAACAATAGGATAATGTCCCCTCTAGTTGGGTCCACATACCTTGCTGCTCCTCCAGATCTGCCGACCCATTTAATCCATCCACCTGTCCATCTGTCCATCCATGCATTCATCCATCCATTCATCCATCCATCCATCCATCCCAGCATCCCAAGCCAAGCTGCCCCTGCTGGAAACCCCAAACTTGCATTGTTCTCAGCTGAGCCCCAAGCACATTCGGAAGCAACACCCAGAGCTGGGATTTCCTTCATGTCAGCACATGGAGGGATTCTCTGCTGACTCACTGGATCAGTCCCAGAAATAGCAGGTTCAGAATAGAAAACTCCATGTCCTTTCTATCCTGGAGAACAATGTCTCACACATTTTTTTCTTTTTTTCCCATAAGTATGACAAAAACATTTCGCTTCCAACTTGGCTGGGTTAAGCATAAACAGTTATGCACAGTGCTCAGAGCAACCAACTGTATGCTTTAAGAGGAGAAGAGTTAATCACTGGGACTATTTGCTACTTTCATAAGCCTTTCTTTCTTTCTTTCTTTCTTTCTTTCTTTCTTTCTTTCTTTTTCTTTCTTTCTTTCTTTCTTTCTTTCTTTCTTTCTTTCTTTCTCTTTCTTTCTTTCTTTCATGGAGAGATGGAAACTTAAAATGGAAGGAAATTCAAGCAAAAATGTTTCTTCCCAATCTGATTCTTCATATTTTTACAGGACAGTTATTAAAACAAGGACCAGTGAATCCAATAGACAGGAAAAGGAATACTACTGAAGTGTAGGATCCCTCACACAACTCAAGTTCCTGTGGGGTTTTGGAATATTTACTTATTTTCTGATATTATTTATAAAATGCCTAAACATCTATGAAGTCTACCTCAAAAAGAGTAAGTCCCTTCTATGTGTAACTAATCTTCAGCATTATGTGAATCTTGTAGCCAAATCTCTGTGGTTTGGTGGTGATCCCTGCACCAGCTCAGTTCCTCTTTGGTTGCAAGGGAGTTCTCAGGGAACTACATGGGCTGTGGCACCCAGCCTGTCTGCCCTTCTGCTCCTACCACCCATCACTCAGGCAGTCTGGCTCCTCTACAAGCTGGCAGCACCCTACTTTTGGGAACTGATACCCTGGGTTTTAGCCAACTGCCCTCTCAAGGGACCTTATCCAGCCTGCATCGCTTCGGTTTAAGACTGGCTGGGTTGTTGAGTTAAGCAATGCACTCTCTAAGCAGTGGGCAGAAAACTTAAAAATTTCTGAAATGTTGCAGAGCTTCAATCCATAAATTATTCTGAAAATCCAGGTCTTGCAGTCCTGGCTGAGAACACTTTCAGGAAGCAGGACTCCACTGTTTCCTCAGTGGAGATAGTGACTACCTCCCACTGAACCAAGAAACAGAGGAAACAATACTCCCGTAAAAAGCAATCATGAACACTGGAGAAGTACATTTTAATATATGCCTCCCCTAACAGTAGGAGAGAAGAGATTTGAATGGTCTGTTTTTCAGAGAGAGAATCCCGAATCATCTTCTCTAAAGTCTGTGTTGAGCTTTTGAAGCTTCCCCCTTCTCCCTTCCCCTCTGTACAATAAGTACAATTGTTAGACAAGGCAGGTCTTTGTGCTCCAAATTTAACACACAGTTTTTGACCCATGGAGTGATAAGCTGGAAAATAAATGGCTGGATTTTCCCCAGTGTTGAAGAACGCCTTTCAGATTGACTTGGGAACTTGCCTATTCTCGTCTGCCCACCTGGCTTTCACTTTGATATCCCTAACATTATCATAACTTTTATTGTCTTTTCATGTCAGTCAAACCTTCTTCACTAAATTACTTTCATTTATACATCCTCTCCTGCTATTTGGTCTGATCATCATCTAAGATTTAAGGTGAAAAAGCTTCTTCTACTTGACAGGGTGGGAGGTGGAAATTACTATGTGAACAGTAAACTACAGGTTACATAAATAATATGTCATTGTATATCACCCACCGGAGCCTTAAATCAATTCATTAGTTTGTATAAAGCTTTTGTGTGCCTTTTAACTGCATCATATCCAAGTTGATTGCACATTTGGTCTAAGTTTCTTTTTCTTCCTTTATGTCGTCAGCTTTCAGCTTCTTATATAGTTATGCTGAGTGTGTTTCTAAAGATTGTTTTTCTTGCTTTAGAGGCTTGGTTTATATTTTTCCTCCACTTCTTGACACATCCCTAGCCTAAGGCAAAAGTGTGCATTTTGCTCATGGAAGGTAGACACAGGGATATTCTTCACTGTGCAAGAGTGAAAGGCAAGCTGAGATATGCCGGATTAATGAAAGGCGTACTGAAAAGCAGCTGGTTGATTCAGAGCAAGCTATTCACCTGCTTTCATGCTGTTTCACA
>CM021778.1:6350135-6428752 GCA_011076525.1 Nettapus auritus
AAAGAAAAGAAAAGAAAAGAAAAGAAAAGAAAAGAAAAGAAAAGAAAAGAAAAGAAAAGAAAAGAAAAGAAAAGAAAAGAAAAGAAAAGAAAAAGCTCACCATGAAGACTGTCCACATTGGAATAAGTTGCCTGGAGAGGTTGTGTTTGGGGGGTTGGCTGGACAAAGCCTTGGGCAACCTTGGCATAACTCAGTGTTGATCCTGCTCTGAGCAGGAGGGTGGACCACGGATCTCCTCATGTCCCTTCCAACTTGAATTGATCCATGATTCTGTGACAAATTGCCAGTAACCAACTTTTTCCATTTAAAAATAAGTGACCAGGTTTGCTTGTCCTCAAGCACTCACCTCATGCCTCCACTTTTTTAAGTGAAGGGAAAACAAATGCAGATGCTGCATGGACTCCCATCAACTTTTGCAGCAATGGTTGCTGAGCCATGAAGTAACCATTCAGCACCTCTCCCTGTCTTGTTCTGTTTGCTGCCCAGTTTTTCAGCCTAAATTAAAAGTGTTGATGGCCTACGTTTGGCAGAATAATAGGCAAGTAGTACAGGTTACAATCTGAGTATCTGTTTCTGATCAGCGCAGTCATAATTTTATTGTTGCTGTTGAATTAGGATCTGGGTGAATTCCAGTTGGGATTGTACAATCTACCTCTGTGGTAGTAATTACTGAGTTGATTTCCAGGTGTCCTACAGCCAAGTACAGTAGGTGCATGTTGATATAAGTGTTCCAGCTTTCCTTGTGAGTTAATAATGTAACATGTATAAGAAATAAGCCATGAAAAACAAGGAAATTCCCAGTTTTTCATTTTCTCTCTCTTATTCAAAATTCTGTTGAATAGATGGGTTGGGTGAGCACAGCTACAATAGGACTTGGGGATTTTATGCAAACTATAGTCAATGTACAAAGAAAAAATTGTTAGTTAGCAAGACCTTGATTCTTACTATGTTAATATGAAGTTCTGGGGAAAGGAGTGTGCACAAGTTTCAGTCTTTCCCTCTCCATATGCTTATGACAAAGCCCTGTGCCACAGGCCAGCAAAATTGATCGGGGTGAAGGCATTTAGTGCTAGCAGACAAGGATGGTACAGTGAAGGTACAACCATTTGATTAGGCAGAAATGTTTGGCATAGTAGCTTTTAAAATGATGAAAACTGTCTCTTGATCCAGACCAAATAAATGTTTTGCATTGCTTGCTGTCTAGGCATCACAGATTTGACTCCTTCATACAGTACGCAGCTCTGGCAATACAATCAAAATGGCAAGAAGATATTGTGAAACTTGTACAGCAAAATGGTATGAATTTATTTTTGCATTCCACTTCTCACTGAATCAAACTACCACTTCTAAACTGTTTTGTTTGTTTGTTTGTTTGTTTGTTTGTTTGACACTAAGTTTTTAAATTGATGCTTCCTTGCTTTTGTCGCTGCTCTGGATAGAAAGGCCCTAAGGCTTCAACATCGGTCTAGCTGTAGGAGGTCCTTGATGCTGACAAAACTGAAGGCTTTCAAATCTGAAATTCACTCTAGTGACTTGGCACAGCCAAAGGGATGCACCAAATTTCCCTTCTAATGCTGTATCAACATGGGCATAAAAAATCAGAGAGGTGACCCATTCCACAGGCATTTATGCAGACCACTGCAAGTAGAGAGTAGCTAGGGCACAGTACAGCCAAGAAGTAGCTGGTCCCTGCAGAGCCCTAGTCCTGTCCCATATAAAAGCCCAAGCCTGGTTTCTCCCCGAGTGTCTGCTCTGTCCCGTTGCCACCCCCCTACAGCTGCAGCAGAAGTGCTTCTCTCTGAGGCCAGCTTTGTGTTGTGCTTGGCATGCAATAAGGCCCTGAAAATAATCTCTTGTATTAGCTGAAACCCTCTCATGCCAACTTCGTGATCCCTCTGACATATTTGCTGCCAGCTTTTGGTGTCAGTGTGTTGGCCAATGTCTCAAAGCAGTTACATTTTTAACACTGCACAATGCGTACCTTCTCTCTGAGCTTCCCTCTTTTGTGGATGAGCAGGACGTGGGGAATTTGGCTGGATCATTGCTTTCCCCAGTGAAGACTGGGGACTGATGGAGAAAATGATCTGTTGTCCCCCACAGTGTGCACCAAAATGGCATGTGGTAAGTATCATTCTGATTTCTGAAATGCTGGATAATAGCCACTGTCTCTCCAGCCCCATACAAACTCTTTGGGACTGTCAGTTCTCCAAGGCCTTATTTGAACAATTCACTGAAGAATTGGAAGGGATAAGGTGATCTAAAAACACTGTGAAATTCTCCAAAAAAAACACTGGAAGGTTATTATTGTCTTTTACTGTATTAAGAAATAACTCCATCCATTGAAAAATAGTATCAGAATATTGAAGAGATGTAAACAGCTATCCTTATTAAAATAATTTTATAATAATAAATGAGCACGCATTGAAATAAAACTTGAGGAGGAGTAGGAAACTGCTTTCAGTGTTATGATGTAGAGCTATTACAAGGCAGCTATTGAATCCTCTATTGGCTATGACCTGCAGAACTTTAGTGACCACAGAGCAGCATTGCATGGTGCCAACCAACCCATTGCCAGGGAGCCTGGGACCAGGTATTGAGATGATTGCCAAAAGAATGGGCTTTGTAATAGCAAGAGCAAACCAGACAGCAACAAAAGAATGAAAGCATCATAAAGAAAACAAAACAAAACAAACAAAAAAGGAAGGTGGTTGTAGCTATGGCATGAAGCTATGGGGAACATTGGTGACAGGAGAGCACTACCCAAGGTTGCTTTCATACAGCACTAAATGTGCACCTGCAGAGCAACCCAAGCCATTCATCAACTGGAAAATGAAATAGCATTTGTGTTTTTCTTTAGCTCAGCCTGCTTTGCTGTATTCAAGCACATCACTGAATATTTTGCTACAATGGCTTTAATATTTCAGGTGGCATTTCACTGATACAACAAAAATAATGAAGTGTACACAATGCTGGGAAAATTCTTCTGACTCTGCACCTCAGCTGCCATCATAGTGTTGGTATTTTTCAGGCAAATACATTTGGTCTCATGAATTAAGAGATAAATCCTGATTTTGTCCACAGATGGGGAAGTTTAGCTATTTCCATTATTTTGTGCTACTTGCACAAAAAATAAAAGCAAACTAATATGTTTTTGTGGACAAAATGAATTTGGGTTCCTTCACTTTTCTTTTTGCTTTCTCTCCTGTTGACAGCATGATTTGCACCAAATTACATTCTGTTGATAAAAATGTGCTGAAATGTCTTTCAGTTTCATTGACTGAATGATTTGAAGTAGGAGATTTGACAAAATGCATGTTGTTGACAGAATGAAATGGGGCAGGTGGAAGGAAGAATAAACTTCAGACATATGGAGTGAGCAGTTATATATGCACTTGGTTTGTTAAAAACTAACTTCAGAAAAATATTAGAAAGGATTTTGTGGGATTCAGTGAAGACAATAGTTACTTTGGAAAATCTCATTTGCACAGATACATCTGGCAGTGGAAAAATGCATAAAGAAAGTTAATGGGTGCAGAATTTGGCCAGAGACCATTGCAAGTGCTGTTATATTTTTTTAGATGTCTTTCTATCCAAATAAATTTCCTCCATTAAGTTTACAGATTTCCTCATTCAGCTTTTAAGGGAATACTTGTACTGGAAATGAATGAGACAGGGAAAAGAAATATGTTAAAATTTATGAAAACATCTGTTGGAAGTTCTGAGAAAGATGCTTTTGTTTTAATCACCTTAGCAAGATTGATGGATTTTATCAGGGCTAAGCACCGAATAGTCCCAAATGGGCTCTTTATCCCACAGGCAAAGCACTTAAGCATATGCCTAATTTTAAGCATGTGAATAATGACCTCATTGACTCCAGTAGAAAACTAAAGTGCTACAAGCTGAGTATCTTGGATTCTAAGGTACTTTGGACTAGGGTTAAAATTATGACCAAATTGTATCAAAAACTAATCTTGAGTGTAACCTTGTAAAAGAATTAGAATTTAGGACTAAGAGTTTTCTATAAAATAAATCAGATTATGTACATGCATCTTGTTTTGTAGGATAGAAAGGATAGAAAGACAATTGCCTTTAAGACAAGTAGTCATTTATGGAGATTTACATGATATTAAGACTTCGTGTGGTAACAGGAAGGATCAACCTGGTGAGAAAGCAAAAATCTATTGTCCATAGCAAGATTGCTTAATTTTAGCCAAATTTATTCATTATACAATATGTTTACTGCTTTAAGTGAATTCTGAATATAATTTTAGCACTTTTTTTTTTTTTTCTTATCTGTTTTCTTGCAACAGCATCCTTTTATTGAGCACCAAGTCTGTCTGTCAGTCAGAGAGGAGGAGGAAGAACAAGAGTCAGATTTGTGCTCTCTTTCAATAGTGATTCTGTAGTTATGGTTGTGAGCTGTAGATTCTTCTGGGAAATTTGGCTTGTGAATTAAGGTGTAGATGGTACTAAATTTCCATTCCAATGTCCAGCTCAATTTTTTTAAAGGTTGCTATCTGTATCAGAATATGGTGCTGAACTACCTCAAATTACTTCTCCAGACCATTAGTCTCATTTCAGGATTCACTCCCACACCACAAGCGCTTACTGGCAGGAGCTGGATCATAGTAATAAACAATAGGGCTTCATGTGCACATGCTCAGTCATCTCACTCTGTTGTCAAAACTGATTGCATTTCTCTGTTCAAACAACAAGTGAATCAAACTAAAGGAAACAGCTATGCAAAATACTTCTTACGCAGGGATGATCTCCTTGTGTTGTTTGTGCTGGAGTACTGTAAAAGCTGATCAGTAAAGTGGGCAGTAGTGGTTATGATGTGGAAAGAGGGAGCCCAGCATGCATCTTTTGAGAAAAAAAAAAAAAAAAAAAAAGCTTTGGATTAATCTGATGTTTGTAGTCCTAATAGAGAGAATCTGGGGGCAGTTCAGCCTGACATAGTACTTAACACAGAAGACTGTTGAGCAATTACCAGATACATAAGCTAAGAGCATCTTCATGGCACATATCATCTCTTTGGTTCTAAAGAGGATGCCAATGTTCATGATCTTTCCAGACAGGCATTACTCATGTGATCAAATGTTATCATGCTTGACTCATTCCACACCTGGTGGCTATTGATTCCTGTTTTTGGAAAGCATCACTATAAGTTGCACATGCCCATTTTGAATGGAAACACTCTTCAATAACTTTTAATGGTGCAGGAGTCACAGCTGCAAAACAAAATATTTTACAGAAATTTTGGAAATTGCTTTTGTATGGCCATGAGAAAGTTTTTCTATTTTGCCTGAATGATATCATAATTCTTTTAGCTTTTGAATTGCAATTGCCATCCAACTCACCAAGACTTGGAAGTACACATTTGTCCTCAGACTTAGAATGCCGTGGTGTTTCAAGAAGCTATGCACATCTTTCTGTTTAACATTGCCTGTGTTTAGGGTTGATCCTACCCATTGGGCAAAGGTGGTTGCCTGTCTCAGGATAACAACAGTCCAGGTAGATCACTGTTTGTGAAGTCATGAAGAAGATGGATGGAGGGAAGATGTAAAGCAAGTACTATAATCAAACACATTCTTTTCTAGAATGATATTTGCATTGCAAAAAGTTATACACAAAAAGTTAGATTTTCCAAAGCTGGAAAAAAAATGGATTAACTGATCTGATGTGAAATAGAGAACTTTGGTTAAATTACTTCACAACACATAAGCTATAAGCTGCCAAAAAGAAGTCTATCAAAGCAAACTTTACACTTCAATGTAAAACATAGCCAGGCAGATTTTGCTGGAAGAGGAGGAATGCTGGGGGGGGGGTACAGTCACCAGGCACAGAGCTGGAGCTTACCTAACCACGGAAGAGGATAGAGTCTGTCAGACCATTTTCTAATTCTGTTTCTATTATCTGAGAGTAGAGCAGATGACAAATCTGTTAGTTCAGAGTGTTGACACAATAAGCTTTTATCACTTTTTGTCAACAGAACATAATTGTGTTCAGATTACCCTGTCACAGGGGAATAGCCATAAGATCATGTTGTCCATTAAAATAAATGTCAAGTTCTATTTCTGGGCAAACAAGAGGGAAATAGGAAAAAAAATGCAAGTAAAGAAAAAGCTTGAACAAACTATTTTTTGAAGAGCATTTTAGTTATACAGACACTGCGATAGAGCAGCTGTTCACCTGAATCTGACTCTCTCTAGCCCCTCTATATTAGATGCCAAGCCCTTGTGTTTCTCACGTTTTTCCATCCTCACCCCATCAAATCCAAACAGTTCAGTGCTCTTTTCTTCCAGCACTCTTCTGTTACTGATGTCAACTACAAACCACAGTGTGTCAACTGCTGGAGTGAGAGAAATTCATCAAGGAGTGAGAGCAATGCTCTCAGGGTTTGAGCATGGTCGGTGGGTGGAGGGCCATGACTGAGGGCATAGCTGAGATGACATGGAGGTCTCTGGTTTGAGTTATCACCCTATTTGCCCTGTCTGTTGATCTTCAGGATCCACCTCACCAAAAACCTGAAGTATGGCCCCTTTTTGGAGACAGTAATTGTGGGGCTATCAGCTGAATGCCCATGGCAGGGAAGGCATTATATTGCACCTTGCTCTGTGTCCACAGAAAATCATTCTGCCTCAGGCATCCATTCAATAGACAAAATGCAACCTCAGCTGCAGAAACATGTTGCATTTTTTCAAGATTAAGCAAAGCGAGAACTTGTATTTTTAATAAAACAGATGGAAATATTTAGTTGGCTTCATTCTAATGGAAATAAAATTCTGCCCATCCATCATTTTTTATTGTGACACTCTAGAGACAGAAGTGAATGGAAATCTGAAGGCTGAAGGGGTTTGGACAGGTAGCGGTGTTTGTGTACAGCAGACAAAGGGGATTTATCAGTGAGGGGAGGAATCAGCACCACTTTGTGCTTCCTGTTTTTTGGGGGTGGCTGCGCTGCATGGTCCAACACAGGCGCAGCCCCTTCTGATTTCCTGTAGCAATGACAATATGAACCACAGCAATGCATTTGGATTTAAAAATTGAAAGATATTCTTAGGGGAAAGAAACAAACAGAAGTTCCCCCTTCAAAATTCAAACTCCTTCTCCCTTGGCCCAAATTTTCTTTCCTCGTAAAGTCATGTCACATCTCACACCTTCCCATTAATTTTTGACATGATACTTTACCAACCAAGAGACCCAGAGGGGATGGGGGTTGTAGGAGCTTTAAAAAAGAAATAATTAATCTCCACTGAGAGTAATGTGCTGCCACATATCACTCAGCGTTTCATCAATAGCCTGATGGAGTCAGGAGAGGTGACTGAGAAGGAAACAGAAACTAGATTGTGATGTTTGTGATGGAAACAGAGATATTTAAAATCTCCTGTGCCCATTTGATATGCAGGCTGCTCAGATGCATTCAGTGTAATTGCAACACCTAGACAGAAGAGTTTCATCTTCTACACTCTTGGTGCCACTTTTATGGCAATTTAGAAAGTGATCACACAGAGACAGAAACACTGATTAGTTAACACATACAGCCTTTGTGTATTGTGTCCATGCAAAGCTTTGAACTTCTGGAAGCTGTCATATTGAGCTAGAAAATGCATATCACAGAGGTAGCTATGACTCTATTGCTGTCTTTATTACTTTCTAAGTGACACTGTTTGAAAGCTTTGTGCATGACACAGCAGGTTTCCAGTCCAGATGGGCAGCTACAGTACTAAGTCAGATCCAATGAGGTGTTCCTTGAAGCTAAAGGCTGTTGGGAGAAAGCATCAGCCGTCCTCCTCTAATTGCTGTCAGTTTTGGAAGAAAGGTTGGTACTGCATCTAGACACAAAACCCAACTGGGCTGCTGTTTCAGTCTGAGTTTTCACTCCTGCAGCCTAAAAATGACATTTAGGCTGAGATCCAAAGTAAGGACTGACCCTGACAGCTTCCCACAAATTAACTGGGAGCAGGAACCCAGACAGCCCATCCTCTCTATATTACATATCTTCTCTCTCCTCCATGACCCTGCTTGTGTCTCTCTTACAGTAACACCACAGAGTGATGGAGTCTGATCTTCAGTGCCATTTTTCAGCTCATCCAGATGCACTTAAGTTTCTTGGTAGGGAACTATTTTTGGCTTGTATACCTGGAACTAGGTAGGAAGAGTAGAAAAAACCTCCCAAAGCCCCCCAGTCCAAAATCTTGTCAAATACAACAGATAACAAGAGAATGCATAGCTCTAAGTGGTTTGCAGGAGGCACAATGCCATATCAGAGAGGACAGCAGGCTGCAACCTACAGCTGCCTGTATTTTGCTCTCACTGACTAGGTCCCTTACCCCACCCCAGTATCCCTGTACATGCCTGATCAGTGGGATGCCTCGTTTTGGATCCTCACTGTGCATTCTGCAGCCAGGTTTTTATTGGGGTTTTCCACCGTTTCTAGCAGTTAAAAAGCAAATGGTTTAATTTCGCCTTGTATTGGGTGCAGAGAGATTCATAGACAGGATGGAAAAGGGGCCATAGACACAGCTAGATATCCAGAGGAATGCAGCTAGCAGTGAGGAGTCAGTGAGCATGTAGCTGGGAATTAAACTTATGTTTCAAAGACAGAAGGGAATAAGGTGTCATCTAGTCACAGCTGTTCAGCCACTCAGACAAGACATGGAGGGATTCTCAGGTGGAGCAGGCAGGAGGTAGGCACTGAAATATGTTTTCATCTTTTATTCTGGAGAGTCTAAATGAGATCACAGCAGAGTAGCAGCAACAGATGTTCTCTCCAACTGCTGTGTCAACAACCAAAAAGATCAGTATGATAGGTAGGTATCAGCCCTGAAGTATCATATTTGACAAAGTGGCCCTGGAGCAGGTGAGTAGCTTCAGATAACTGTTTTTGCTCCATGACAGTTGAGAAGTGTCTTGAGAGATGTGTTCAGGACCTGCTGCTATCTGAACCCGATAAACTATAACCAAGTCTTAGACATAACCTCCAAATTGACGTGGGGTCCCAAATGTCATTAGGCAGATCATGGCAGTGCAGCAGAAATACATAGAAAACATATTAAGCTTGGTGACTACAACAGTATAACTGGTATATACAGAGATGAAAGCAACTTTCCCCATCTCTTGATTTGTTGTTTCAAAGGGGGAAACTTCCCTGTTAATTTGTGAAAGAAACATTCCTGACTTTTCACTAAGCTTAGCTTACCAGAAATTTTAAAATAAAGCTTTAGTGCAAAGTAGCTGAATTCAACCTCCTATTTTTGCAGAATCAGTGTTGCCAAGGGCCAAAGTACAACACCTTTTAATAACTGAGGGTTTGAAAAATATTTGACATCAATGTCTCTCTCCAATTTCACCGTCACCATTGTCCCATCTCCCCTAATTTCATTCTTTATTAAAAAAGACTGGTTAGCTCTACTAGGTTTATCTCATCTTTACTTGGAATGAAGTGCAACTTCTCTTTATGAAGACTCCGATATAAAACAAAACAAATCAAATCAAACAATCAAACAAACAAATAAGCAAACAACAATAAAAACAACAACAATCAGGGGAGAAGAAACTAATAATATCATACAATCATAGAATGGTTTGGTTTGGAAGGAACCTTAAAGACCATCCAGTTCCAACCCCCATGACATCAGTTTGTCAAGGGCCCCATCCAACCTGGCCTTGAACACCTCCAGGGCTGGGGCATCCACCACTTCTCTGTGCAACCTGTTCCAGTGCCTCACCACCCTCTGAGTGAAGAATGATTCTAATAAATGATTCTGCTTGACACCTTGGCTAGTAATATGAATGTTAACACAGCCACAGATCAGTGAGACACTTGTGTATGTGCTTGTGTTTAAGCATGTGTTTAAGACTGTTTGGGTTCAGCTTCCTGCCAAGGACATATTTCACTTCTGGTACATGTGTGACTTAAGAATATGTAAAGTGTTTTAGTGATTCGGTACCAGCCCAATGAATGCCCTTCACAAGTAGCTGACTAAGTATGTGCAGTTATTTCTTAGATAAAGAGAGTTAACAACTGTATTATTTGGTTGCTCTGCTAACAGCCCTGCTGATCTGCAGGTGTTGCATTGATTGAAGGACACTGAAGAGAAAGAAGAAGCCTCTGATAATCTGTCATTGTGTTTGTGTACTAGACTTTACTTTGTGAGCCCTGTTTGTCTTGGTTTGACGTCTGAGAAGAAAAACACCACTAATTTGTGAGTTACAGGTGGGAATGAAGTGCCCTAACATGATGGGCTCCAGTATTGGCATGCTGTGGTAGGGCAGAGGAAAGTATGTAAGCACCTAGACACGGCAAACAAATATGTGAACATCTTCAGAAATGGTCCAGCATTTCAGTAATGATCTTTCCATTGAAGATGTCAAGGATCTCCTTGGGTTTCCACATATCAAATGCATGGTTATGCTTACAGTGTGCTGGATGGAACCATAAGACCTGTCTTTGATGCAGAAAAGATTTATGGAACTTACTGGAGTCTTAGAAATTTACTAATGACATTGTTTTGCCTGTGGAAATCATCCCAAGGTGTGTTTTTTACATATTTTTCCTCTCTAGTGACTACATTTATGGCCACAGTGTTAAGTATGCAAAGGGCCTTGCTGGGCAGCTGTAGGTGGTCCTGCTACTTGTTAAACATGACTTTTGAATATGTGGATGCACAGTAAATGACTGCAGTTCATCATAGCTTTTAGAAAGTTACTTGGCCTGTAAGTTTTTGAAGGGTCAAATACATTAATATCTGTCCCCACTCCACTTTTTGAAAAATAAATGGACAGGAGTGATTCTGATTAGCATGCTTCTTCACTGTCTTCTACTTCTAATATGTACTTAAGAATGACCTTTTTCTGCAGTGTGTATGTGAAATGGATAGAGAAAGACATGACTCCTTTAAATAGCTTGCAAAGAGAGAGTTGCAGGTTATACTTAAAACAAAGTACATATGGTTTTTAAAGTAAATAATTAGGGCTAGTTTTGTAGGCCTTCTTTTTACTTAGAGTTTGAAGTAGATGAAAGTCATTGGATCTGATTTTCAAGCCTTCTTTCAGCTCACATAAGAGATATAGACTAACTTCAATTTGCATGCATTTCTATCCAGACTTGTTCAGTCTGTCTGATAATGGCTGAAAATCCATCAGGATTATTTGCAGAATGTATTTTTCACAAATTGAGATTTCCTTGTTTCCACTACTAAACAATCCTTTACTTTGAAATATATGTTTTGGGATACTCCCCTGTTTTAACAGGATGGACCCCAGTAATAACACCAGGTGAAATTATTAACTTGTGAGATTTCTGAAAAGATGGCAGAATGTCTGAATTGGCTCCTGGAATGCTAGTTACTTTCCTTAACTCAATTTTAAGAGCAATTTTGTGTGGCCTGGCTGCAACTGGATGAACTGCTTGTCTTGAACCTTCCCCAGCACTCTGATAGATATTTATTATTAAAATACAACCTAAGAGCGGGAAACTCTTAAAATTCCCCAAAGCTCTCCTCTAAAAATAAAGATTCATTAGTTGATCCTCGATAAATAATTCTTACTTGTTCCCCAAAGTGAAATCAGACTCCTAATTTCTATCTCCCTGAGTTTCCCTTTTGTCTTTCTTTGATTGTGGGTGCAGCATTTTTGTCTTGTTTTGCCAGTGACATTCAAGTGTTAAAGCCAAATTTTGTGAAGCCATGCAGAGGGTAATGTCAGTTCCTAATGTAATTCACATAGTAGCCTGGAATGACCTTCATCCTCTCATGGTGACTTGTGTTTGTTTTGGCCACTGCCTAGAGCTCCAATTTTCCCCTCTGTCTGGAAGATATCTCGTGTATCCTCCATGTTTATGGTCATATTCACCTCTGATGTGTCCTCTTTAGCATTATTATCCATCTTCTGGATTAGACATAAACCCAAGTTCTTGAATACTCTTAGTCATTGAAGATCTGACGGCACTTTTCACAAAAGGAGATGACTAACTTTCATAACCTGGCCACAGGCCAACTTGGCTCATTACGCTCTGCCTACCAGAAATTCCTCCTGCTGTTTCAATGGCCATGTTGCTTTTCATTTTCTGTCCTAAACAACTACTGAATAGTTGCTGATTTTTACTCCATGCTATGGCTCAGTAGTGAAAGACACTTTAAATTTATAGCACTTCTTTCCACTTCTAAAATGCTTTGGATCTTAGGGGCATGCTTATGTGCTACATTTCTGTTTCAGGAGAGGTGCCCATGCAGTAGTGGTCCCCGATCACTCCACAACTTGTCATGGCAGGATTCTCTGCCAGCCCTACATATGTCCTCACAAGCTCAGCTCCCCTTGATGCTCACGGAATGGTTACTGCCTACCTGGCTTTTTTTTTTTTTTTTTTTTTTTAATAATTTCAGTATTTCTTCATTTTTGCATCTTGTTTCCCTTGATGCCCTTAGAAAGAAACACTGCAGAAGGAACTTAGCTGCTAAGAAATGGCCTACGGACTGAGAGGAATTAAGTGCCTTTCCATCTGCTGAGAATCTGGACCAGGGACTTTTTCCATATGCAAGAGAACTTCTAATTTAAATGAGTACTATTAACTCGGGCTGTCTTCTGGTTGGTTTTTAATTTAAAATTAACTAAACATATGACTGAATTTTTCTTAGAGTGGGTTCCAAAAGGATCCAGGGGACAGGAGACTGTGGTGAGACTTGGCAGGTAGGAGAGCTGCCCTTGTGAAGCCTACTCACTCCAGCTACAGAGCGATCTCTCTCATGCTCACCTTATTACCATTTTAAGGATATTTTCACATCTCAGCTTTCACTAAAGCAAAAAAGATCTGGTGCAAAAGAAAGGAGACCAGGTAATACCTAGATGTACTTGGGAAGGGTGGGGGATGTGTGAAGCACCAAGAATTATGTGCCCAGGGATAATCATATTTGTACCATCTTCTCTATTCTTTTCTATTTGATTATGGTTTGCCAAAATCAACAACCCTGATTTTAATACAGGTGCTTTTGTTCCCAGAAATGGTCTGAATGAAACTTGGGATTGTGCTTTCTTTCCCACAGTCATACTGAACCTTGGGAAGCTTTCCATGCAAGGGGTTATTCTTTTATTTTTGCTTACTCTGTTTGCTGTTATTAGCTTCTCCTATCTAGCTCTGTTACTGCTGTTGTAGTATTTTGCTCCAGTACACCATGACGTGACAGAAGGGCAATAGCCATTCAAGATGGACCTTGTAAATGTGCCCTTGATTGCTAACAGGTCTTATAAATCCAAGACCCATATAACTCAGCCCAAATAATACCTGAGATATCCATATTAAGAACGTTGCATGGAGGGGCTGCCAGCCTTAGGAGAGTCAAAATTTGTGATCAAGGCTGAAACAAAAAAGGGTCTTGGAATACTCATGTTGCCTTCTGCTCAAGCCCTTCAGGCACATTCAAACATAGAATGTGAGAACTAAGTATGAAAATTGCAGTAATGAAAAAAAACATGTCCTAGTTCCACTTTTCCTTAAAAACTTGAATCGCAGCCCAAGATCACAAATAGGTCCTCTCAGGTTTACAGACCTATAAAGAGACCCTGGGCTCTGTTTTGAGTAAACTCGGACTAATTAATGGCTTAGTACTAAAAAATACATTAAATCTGTGGTTCTGCACAGTTCCAATATGAAAGCAGGTGAAATCTGTTAAAAGGGAAATGTGGCTTGTGGCTACTCACATATGTGAGTAACAATCAATGAGAGTCCCTCTTATGGAAGTTTTTTGGGACAAGTCATGTCACATCTTTCTGTATCAGTTTTTCTATCAGTAATGACAGGATGGGAAGACTTATCTGCCCTAGCTGCTTGTTTCATTTGCAAAATAATTTGAAAATCACTAGGGATGGTGCAACGTGTTAAAATTGCATAATTCAAAACCATTTAAAATTTATGTCTTAGGAGGATTAGGAAATCTCACCTTTTCTACAGTGAAGAGGCAACAGCTTATCTATTAGTCCGAGTCCTATATATAGTGATCCATCAATACCAGGATCAATTTCCTGAAGGTCACTAGCTCTTTTAAATTCCTCCATCCTCTTTGAATTCAGGCAGTGGATTCATAAACGTGAATTTAGCTTCTCTTCCTCACCTGCATTTTCCCTTCTTTCTCTCCTGATAAATACAGGCATTGTAACTTTAAGATTTTGAGACCTTTCCCAGATGGAAAAGGTCATTTGTCTTTCGCTACTCAACACTTCCTTCATGAGTTCATTTAAACATTGCCAGACATCAGAGGAACAGAACTCAGCTGTAGGGTTATCTATGTCTTATTCCCCTTTTGTGTAGGTGGCAAAACTGATCTAGAACAAAACTGTTTGGTTCCCATAGCAATTTACAACATGTAGCTACCATAATACTGTACTCTTCCCACTCCTTATCTACACCTGTTATTTCTTTCTTTGCCACCCAGTTAAGAGCTATAATGTCAGCATTATTTTGAATGGCATTAGGCAGGCTATTTTCTAAGCTTCATGCAGTTTCTCACTGTTTTCAGTTAGGACGGGATGTGCTTTTAATCTAAGTAGTAAAAAGCACGCACTGTATTAATCAGCCACTTCCAGTTGGAGTCTCAATGAAAAGTTAATTAAAGGAGTGGAATGAAGGGATATTACAGTGCATCTACTAATCTTGGTGCATTATTTATATGAAATCAGTCATCAAAATTAGTCATGTGCATTATCTTGCTGTGTGTGGTCTGGTTTGAAATGGTGTGTTTGATTCCATTCAGCTCCACTAGATGTTGTTAAGATACACATTTGATGTGTTACACAGTTAGATCATATTTTGAAAGTTTATTATGTTCTCTATCTCTCTGTATCTGCAGGCTCAGCATCAAGGGACCATTAAAAACTTTCAGCTGAACTTTGCAGTGTGTATGAGATGAGACAAGTGACAAAAGTCATTCTTTCCCATAAGTTAACAGGGGCAACTGCTGAAGAGTCCACTGGCTTGGTGCTGGCTGCCAGGATGTGACCTTGCAGCCTTTTGCTGCATTTTGAGTGCTAGTGGCATGTGTGGCAGTGGGTTTGCTGGGGACAATGCTTACAGGCAGAATGGTGGCCCAGGCCCATGTCAAACTACAGAGTGCTGCCTGCTCTGTCAGGGAGCAAGATCCCTCTGTCTCTGCTGTTAGATACTATCAAACTCTTAACCTGGATCATATCTCCTGCTTTTTAACTTTTTCTCCAAGTTATACCTCCTAGGAGGTATAACCATGAAGAATCAAGGCTGACAAAGTTATTTCAGGTTCTTCTGGCATTCTGGGTGGTCAATGAGCTGCTCTTTCCCTCCCCTCCTTGTCTCATCCTCTCCCGCAGAGGAAGCAGATAGAGTTACAAGTTTCAGGCAAGGAGAATAGTTTAATGATCCCTCTTTAAGGTCACTGTCAATGCTGTTGCATAAATTCACCTACTAGGGGTTGCTGTAAAAGCAGTGCTGTTAACCAGGGACAGTGGGGTGTAGCATTACAAAGCTGTGCATGGAAGTTGCCCACTTAAATCACTGAAACATTTTAATTGGCACTCAGTAACTCTCCTTTTCTGAGGGCTGCATTTAATAGAATGAGCATGTGCTCCTGGCTTGAGCTGCATTGACAACACAGTCCTTGAGAATGCATCCAGATTTTTTGTCTATTGACTGCAAAGGGGCAAACATAAAAAATACAGCCATTCGTTTAAACACAACACATAGCCATGAGCAAGTTCAGTCTGAATGGAAGAGCCAGGCAAAGAAAGAAGTGGCTGCATTGGCTGTGGGCTGGGACCACCCTATAAGCTTTTCCCAGAAGCTGTGGGAGAATTTGCTCATTTGGGGGAGCAGGGAGAGCAATTCAGGGAGGTATGGCCTTTTTCTTCAGTTCTTCCCCAACTTTCCTCACTGCTGTCCTTCAAATGTCCTTCACATGTCCTCTTTATATATTTTGGAAGTTTATCTTGAAACAAATGAACGTTTATAGCTAAGATGCACTGTCCTCATGAGGGACTGCAAAGTGATAGCGAACTATCAAATCCGGTGAGCTATATACAGCCCCTCTTGCTCCTGTCAGATATTGCCTCACTCTGTAAATAGTCTCAGCTTTTTTTGCAAGGTTTACCTCTCTAGTTTTCTTTCCCTGTGGATATAGACTGTGATCTTTTTTGTTACCCTTCCTATAAATGCGACATCTGGGGGTGAAGCCCTCAGCCACGATGCAAATTAGTTGGGGGATGCCCAAAATGGATGGAAAAATGCTCCTGATATCCAGGACAGAGAAAATGGAGAGAAATACATAATCTAGATTATTTTCTGTATTTTATAACTTTTTGTCATTGGCTTTCTGGTTACAATGACTAAGAAAGGGGTTAATATCTTCAGTTTCTCATATAGGCAAGAGTTCCAGAATGAACTATAGCATTGAGTGCAAAATGGATATCTCTTGATCAAGGCTACATCCCCTCTGACTTTCCTCATAAGATATTAATAAGAGAGAGGCATTATCACATTCCATTTAACAGGTGTGTGGAAGAAGAAGAAATCTCATAATCATTTAATTCCTTCTACAGTAACATCCTTCATCTGCTTTTGCCAATTATGAAGCTAAAGCCATTTTCTACTTTATTTTCCATTTAAAGCTGAAGACGAACTTCAGGAGATATCAAGAGCAATTTATTTTCTAGGGTTTGCTTTCTTTATGCCAAGGAATGCCAAGGTAACCTCACTGGGTTTCATTTAAAAACAAGATTTCAGAGGAAAAATACCATGGCTTTAGACCACTGTCTCTGTTAGTTTATTAAAATATTAGTCTTGTAGGTGTGTTAGATTGATTTGCCTTCGACGGTGTTTAAAAATAGCTGCAAGAATAATGGGTTTCATCAAAAATCATTAACTGGGTTGTTACTTTCATTTTTTAACCACAGAACAAGGTGTCACAGCCAGATTAAACAAGCCAGAAAGCATTTGGAGTGCACACAAAGAGCTAGCAATTTTTATATATACCTTAACCATGGAAAATGCTGAAAGATATTAGCCCGTCTTCTACAGCAGATTGGTCAGAATCCCCAAGAAAGGTCAGATTGTTTGAAGTGACTGGTATTTGTACCAGCTGACATGAAAAGGCTCAGTTATTTATAGTAGTTTGCCTGCATCCCCACAATGCTAGGGGACTGAATGAGATTGCAGAGATGAAAGGACGTTTCAGTCTAACAACTGCAAATAACCGTAGCTCAGAGAACTTCTAAATTATGGCATTAGTGAGCAAGAAAGTTACCCAGCTTAAGCACAGGCTTTAATTCTTATGGAGGTAACAAGACCACATGGGAAACTTTTTTTTTTTCTATTTCTTTTGGGGAGGGTGGGGAGGTGTATATTTTATTTTGGTAATGTTTAACTCCCTGTGTAGTTCAATCTGAACTAGAGGGCTTCCTTTCCAAGTTTTCCTTATAAGCTGTGCTGTCCTTATCTGTTTATGCCAGCTAGCCACTGTGATGGTGTTGTTTTTTTAGCTATAAGACTTGGACAGGGAAAGCAGAAACTGGGGTCATGTGAGGAGAGCAATGAGCAATGGGACTTGGAAGAAAGGCGGACCAAGTTCATGAGAGTGAAGGCTCACCCTTTTGCTGAGTATTTTACAGCAAGTGACCCACTAGAGATCACTAGGAAGAAAAAGAAGAGACATTTCTGATGAAAAGGAAAACACTGATAACACTTATGGGTGAAGATAAGAGCAGTGACCATGGCCAAAATGAACAAAAGCAGCTGTCAACTGGCATGAAATTCTCTGGCCTAAGGAAAGGAAACCATTGCTTCTGGATTTCCTGTGTTAGTCAAGTCCATGGAGAAAAGCTGCTTCCTATTCACTGGCAGATTTCAAATCAGCACAGAATGATGAAATGAAAGGTTGGCAAAATGGGAGAAAAAAAAAGGCCCCTTTAGTCAGATTGATCTTGTGGTGAAATTCTTGTTTTGCACCAGAAGCAGTATGGCATGGTACAGCTGAGCTGTTGCTTCTTTAAATCAGTGTTGCACTTTGGTGTGGGATGCCCCTTGGAGCCTGGCTGGTCAGGCCAAATATGAACAGGGTGTTATCTTTGAGCAGCTCATGAGCCTTCCTGAACAGATAGCCTGGAAGCAGACCCAATGACTAGCCCTAATCCTATAACCTTCCCTTGCTCAGATAAACTCCCTACTGCTAGAGAGGCAGAGGAAATTACTGATATTCACTCATCTATTTATATTCAGACAAAAGATTAAACAACTTGGAACTGTAATGGTGTGTCCATGGCACGGCTCCTGCAAACATGTAAGCACTTGCAAAACTTGTCTTCATAGACTTAACTGGAAATGGACTTGAGATTGTGGAAATCATCCAACAGAATGTATTTATTGAATGAAGTAAAGTTATGGCCAAACTGATTTTTTTGTTTGTTTGTTTATTTTTCCCAGAAAGTTACAGAAAACCACCATTTTGCTGAAAACAAAAGATTTTATCTTCCCTCCAAAACTCCTGTTGAATATGTATTTTAATGAAAGTCTAAACAGTCCCATGGAATTGAAGCATCATGAACTTGTGATGACAGGGGAACGTTGAAACAAATATTTCCAATAGGATGTTCTGATGCTATCAGAGTGAAATCACTCAGGATTTTCATTTCACAGGAAATTTCATCTATCCAAGTTCTTCTTCCAGTTAGGAATAATAATAAAAAATAAAATAAAAATCAGAAGATTGTAATATCCCTGTCTTCCAAGGGAATTTCCGGTTTTCAGCCAGCTTTGCTAAGCACTTCTCGACTGCTTACTGCCACTGGGCCATTGTCAAGGTAGGTACCTGGGAAATTTTATGGAATTACAGTGTCATTTCATGTTCCCTTCTGCTACTTTCTTTCTTTGAGTAGTCATTTCCTTGCAAAGAACACCCTTTTTGTCAGTACATGAGAAAAATGAATGAGATGAGAAGCAGCACCTCTGTTCCTGCTGTGCCCTTCCATGTGAGAAGCAACCTTCAGTGGGCCACTTGGGGATGCCCTGCTTTTCACCCTCATGTTAGTTTAGTCAAACTACCTAGACAGAGTGGGGAATTGCGGTTTGATTGTGTTTGCGTTGTTTTGAGAGATATCTCTCAGAAGCAATTTCTGACTCTTGTTGACTGCTTGAAGAAGAGGTTTTTAGAGGGGTTTGTGTATTAGAGAAAAAGATGCTAACACTTGCTTCTCAGAAAGTGATTCAGTCTAGCTTATGGGAGACTTACACAGGAGTACTACCTTCCTTTCATGACTTCCTCTGTAAGTGTGCTACACTCTTGTGTAGCTCCCATATGCCTTACTTTTCCTTCAAAATCTAGAGTTCAAAATGTAGACCAATAGCTAGGGATACATAGATTATTTTGTGTCTGGGATACAAAATATATGAAAACAGAGTGATGGTTCCCACACAACAGGACACTCCCTCCCTCTATCAGACCTGTAAGATAAACACCTGTAAAATAAATCTCTGCAGGAACTCATCGCAGTTCCTTATCCAAAAATGCCCAGACTTTTTAAATATAAATACACAGCAAAATCCACCTGAACCAACAATTCAGAAATCCAGGCTAATGAATCAGGTTTGCCCCTGGCCTCACAAGACACAAGATCACAGCACAGCTTGCTTCTCCAGGAAGAGATGAGAGAAGAGACTGGTGACAGATGTTACTTAGGCTGCAAAAATCACCTCTGGAAAGAGTTAAGACGTAACGAGGACACTTCCAATATGCATTACTTTTCCTTGGAACTTGCTCATGTGCCCTACAATTAGAGTGGGGTTTCACCTACTCTGAAATGCACAGTTTAAGCAAGGTGGCATTAAGGAGTGCTTGTTTTCTTAGCGCAGTTATTTTCTTTCTTGCTTTCTGCAGAATGTGCTTTATGTTAATTGTACTAATACATCTGTCCTCAGAGTTTATCAGATTCAAGGAGATAAGCTATTGCCATCAAAGCCTATTTTGAGCTATGAGTTCCTAAGTAAATCAATGTTACATGAATTAAGATTGCCTTGAGATTGTCTTTATAACATTTCAGCTGCCCATATCTGGAAAGAGTTTCTGATCAAAGCCCTTTGAAAAATACGGCCTTAGGAATTTTCTCATATGGCTTACAAACTCTGGCCATTCCATCTCAAATGAGTTTTAATTACCAAGGCTTTAATACCAGTGATTTTATGATGTTTCAGAAATGAAATGTTTTATACTCTGGTGATAAGGACTGCATAAAAGCCAGCCAAAAATTAAGCAGAATTCCACAGCGGGGGATGAATTTTTTACAGATTTCTGCTTTAACAGAGTACTGGAAAAAAGTGAATACTACACTGTGGAGGATCTGAAACCAGGGACACAGAGAAAGGTCTGGTTTAATATCTTACAGGTCTGTAAGATCTCAAAACAACATCTGGACTGATAATGCTTGGCCTTGTTCACCAACAGTGAAGAGAGAAAATGCATCAATGGACTAAGTGTGTCTTCTTTATTTTCAGTATCTTTACCTGTTGCTTCTAACTTTTACTCTGCTATTTTTAGAAAAAAAAATTAACCATAATACAGTCCATCTGAATATGAAAAATGCCAAGCATACCTCCACCTACCACAAATGTACCTTTTTTAGAGACCACCTATAGAGAGTCTTTTCCGTGACTCCAGAGGACAGCTGTCACCACAACACAAACCCTACCACAAGCTTCACACAGTTTGGAGTGATTGGCATTCTCCACTTGCATGATGGCCACAACAGAGAATAAATAGGGAAGGGTGGTCTTACATGTTGAAGCTGAAGTAAACATGTGGTAGCACTGGGTTAGGCCAAGGCTGCCAGTGCATACAGGAATAACTTAAATTATCCTCTGCTGCTTAGCTCTGGATCTCTAGAAGAATAAATATTTACTACTCTAAATGAAATATATGTCACGAGTACTTTTTACAGCATATCTTGGTTAGGTTAGGGAAGACTAAAAATTACATAATTGTCAAGTGGTTCCTGACCTAGAAGCTCTCACCCTCATAGAGAGGTGCTGTTTTGAAGTTCTACCCACCTGTGAAAATCTTCCTCTCAGTTAGAGATATTTTCATCAGAAACACTCAGATCTATCTAACCAGAACACTGTTGTCCCTGCAGGCATTGTGGTCTAGAGCAGAGCCTGATAACTGACTCTTCATTAGCCCTAGAACCTGTCCTTGCCTTTGACACCAGTCTTGTATAAAAATTGGCAAATTTTACTCTGTAGCTGTGTCAATATTACATCTGAAATGAAGGCCAAGCCTCTGCTCCAGGTCAAATTTGTCCAAGAAATTCAGATGTCAGTGTAGGTGAAGTTCAAAGCACAAGATGAAAGTCATATTTGGGTAGTGCTACCTTTAACAAAAGAAACAGGCTGTTTCCTTCCTTCATTGACAGGACAAGTAAAGATAGTTGAGCTGTACTGGCTTGAAAACACTCCATATACCCTATAAAGTGCTACCATATCTAAAAAGTAGGGACCCCAGACCCCTGCCAAAGCTTGATAGCTGAAGGTGAAGGTGAAGTGAGATGGGAAAGGTGAAGCTGCATGGGTGAAGGTGAATCAAGATGGGTAAGAAAACTTACCATGGGGCACAGTTCTCTGTTGGTTATTCTCTTTTATGTCTCACTATTTCTTTTTAGATTGATTGCAGATTCTTCTGAACTGTGACTTCCTCTGATTACATGGTGAAATGACTCCTAGGAGCTTCTACAAAGCGAATAATAATACCACCACTTTTTGCAGTTTAGTTTTATCTCATTTGAAGGAGTTAATCTGACCGAGTCCTGGCCTAGACAAGCCTCTGACACGTGAAGTTTGCTTTGATTTATGTCTGCATTTGACAGGCTCCAGGTGGCCCAAGGAGAGCATAAGTCGTCATTTCTCCCCTCTCCAGATGAGTCCCGGGTGTTTCTCAGCTGTATCCAGGTCACTAAAACAGCTATATAATATTGGTCCTTCCACAATATTGTAAATCAGGCCGCAAAACCCCACATTTGGAACAGTTAATGTCATTGCCTAGGGCAATGCCGCAGACAGGACTTTATTTGCTTTGAACACAAATGAAAATTAGAAATAAAAATGCTGCGTTTGACAGCAATTTAATTTTAAATAGATGGCATATTAAACACTGTTTATTAGGGCAGCGGGTTAATTATGCAACCTCTTTCCATTGCATCTTGTTTATAGAAACATACTGAATCACCCCAACATACTGTGCTTCACATCTGTTAGGGCTGGCTTTCATTTTGGCAGAGAATCTACCCCTTTGCGATATTTTGATACACATCACAATGTTTTTGTCTGTAAAGCCATATTATCAGACTCAAATTCTCAGACAATCTTTGGGCAGAGTGGTTTCTGAAGCTAGGCAACACAAATATCTTTCTATTTACCATCTTCCTAAAAATAAAAGTTGTTGTAGTGAGGATAATTAATTGTACTCAAGAAACTGCTGGTTTACTTCTACCACAACTTCCTTAACCCTTTTGCTGGTTTGGACACGTCTGTAATCCACAAATTGTCATGCTTCCATAAGGTGAGTTTTATTTTAACATCCAATAACATTCCTGTGGGGAAGCTCCTAGTGACAGGCAAGGTACATGCTGATTTTCTTGACAAACATGGTCTTGCTCATTACTATCAAAATTTAGTCACAATATCTGGTCACAGGATTAACAAAATATCTCACTCACTAGATTTAAAAAAAAAAAAAAAAAAAGGCACAGTAACAGGGTGGCTGTGTTTGTACGTGTGTGCACATGCACATACAAATGGTAATACTTTTAATCCTTTTTATTGGGTGCCTTTCTTTTTTAGGAGTCCAGTGTATGTTGAAAAAGCTTAATTTTTACTGAGTGCAGCTCAGTATTTTTGTTCAGTATTTGAACAAAATAGCTTGTATCAGAATTTGGCCCTGAACAACTTTTGCTTATTTTTTATTATTATTATTTTATATTCTCCAATGCTGCATAATAAATCTTCTATCTGAAAGATTTTCAGACATGCTCCTACTTGACTCAGGAGTAGTACTCATTGAAACAAACCAACAAACAAACAAACAAACAAAAACAACAAAAAAAGCTGTTGAAAATTTTTTTTTCCATCAGTAAAATGCAGTAGCACTAAAACAATAATAATAAGAAAGCAATTTGTGAGCTCATGTTGCTTTTGCAGAGATTTCATTTAAAAAGTGATGAAAAAGTCCTATACTGTTGAAACATTCTAAATTAGCTCTATACCTGGGAAAAAAAAAAAAAAAAAAAAAAAAAAAAAAGGCAAAAAAAAAAAAAAAACAGATATATTAGTTTCTTTGAAATTGTGTCATTTTTTTTTTTTTAAATGATACTACATTACACATTACTTCAAATTAGAAAACAGTTAGGAGTGAAACAACGTTTAATTTCTACCAAAGCAAAAGTTTTCCATCTCAAAGAAGATAAATTTTGCTCTGACTGTGAATAATATAATTGCTAGCATCCCCAGATCTCTGTGCAATGAAATTTCAATACCCTGCTTTATTTTGTCGAGGAGCAAAATTATCAGTTAGGAAAAAAGATCCACAAAAAGAAACCAGTGTATTGATTCATCAAGCAGCCCATTGATTTTGCTAAGTCCTGTAGTCTTCTGGGTTCCAAATCAACTTGCAGTCTTCTGGGTTCCAATTCTAATTAGATTACTATATTTCAAATGCCACAGTTCGTATTTTATAGAAAGGTTTTCTCCTCCATACTCAAGATTTAGTGGCTGAAATATCAGAGAACCAATTGGTCCATTCTCTTTTTTTGACTTCAACATATTTTCTAGTCAAGTTTGCTGTATGGAAATTGTGCATGCAATCAATCAGCAAGGAATCAACCACTGATAGATGCACCCACATAGCTTTCTAAATTTTACAAAAGTAAAATGTGCAATATGATGCTTTCTCCTGTGGTCATAGGTGATATCCAAACACAATGAATTAATGCTTTTTTTCACATTTATTTCCAAGAGCTTGTTCTGTGTTGTGTAGTCACCCAAGCAATGGTGACCCACAAGCATTTTGTCCCCAAGTGAACTGTATCAGCAATGTATTGATGGAGAGTCACAGCAGGGGAAAGTCCCAAGGGTTAGCAGACCACCTAGTTGATCACCATCTTCATGAAACTACTGGCTACAGTTTCTTGAGGAAAGTCTTCTGATAGTTTTGGGTGATTATGGGGAATAACCTGAACACATTTCCTCTGAGATCTTGGCCAAAGCTAGCTGCCTTCCTCCGAGTACAGAAAACCTGTGTGACCACACTAGTGGAAAGCTCCAAGGGTTCCTCTTCTAGGAAAATGCAATAGACATCAACCAGTATATCAACCAGTATATGAACCAAAGGCTTATTTTTCTCTATCTCTTGGGTAGTGATCTCTTAAGGGAGAAGAAGTGGGACGTGTTCATACAAGGCTGGCAAGAGACTTTTTGGAGAAATCTGCTGCGTTTGATTTCATAGCTGAGATTGCACAAATTAAATTGTAGCAGGAAGGGTTTATGAATGGGAGATTAGATTAGAAACTTGCAAGCTGATGTGACTCAAGACTTTCATCCTCTTGTCATAAAAACAAGTAAGAGACGCCCAAATGCTCAGCCTTATTAACTGAGAATATTTTTATCCTGCAAAGGTGCTTCTCTTCAGGCTCTTGCCAGCTCCCTCAGGCTCTAAAACCAGTGATTGTGGATGCCTCTGTTTTAGAGTGCTCCATTTACTGGATGATATCAGTCATCCTAAAGTGTAAAAAATAGGTAATTTTTTTTCTGGAGAAAAAATAAAGTGAACTTGAAGGCATATCAACCAATTCTCTCTTGTAAGTGGCTGTGGAATAGTCCTCTCCATACATAAAGTTGTTCCCTCATTTCCAGCAGAGAGAAGAACAACAATGCAGGGAAGTACAGGACATGAATGAAGGCTCTGTAGTGAAAGAAAAGTCCAGCCATCATAGCTGTCTTGCTCCAAGTGAAATTTCTGCTGGTGCCATCTAGGTGACTCAGGGTTAGTACACCTTTCTCAGTCCTTGGAGCTGGATAGCAGCAGCTTACAATTGGTACCTTCAGAGCATACCCCCTTCTTCTACTTCCAGTGTTGCTAAAAAAAAAAAGAGAGAGAGAGAGAGAGAGAAGTCGACATGTTTAATTTACAGGAAAAAGAGCCAAGCAGACAAGTAGAAAGCCACTGAAGCCAGGACTGCCTATCGACATTGGCAGCCCTCTCTTTTCCTCTTAGCTGTGGTAGATGGAGGAAAGGTAACATTAATAGGATTACCAGTTTCCCTATCACACCTTCACTTGGTTGTGCCAATAAACACAGACTCTTAGGGGTGATACAATTTTCTGTTTACCGTTTGTACTCAGTCCTTCCTGTCTTCCCAAAACTGCTCACAGGGAGAATTTCAAGGGCAAAGTATTTAATTTTTCCAAGTAATGGAGTGTGATTGCTGTGATCTTGCTCCAGTTTTAAGTGGTGTCATTGTATGCATTAAAACATTCCCTTTTTTTGTGTGCTTTCCTATTCAGCTTTGGCTTAAAAATCCAGAAAAGATCCTTCCAGTTGTTGTTTTGGGGCACACAATGTAAGCATGGTATGTTGCTTAAATGGAGCAGATTCTAGTTGTTTACACTTCTTCATGTGGCATTGTTAGGCTTAAGCAATTTGTCTGCTGATAGCCCCATATTAGGAGTTCTCATGTGCAGTATAACTGGAAGATATTATCAGAAACACACATCATTGCCAACTATGTGGAGTGATAGACAGCCTCATAAAAAGGCTACAGGGTGAGCTGAGCCAGAGATGTTTTGCTACTCTGAGTGACACTGTTGTGTATGAATGATTCACGTTAGTCATGAAAGCAAGCACAAAAATCTGTCAGATGGCATCTGAAGAGAAGGTAGCTAAGGAAAAAGATGTGACTACTTCCAGTTGGATTTTCTTTTTTGGGCTTTGGAGTCTCTGAGCTGAAATGCATTTGACTGCTGTAAAACATAGTGATGATAATAATAGTAATAATAACAATAATAATATGCCCTTAAGCCATTTCAGGTGTGTTGGCATTTGTCATCTGCTTTGAACGGTTGATTTTGCTTCTTGAGCTTGAGAAGGGCATGCTGAGAACAAGGGCAATTTGATATGGCTTTCACTTTGGAAAAGCTTTTTTTGGAGTTTTCCACTTTCAGGGAACTGTCTATGAAGCTACACATATGGTCTAATTAAAAGCTTATGTGGTTGAGGTAGATAAATAAGGGGAGGTTTTATTTGAAAAGAACATGCTGCATTTTAGTGGGGCTTTTAGCTGAAAGACATTATGATTTTGACTTGCCACATCCCACAAATGTTTGCACCTTCATGCTGGCCTGCAGACAGGCTGCACTGATTCCTATTCCCAGCCCTTTCTTTCACTGGATCTGTGTTGCTGCACTCCTATCTGTACTTTATAAACTTAAATTCTAGTTTGTACCAACATGCTTTACCTGTTATCAGTCCCTGCTCTGCAGCCCACCATGAAGAGAGTTCACCTTGAGCTTCAGGCTCTGTTTTTTTTTTTTTTTTTTTTTTTACCTTGTCCTGCAGGAAGCCAGACTGCTGGATCATAGCAATCCCTTCAATTGGGAAAAAAAAAAAAAAAAAAAAGCTCCGTGACTTTGTGACACAAATTTCCTTGTTTAGTTCCATTTTTACAGCTCCTTGTAAGTGTAAAACCACTTATTTAAAGTACAACTGTGGCCCATTGTGTTAGCATTTACTAAGAAAAAGTTCTGTTTTCTGAGTACAAGAAGTAACATGCGGCATCACTCAACAGTACTGACTCCTGGTGTCATTCCACATGGAGCTGACACCAACAGTTATCACTACAGCAGCCTGTATCTTCCAGCTAGTGTCTTGCAAAATTACAAGGAGTTGGTAACAAGGCCTTGTAATGGTCTCTACTGGACTTTTTTTTTTTTTTTTTTTTTTTTTTCCTAGGAATATTCCTCTGCCTCAATATTTTGGGTAATTTACTAGTAAAAATAGTTATGTTATTTTGAAGTGATGAAACAAGAAGAAACAGTCATTTGAACAACTTTAAAATGCTTTTTGCAGCTTTTTCATCTAGAAGTTCTGCTTTGCTTTGGAGTAGGATCTTGTAAATGAGCTTAGGAGCTCACCTGAGGATGAGTATTTGAGTTTTTAAAAATCACTGAGATTTGCTTTCTGCATTTTTTCAAACTGTGACACTCTTGAGGACACCATAGTGATCCTGAAGACAATGGCTTCAGCAATCAGACCATGATTTACAAGTGCTCTTCCAGGTTGATGAATACCATTCAATAAGTGGTAAGGCACAAGATGTCTTTCTCTCAATCTCTCAGCTCACACTGCAGCACTGAAGACAAAATGAAGATGTTGGTGAATTCCAGAGAGAAGCAAGAGGAAGGCTGGGATGCAGCATGGGCAGAAGATAAGGACTGGATAGGCATTTAATAGGCATTTCAGATACCATTATATTCCTTTTCAAACTTGGAGACAAGTTTCTCTGCTTGTCTGCTACCTTGCAGACTGTGAGTCAAGTCAATTGCCAGTCAATTGCCTCATCAGAGGAAGATGCTTTTTTTTTTTTTTTTTTCCTTTTTCTTCTTTTCAATTTTTCTTCTTAAAAAAAGAATCCAAGGGTATTTAATTAGTGAACATTCAAATAAATGAATTTTAGTGTCTGGCATTTTGGCTTCTAGCACAGTATGAGAATGATATTGAGGAAATGAATCATGGTTTGGGCTGAAGGAGACTGTTAGCCAGGCCATTGCCTCACATGTCCCAGGAGCTGGAATGCAGACACTAAATGAGGCAGGGACCTCAATGAAGAGCACACGTGATGGTGAAGGTGAGGGAACTAGAATCCCAGACCAGAATCCTGTTTTTTCTCCTGGAGTCTGCCAGGGAGTTCCTATGTGACGCTAGATAAATAACCTAGAGGAAACTTTCCATATTACTTCATTCTTGGTGAACTCCTTCTTTCCTACATTCCCCTGAGACATAGAATGAAGGATCTCACCTAGATCTGGAAAAATGAGTTATGCTTTTACACATAGATTGTCCTGTCAAAGTGTTAGATATGTTGTCAGTCAGCCCCTATGTGACCTACTTTCAAAAATATTACAAGTTTGGGCTTAATACTGCTAGGCCTTATCTCACAGGGGTGTTCTAAAGATTAACTGATGTTTGTGAAATATTCTCAAACTGTAGTAAAAATATAGCTGGAAATTCAAAGAATATATGAACACACCTGGTTCAGTACAATGTTTGGCTATAGAGAACAGTAGATAAAACCTGAAAACACTTTAGAAATTATGGAGTTACAAGACAATACAAACCACAAATGGATTTTGGGTGCTCTAGCCATCCTTTGTGCTAAATAAAGTGAGAAAAATAGCACACATTGAGATAATCAAAGTGCTGTAAAGGACATGCAGAAAGGCAAACAACAATGGCACATGCTACTTCAATGGGCATTTTCTTCTGTGCAAGCGTGGTATATAACAACCTTAGCTTTTGGTAGTATAAAACTGTGTGTGAGTTTAATTGTAAAAAATATATACATTTTGCCCAAGGCAGTGTGGAATACCTCAATGTGACTTGAACCTGTTGGCATACAGAAGCCTCTCCCATGCAGTGGTGCTCCACAACACCAGGATCTACAGCCCTGAGGCACTGCAAACCTGTGCCAGTACTTTAATCCAGTCTGGGAGGAACTCCTTGAATTGTGGCCTTGTAAACGATTATTGCAAGAGACTTTTAAAGGAAACATTCCTCCCATCATGGAAGAACCCTCGCTCCAGTTCTGAATAACTTCTGTAGCTGAAGCAGTGCAGGATGACTGTGGAAGATAACAAGGAAAGGCTATGAGAAGATGGCAGTTAAGGATGATCTGAAGAGGGTTTAGGAAGACTTTTCCAGAAAAGAAGTGGAATTTATTTTCCCTTGCTAGACTTCCTTATCCTACATTTTTCATTCACCATGAGCCAAAAGAGACCAGAATACTAACCCTCAAATTATTGCCAATTTGTTCAGCTCTCTAGAAAAATGCCTCCAATAAACACAAACCCAGCTAGTCAGTGTAACATTAAATCAAACCCTAAAAATATGAAATATGCTTTTTTTCACTGTTTTATCTGAAGCCAAAAAGGATATTGCTTTACATTTTTTTGAAATAGAAGTGCATAGCTTTACTGCTGCCTTCCAGCATAGAGAGATGTTCCCCCCGGTAAGAGCTCATTAATTTGAGAGTAGGCTTGATTAGACTAGAACTGAACAAGACTGAAACATTTCATTTCAGTCTTTCATGCTAATCTCTTGGCAGAACAGCCACCCTTTTGCCCACTGCCCCCACTCAAAACACAAACAAAAATAAGAGCTCCCCATCCATCAGAATCTGTATGGACCACAAAATAGCCTGAAGGACTCTTTTGTTATTACCATAAAATGCATTACACAAGTGAATAAAATAGCTGTTGGTAGCTCAGGTCTATGGGATACTAGTAATCCTATATAATTGCCAACTTGTGGGGTGATTGGTGAAAGAAACCTTAAAGCCTTTTTATTTTATCTTAGTAATGATGAAGGAGTTACCCAAAACATATGAATGCACCTCTCCTCCTTTAGACCTTCAAAGGTTCAACAATGAATTCCTTTCTTTGAGAAAGCTGGGCTTTAGTCTGCCATGAAACTCAATCCATGGCTCTCTAATTAATTTTGCTAAATAGATTAACCAATTGGAGATGCTGCTTCAGAGGGAAGCAGCCTCCAAAACAAGTTTTTCCCCATTCTCAAGGTGAGATGTTTTGCTCAGAGGACATCCTTTCAAGTGCATTGGAGTACTTTTAGACTGGATTAGCTGAGGCAAATGGATTAGTCTTTGTAGGTATTAGAACCAAGGGCCTTTAAGAAAGGAAAACAAGGTGCCTAGTTTCACCAGTATGCCACTAAAAGCTACTTAGTGCAAACATCCGTAAAACTGTCAAGAATGAGGACTTGTAAAAGCAACTGTAAGCACATCCTCAAGCTAATTGTAAGACACACATTTACACAGAAATATGCAAACTACAAACACAAGTTGAATAGGGACCGTCACACACATATCTGATCTTAGTGAGCATAAAGAATTTTTACTGGTGTTTTGAAGGACCCTTGAAACTCCGCAGCATCTGTTAATTTTTCTTCTGAGCAAGTCAGTTGATTAAGGCATTAATCCTCTCACAAAAGTAACCCTGAATGACACTCCTCTTTACTGACTTTCTGATGGTCCAAACTAGAAAAGTGCTAAGCTTTACAGTGTGGGGGGACTCTACACATCAGTGGCAATGTGTAGCCAGTCAGGGTGGGTCCAAGATATATTTTGTGCATTTCTTGTCCAAGTGTAAAACTGCAGGAGAATAATGCTTGTGTGAAGCTCATAAAGTGACTGAAGAAGGGAGGAATTTAAAATACTTAATTCTCTCAGAAGGTTGCCTCCTTTATCCCATAACATTGACCTAACAGTATAAATGAATATGTTCCTGTATCTGTAAAAAAGTAAAAAACAAAACAAACAAACAAACAAACAAAACTAATCCCAAAACATAATTTAGATGGAGAGGAAGTACATACCACAAGTAATAAAATACACAAATGGAATTAAAAATACAGTCAATATTTGACCTGCTAGCCAGACATATGACATATATTAATCTCTGTAGAGTGTTCAAAATCTGAAGAAGAAAACATACTTCTCATGGCATGCTAATAGGTTATATGAATCATATCCAGTGTCTATATTATACATGTTCTCCAACTCCTCAAGTGGATTGTGCCTCATATCCTTGGTTGTAAGGGAGGTCGTCACCTGTGTTTGTTCCAGGAAATACATATTTCTTATGAGGAATGTCATACTATATCTTGTTCTAAAAGGGATTTTGCAATTATTCAGTTCCTCATTCAAAATTTTAGGAATTACTTTTCTGCAGTACAGTTCTGGAGGACTATTCCTTTCCCTTTTCTTCTGTTCCACACGTTAAGGAGAGCCTTGCTTTAATTTCTGTTCACATGCAAGGAAGGGAGTTACTGATTTTTTATTTTATTTTTCTCCCAGATACTTTCCTTTTCTTCTTTATCAGTTGAAATGTGCTTTCTCCAGTGATACTGGTAATCTTTCTACTGATTTTATAAAGCAAAGAACTTGGTGAAAGCTTGTTTGCCCAGCACCATGGGTAGTAGCCTTTCTTCTGATAGTGTATGGAAACATTTTACTTAAATGACAATATCAAAGTTGAGAAATGGAAGAAAAACCCTTGTGAGACATAGTTAACCCTTGGTCTTATCAAACAGGTTAAACAAGAATCAAGTAACTAAAATTTTAAATAATATAAATGCATTTGCTATATATAAAAATACCTGTAAATTATTGTGTATAAGTAAATATCCCACACACAAATTCAGTAAACCAAACTTGTATGTTATGTTCAGATAGTAAAACCTCATTAAGTATCCTTTCAAAATCCATCTCTTTTGTCAATTGGGTGACAGAATATAGAAATTACACATACATTTGCGAATGTGTTCAAGATAATATTTTCCTTATATATCTCATGAATACTGTATAAATGCCTGTAAAATCCACCCAGAGATAACAATCAACAGTTCAGTAGCACCTTCCATTCAAGGTCTCACAGCTTGTTACAATCCCTTGCAGAATCTTACAACACTCTGAAGAAATGAACACATTTTTCTTATCTAGATATGTCCTTTTGGCAGCTACACCTGGAATAGTGTACTTATCCCAGGGATGACATTGGACTTTTGTCTGCTTTCAGAGCTAAGCCTGCAATACTTAGCGGGCAGAAGCAAAGCTGCAAGTGGCTAGACCCTTTCCAGGAATACTGAGATTATCTTCTGGTTTTGTATTCATACGGATATAAAGTATTGATCCAAATTGTAAATGTTGTGTTCAGAAACACATTACCTACTCATCCCATGGTCAATATTGGGAAAGTTGGGTGCTCTGTACATCTGAAAAACCAGGCCCTTGGGATGCAATGTTCCCTAATGTAACCTGCAAACAGCAGATCTGGCATACAAGTGACTGAAACAGTGTGAGGAAATCAGAAAAGGCCTTTGTTATCCCAGAGTTTTGTATGTGACCATTAAAAGCTTGTCATACCCCAAGTACATTTACATCACTGTTCTCTGTAGATGTGAGAAAGATCTGTTAGATGGAGTGTAAGCATCTTTGTAAAAACAAACCTGCTTCTTCATGCAGACCTCTAAGCCACCAGAGCTCCTGTAAATCCAACACAGATACCTTATTTACATGCCTTGTGCTTTTTTGTGTAGTGTAAGGACAGCTTCCCACTAAAGACACATTAGGGTGTATGTTCTCATTGCTGACCTCAGTGAGAGAGGAACATGCTTTGGTAATACTCCAAAAACAGTCACGAAACAGTTTTCTGGCGTAAGAAATTTGCATCTGAAGTGTACTGGCTATATTGGAGGTCAAGGAAAGCAGAAGTGCCCCGTGCAGGCTGATGAGAAATACAAGTACACTGCATCAGATCTGCTAATAGATCAGATCATAGATCAGACCAGCAAGCAGGGACAAGCGATAGTAAAGTAACGTGAATGAAGGTAATGAAAACAGACTGGAAGCAGATTTAGGATGAACATAATTAGAGTTAATGTTAGCACTGAAAGCAGAGATTTGGGGGTTGGTGGTGCCTGGGGCTAGTTGACGTTTATCAGCATAGCTTGACTGTCTCTCTAAGTGGGGTTTTGTACCTGGGAAGGGATTCTGACATTTTGTTCACAATTGGACCACCTGCTCATGTCTCATCAGCTAAAAAGAGCTTAAAGGCTTCTTAGCACACAGGAGGTATGGATCAGGCATGCAAAAATATTTGTCTTGGATGTAGCATCTCTTAGCCATAGCCACAGGAATAGGTAACATTTATTTATGCCTTTATTCAGCAAAATCAAGGCATAAATATCTAAATAAGACCATGTCTGCCTTGAAGCATGTGAAGAGTTCCTTCGTATGTCTGCTGCTGAAAACATGCCAAAGTGCCAGGGTGTATTAAGTTTTCCTGAGCTCCTGTCTTTCCATGCTTCTGCCCTACAGAAATTCTTCCCCAGTGAAATTCTAGTCATCAGCCCAGATCAAGGGCCTCTCCATGTGTCTAGTCTGGTGTGTCTAGTGCTGATGCAGGCAGTGTGTCACAACTCCACTTTGGCGTGTAGGTTTGACCAGTGAAAGTCCAAATATACTGGGTTCACAAGCAAGGTTTCTTCTTGCTCCTTCCTCTTGAAGATGCTGGAAGAATCCTGTTAATGAGAAACCAATCATTATTTTTTGTAAGCAATTATTAGAAAAACTGGTATGGGGTAACAATTCTAGTCCTGGCACATTTAACAAATATACTAGAGACAAAACGAATGGACTTGGATATTTATTTCTGTCATGGGTTGAACAGAAACTTCCAGTTGAAGCCCTTGAATCCCTCCTCCCCCATGTACTCTCCTCTCCCCCCCGCTGCACCCTTTGCCAAAGTTCAGCTCAAGTTGATGAAGAATGTATATTTTTGAATGGTAAATGCCTGGCAGGCCTAGGAACGATCCACAAGCCAGGTGTGTGGCTCAGGCAGCTTCCAACTCCCTGCTTGGGACTGATAGTGCTTTTATAAGAAAGCAGTTTCAATCCTGTCCTGGAAGAAACATTCCTGCCCCTGGGGGACAAGTGACTCATTCAGTCAATGAGGTCAGTTCTGCTGCAGATCTGCCTAAAAGAAGCTGCCAGCTATATTGAACTTAACTCATATTCACAAGCCATTCTGGAATTTGTGCTTTCTACCATTTTGAAAAATGACAGAAATCATGACCTTGGACTGAGCTAGGATCTAATATTCATTGTCACAAGGATGAACAATTAATATAGCTGGATTGGGAGAGATTCACTTTTTTGTGAATGGAAAGAAATGAACCTGCAAGGGAATGAATTTCCCCTAAATTGAGAGTAAAAGAGAAAAGAAGAGAGGAGGCAAAGAACAGCTAGAATCAATTCACATAATATCTCATGGCTGTTTCCCAATGGAGGTCTTCTCACTGTGAGAGGGTTCCTAGCTGAAAGGGATGCTCAGTTGCAAAGGAGAGTGAGTGGAGAACCAGGCACACTCAGAAAAGACCCTAAAAGAAAAGCAGCATCCAATGAACTTTATGGGGTGTGCGATGAAAACTAATCTACTGGTGGGTAAGAGCAGGTGTCTTCAAGCACTGGGTATGTGTCTCCACAGCAGAAACATCATAAGGGAAGAATATGTAAAAGGAAAGATGTCTTGTGAATTTTCTTATACAAGGCCAAATATGTTGATGTGAAAATAACTGGGTAAAAAGAAGTACAAAACATCTAGATCCATGCCAAAATTGTGGGATGCAAAAAAATATGGGGATTTCTTGCATGAGGGAATTGGCCAAGCTGGTTTAGGTCATAGGAATCTTCCCCTTCCACTTCTTCTACAAGCCCACGAACCTTGTGTGAAAGAGTATAAAGCTTCCTTGTCCTCTTGACCCCACTCTTATAGCTATGAGTCTTACTTTCATCTTTTTGAATAATGAAAGTGTTAATGTCTTTGTGTGTTGTGTTCCCTTTCCAGATAGAGGGTAGCAGTTGTGGGTCATCTTGTGCTGCTGTTTTGTCTCCTAGGGTCAGGACTGATAGTTGTTGATATATTGGAATGTACTCTATACGGGCAAATCCAAGCCAAGTGACACTGAAATTAATACTAGTCTGGGAAGTTCCTGTTGAATTTGCCATTTCATCAAGATGTGAGTCATAGCATGTCACGTGTTTCGCAGAACCCTAAAAAGAATGAAAATGGAAAAGAAAAACAGGAACTGTTTTGGGGGAAGTTGCTTTTACCCACATTTCCGGGGTAGACAACCACAAGAAACTGTATGACATCAATTTCGGGTGCAGGACCTCTACAGGTGCCTAAAAACAAGTAGTTGCCTAATAAATTGCAACTTTCCAGACAAGCTTCTCACATTGCTTCAGACTTCTTTAAATATACCTAAATCACTATGCCCTACTCCTTCCATAATCTTCAGGACTGGCAATTGGCATATACATACAGTCTAGATGACAGTTTATAAAACTCTCAGGGAACAAAGTCTTTTTGTTGTTGTTTTGTTTTTACAGTACATCTGTAAAAGACCGAATTCACAACAAATATTAATTTAAACCAAAAATAATGTAAATGGGTTTTATCCCATTATTCCTTCTAGCTATTACTCTAGTAGGGTACAAACTGATTTCCCTATCATTGTGCGCACCAGTTTCTTCTGTCCTCTAGATGTCTTCCTCCAGACCCTTGCATGGTCTCAAGGCTGCAGAGGAGGACTGTTGGGGGTTCAGTGCAAAAGGGGATGAATCTCTGGTGGTTTTGAGTCTTGGTGATGCTCATGTTGATACCCAAGTGTGTTGATAGAGTGGTGGCCAATGCCTCTCTGAGTTTTAGGAGGCATTTTAGACCCCATGGTTGCAGTTTCTCTATATTAATTTTTGAACAGTTGATGGGATCAAGCAAGTTTCAAGGCAAAAGTTCCTACGTGTTTACTCTCTTTATCTTCTGTGACTCAAATCAGTTGCACTGGGCCTGACACAACTGAACCGTGACCAGCCATGGCAAGGTTTCCTGGGCTGTTTTATTAGCATAGGGCAGGAGGGATTAGTGAGGGCAGAGAGCAGCATATAGCACACCACACTTCACCGCTACCTCTGGCCCATGTCAGTGTCAGCTTATCTATTTGGCAGGGAGCTTGGTATTCAGCTAAGATCACTAGTTAGCAGCTCTGGCCCAGTGGAGTTCTGGCTAAAACTCGCTGCTGCTACCCCACAGCTGTTGACTGGGGTGAGATGATGGCAAAAGGAGCTCCAAACATGACCTGCTCTTCAGGAGCATCAGCAGAATCTCACTGATCAGTCTGAACACCAAAGCCTGTGGGGAGACAGAGATGTTGCTACTCAGAGTTTCCACTAGCCTGCCAAATTTCATGCATGCTTTGTGAGAAGTGCATTGAACTTGAAACTGTGTCACACCTATACGCTCTCCCACATTCCCTATGTCCTCAAAATGCCTGAGTTTTTACTCCAGTAACTGTCTGCCCAGCTTCTGCAGAGAACACACAGGGACCCCTAAAGACTGGAAATATTGATCGTCATCTGAGCTCAAGAACAACATTTCACAGATGAATCAGGCAGATATTATATTCTCTGTGGGCTGAAAATCCAGTAAATGAAATACACAAAGTAATAAAATGGCATTGGAAAGCAATGACCGTTCTGTGTCAAGCAATGTGTTAGTGTCCTTCAGAGTCTCTCAAGAATCCAGCCCAGGGCAGAAAAAAAAATTGATTCAGTGTGGAAATACTTCATTATCAAATGTGGAGAAAATCTGTCAGATTCCTCTGTCCCATAATATTGTCCCAAGCTTGAGCTTAACCACTGAGTCATATATATATATAATATATAGCCAAATGTATTCCGAGGGGGCTCCACTGAAAGGAAGGAGCTGAAGAGAGAAATGGTGTACTCAACTCAAGAGACAAATTGAGTTCTAAGACACCAGTAAACCTTCTACTTTGATTTGCTCACCAGTTAAGAAAGATAGACGTCTTGAGGCTCTGCTGGAGAAGGCAGTCTGCAAGCAAATTAGCTGGAGGGAGGCAAGACAGTGGTGTCTCCTTTGCTCACCAGGTAAAACTGAAAGAATTGTCTGCATTGCTGAAGGAGGCAATAGAGAAGATGCAATTCTTTCTCTGGAGTCAACTATTTGCTTTTCCCAAAGCTGCTGGAGCACTGGCTAGAGTCTTGGCACCAATTCAACTCCATGGCCAGTGGAAGGAGACTTTCCTGTGAGGACGGTCCTCATTTGTTACCCACTTGCACAGACATTGGAGCAATAAGCTCACAAGAGGAGCTTCTACCCTGTGCAGCCTTGGCCTCAGCCTTCAGACAGCAGGAAATATTTCATCATGGGCTGGTCGTGAGGGATGATGATGGCCATTACACAGTCCCAAATGACAACCCGTGTGATTGTGCAAATGTGTGCTTTCAGGCGTCAGGAAAATAACTGTGGCCTTGATGCGGTCAGCTGAAGTGATGTCTTTGATTCCTACCAGAGCATGGCAAGAGCCGAGAAGACTCCGCATTATCCTGCAGATAGATCCCCATGTCTGCCTGACTGTTTTGGGTGCACTGGGACTCATTCCATGCTGTACAACAGTGGGTGCTAAGGCACTTCTTTAGCTATGCAGGAGAAGTTTCTCCTTGGCACTAAAATGCATTTTGTTCCTATGTGTGTGTGTATCTATTACAAATTTCTTCCTCAGAACAAACCTTCAGCTGCAGAAGAATATAATTTAAGGACTCTGTATGTCAACAGCTTTCCCAACCATGATGGCTCAGTCACAGAATGGAGAGGCATCAGTATCCAATAGTATCTCTGAAACTGAGCACAGTTGAGACCCACTCCCACTGATGCTCCCTATGTTCTTCAGGGCTGCAGAACAGCAGGATCTAACCCTTAACTTTTCAGACTCCCAGGAACCCCTGTTCAACTTTATGTTTGCTGATTCATGCCAGAGCCTATAAGGGCAACCCTGTGTTCATATGAAAAATTTGTGAGTGAACCACACTGCAAAAAAAAGTCAGTTTTCCCTAATGCCCAGGAAAGTTACCCAGAATTCCTCTCCCTTCTCCTTCTCATTGCTTCCTCCTGCCACACACTCCTGCCTCCCCAACCCTCCAGCCTCTGTGCCCCGTGCAAGGAAGCTGGTGACTTGGAAAAAAAAAAAAAAAAAAAAAAAAAGACTGAGTCATGAGGTCATACCATTATCACATTTCTATTCCAGTGCTTTCTCTCACTGCCTACAATTATCACTCTTTTATTCTTGTACTTGGCTTCTTAGACTTTGATCTAGTCCTTTGCTTCATATCCTTTGATGCATTTTAGCTTACATTGTCTGTAACCTGACCTCTTGCCATCTAATTCCACCAACTTCTCACAACCCATATCAACCACACTCTCCCCCCTTTCATCTTTCTTTTGTATAAATGTATACTGAGCCGTAACAAAGAAACTACAGTGTAGTTGTAGCACTTCCAAGATCCTTAGAAGTGCTGGATAAAATCTATGCATTTATTTTGCTCCTCACTAGGTCATTTTAAAACATCTTTGCTTATTCCTTTTTTTTTTTTTTTTTTTTTTTTTTTTTTTTTTTTTTTTCCACTCGTCAAAATGAAAAATGCTAAGAAAAGATATATATATATATATATATATACATATTTCTGAATTGGTTATGAAAGCCCTTTAAAATTATTTTTCTTATAAACCTATCTTCAAGTTCATTCCAATAACATTAAGACTGTAGAGACGTGTATTTTCATCATTAAACACTGGCAGTCTTTGATCATGTTTACTTTTATTGACGAAAAGGAAGGAAAGGCCAGTGCTTACATTGCAAATACCAATTAGTGCAGGACTACAGTCTGTGCATGTGTGTTTATAAATATATATTTAGAGGAAAGAAAATAATTTGGTTTCTGCAATGTAGGAAATGTGGGCAAAAATATATGGTCATTTTTTGGGATGTTTAAATAACACAGGAACTTTTAGTTCTCAAAGGTGATTCGGGAGATTGAAGTCTCTTTAATGGATTCTTCAATGGATTATAGGATTTGAGCATGTCTAAACACTTGGGAATATTCTTAATTCGATCTTTGGGTACCTAACTTTATTTGGCATTCTGGTCCTAAATTCCTTTAAATATTGGATTTTGCGTTCAGAGTCAGTGAAAAAGCTTTATATGCTTTCATCCTATACTTCCTGGTGTATATTTAGCAGTGAGTTAAAACTGAAAGAACAGAGAGAGAAAAGAGGTTTTTTTTTTTAGATGCCTCTGAATATTCAGAAATATATTTACAATAATATTTCTCGCTCTGCATGATAATAATAGACTTGTAAGGGCATAAAGAGGCAGCTGAGCACAGTTCTGCATGGTTGCTGTGACTTTCTAGCTCAGGGTAGCTACTTGCTTTATTTTTATCTGCTGGGAAGTGGTGAGGATGACAGAGTGTATTGGGCTGTGGGTGCATAGGATAGTCCTGGTACCTCCTGGGCTGGTCAGATAGGTCCCACAGATTTAAGGCAGTGATGCTACTTGGTACTTGCATGTTAAAACTCTCTGGCCATCCATTTGTGGTTGTGATGCTGGTGAGGTCTGATACTTCACGGTCTTCAGTCTCTCAGCTGGGTAGCTTAACACCGAGGTAACGACCTGGTGGTGTCTTCAGAGCAGTGCTGAGTTGCAGCCCAGGCTTTTGCCACACTTCCCTTCTGCTCCCAAGTCCTGCCAGGCCTTGAAGACTTCCAGCCCTTGAGGCCACTGCAGCCCCTGCAGCTGTTCCAAACCCCGTGATGGGCCCTGCAGCTGGATTAAACCACAACAGTCCAAAAGTACTGTCACTTACTGGTTTTGATTTGCCACATTTGTCCCTCCTCCAGGAAGGCCACAAGCCAACGAAACTAGACCAAACAAAAAGCCCATGCTATTTGGGCTATGTATGTGACTTTAGCTGATGCAGTCACAGGAGATGCTGAAGACTCGGTGTCCCTGGTATGTTTGATCAGGACAAGCCACTTAAATCTGCTCTCCCCCAAAATCAAATCCAACATGGAAATGTGGTGGGAATCAAGTTCAGGGCAGCAGCTACTTCTCCACCAATTTTGATTTCAGGTAGGACATTGGAAAGGAACAAGATCCCTCACCCATCCTCTTCTGCACTCCTCCCCCAGCGATACTGGGCAGCTACTGCCTCGGCAAGGCAGCACATATAAAATATACTGTATTGTGTTATATGCATGGTCTCTCAGTTTGGAGAATCATCCAGCCTCAGAGCCTGAATTTAGTTCCTTTCTCTCCTGCAGGTTTCTTTCTGTCTGAAATGTTGCAACTGTGAATAATATTTCCTACAAATACTTTGGGAAATTTCTAGCTAATAAATTTCTCCACTGCCAGCAGTTCCCAAGGATGTCAGGCAAGCAGTATTGCAGGTGCCAGGGGAAATAAAAACAACAAAAAAGAATAAAAAGAAATAAAAAGAAAACCTTTAATTTTTGCTTTGTCCTGCAGTAGCTGGTTGATTAAACACCTTTTCTTGCTGGCTGATTTCAATCTCTAAAATCAGGTTTTCCATAACAGTGGGCCAAATGGTTCCTGGGTAGTTTGAACACCTGTGAACCTGGCATGCTGAACCTCTAAATAATGCAGACATTGCAGTTTGCTCTGCAGCTCTCTGGTTCATGTCCTTTCCAAGCTGGCAAAAACCTTTGATAGTGACAGTACTTTGCAGCTGGAAAATAGGTCACCTTTAAATTTATGTATTTATGTACACCTATACAATTTCAGTTCAACTGAATTTGAACAAATAAACAGAGTAGTTACATTCAAGGGAGAAATCCAGTTTTGCCCTTTATCAAGGTTCCTGAAGGGATAGTGGGATTTAGTTGGGCAACCAAGTTGCAAATACAGTAGGATGCTTCAGGGGGATCCAGATAAACTGCTTTATTGGATTACAGACCTTTGAGAAAGAGGAGTCTATTTATGGATGAGGGTACAGTTCCTGTTTGGTTAAGGTTTGGGTGTTTCACCAAATGTGTTGATGGTTGCATTTGTGCGTGCATGTATTCAATCAGAGAATGTGTCCTTGAGACAACTTGCAAGAATTCTACCTCTGAATAATCAATTATTTTATTTACAGGTTTCTGTGTACAGTGGTGAATAAGCAATTTTATGTATACTAAATTAGTTTCTCATCCATAATTGATGACTAAATCAGCTCTGGTCTTTCAATGGCCTGCAACTCCTCTAATGTGGTCGTGTGTATGAAGCAGCTTTGAGTTCAGCATGAATGGTTTGCTTACATTAAATTATGTATGTGGTAGGCAAAAAGGAACTGTTTAGGGGACAGGGGAAGCATCTCTTCCAGCTTTCAAGTTTTCAGGGACAAACACTTTGTAACAAAGGACTCTGTCATCGAGTTCCTATCTCCCCATGCCTTCCTGTATTGTACTTAACTCTCTGTCTACTCAGTAGAAACTGCTAATTCAGTGGCCATAAAATCCAAGAAAAACCCTTTGTATTATGGTTTCAGAGTTAAATGGAAGGTATTCAGTTTGGAGCTGCTGCCCATGACTTTTCTTCACAGATGTATTGTTTAGTATTTACTCTGTTCCAGAGCATCACTTCCATTTCGAAAGAAACACCACCCATGTAATGATTTGCTGCCAAATCTATCTGTAGTTATGTAAAACACAACATAACCTCAGCTTTGCTTTTGGAATATGTATGAGGTTTTAAATATACAGTGCCTCTATGCATAATCATTGTAATGAACTGAACTTTTGCTGGAAATCATCAAGAGTTTTACCTTTCACTTCAAAATAGCAAGAAGGCTTCCCCTAGCTCTTTGTGGCACTGACGCCACCAGTACTTGTTCAGACATGCATTTTAGCATTGCTACTAACCCCCCCTATAATTAGTGAAGAGAATAAGAACACAAAGAACAGGACCTCCTGCTCAAACAAATCCATCCACGCTTGTTTGGTCCAAACCCCGAGTCCTGTGCCAACTTACACCTCAGAGATACTGATCTTAATCTTTCTTCTGCATAACTGATGAACATACAGAAAACTGCTACATTTGTAGGTATATCTAGGCACCATGGGAGCTGGCTTGTTTTTTGGTTCATTCATCTACTCCTCCTTTTGTCTCTATGGGGAAGAGTGTTGCAAAGGAAAGAGAGTCAAGCCAGAGATAAGGCACTCCCTGTTTTCTAAATCCCATGGTGTCTTTTTAAAGCTCCTTTTCTGCTCTGTCATGGAAGGGACCTCTTATTCTGCGTTTTAGTCCTCATGGACCAGGAGGTCAAGCAGCCTGCTGAGCTCTACAAGACCACTGACATTAAGCGGCTGTTGGCCACTTTCTTTTCCTGGTATTAGAGAGGATTGAACTGAGCTGTGGCTGCTTCACATAACTTTAGCTGAAAGGACATCTATACAGCAATAAAAACTTAACCACCCCAGCCATTAAATCAAGGAGTATCAGATCCTTTGATGGAAATATGTCTCTAAGCTGGAGGTAATCGAGGACCGAATTTGACACACATGGTACTGACATCTCGTAAAATGTCATGAACGCTTGACCTGAGATTTTCGAGACACAGCTGGTTCTTCAGGGTGGGATTTATGTGGTGGTGGGAGGTTGGAGAGGTGATGGTTAATGTATCTTAAGAGCTTGGTGGACCATTTATAATGCTCAGGTTAAAAAAAAAAAAGCAGTCACTTATTTAGATAAGTTGAGGTAGCATATTACAGCATTTCTTACTGTCTGAGCTGTGCTCTGTGAAGTCTTCCCTGAGTCTTTATAGGGCAATTAGCTAGTGCACATATATTTTTAAAACAAGTTGTGGGTTTTTGTGTATTTGTTTGTTTTTGTTTTTGTTTGAAATAACCTATTAGTACTCAACAGAACTTCAAATGCAACAGTTTTAAATGAGATATAAAGTTCCAGGCTGATATTTTTTTTCCCCTTTTAACAGATTAGATGCCAAATTCCAATTCCACCTATTGGTAACTCCTTATCCAAATCACTTTAACAGCTTTGAACATCTCAGCTGTAACATGGCAGATTAATATGACCACAAATTAACTGTGAGGAACATAGAAAAAAAAAAAGAAGAGTACAGCAAACAAAACACATCTGTTTTTATATGCTCCTTACCCTGCCAGATCTCCCCCAAATCCATGACTTAGCTTTCTAAATGGGTGCAAGTTTTGTTTTCTTTTGAAAGCATCTCCAGGAGCATTTCTCTTCACTGAGGTTTGTGGGTTTTGTTCAGTGCTCATCTTGAGTGATGTGGATGGACACTCAGGCATTCTGCTGGGGGTAAATGGGACTTGGTAAGTTTTTCAGCCATACTGAAAGGAATGCAATTTCCTGCATTGCTCCAGAGCAGGGCCTGAGGCAGGAGAACTAGATGGGCCATATGGGATGATTCTGATCCATCCTTCCCTTTACACCTCTCCATCTTTGACGAGTTGTATGTGCCTATGCTTCGCAAGACCACATCATGTTCTTTCCATCTGAAATGGGACTAGTTACACAGATGTGTGTATTCCAGCATGGTACCAGTTCCATTTTCCATCCATGGTTACAAGATTCTTCTTTATGCTACATAAGCAGCAGTTCATGGCACTGTGAAATGCTGCATTTCTCAGTCAGATTGCAGATAGCAAATGTTTCCATTCAGAGCACCTCTGCCTTCTTGTAAAAAGCAGCCTATACATGACCATTTCTATACATCTCTATTTTTAACATCTAAAAAAAAAAAATCCCCTCTATTTTTAGATACAGTTCAGTTCTGTAGGCTGGCTGGTTCTAATAAAAAATTCCTCACTCTCTAAAGAAAACTCTGCACTGAAATCACAAATCCAAGGGAACGTCCTGTACTATGAGCAGACCCACTAAGATGAAAACCTCAGCATGTTAGCAAGCCCTCCAAACAAAAACATTAATACAGGCTCAAAAGAAAAAACAGCCAAGGAAGAGGCAATCAGCCCAGCAAGTTTTCTTCCATGCTCTCACCCTGCTACAAAAGAAAACAAAACAAAACAAAACAAAAAGACCAAACAAACAACAAAACCGTATCCACCAGTTCAGAAAGGAGGTCAGGACCTTGGATGTCTTTCGGATCTCTTTTTATCTAGCCCGCTTCACTTGGCTTAGTTGCCAGCCATGTTTCCAACAGCTGTTTCTCTTTTTGGTAAGTTTGGTGAGAGACAATGCCGTACTGCTCTCTGCTGTTGGCTTCACAATCCCTGTGGACCACAGACTCTGAAACAAAAGTTCTGTAGTGTATTCTCTGGGGAGTGGGTGGTAGATTTTCCTGCTTGAAGGGTGCTGCTTTTAGGAGGACCTGGTTGTTGCTGGACCAGGTCATTGCAGTCCCATACATGCATTGCTATGGTCATCCTTGTGTTTTTTTCTATCTCTAGGAGGTAAGTGTCTCCTTGTTCACATTTGCGTCTTGCAGAACAAGTGCTTTCCCCATGCACATTCACTGCAGGCATAAGTGGGAGCTGCAGGCCAAACGTAACTCTCTTGTTATGGCTGTTCCTAAACCACCTGAAAAAAAAAGCTCCTTCAGCCAGATGTTATTTAAGGGACAACATGTGGGAGAGCAAAAGTGCAGGGTGTGTGTGCTAACCCCTTGAAGGACTCAGTGAAGCCACTTTAGGAAAGGTTTTCCTGGGCCTCAGTGCTCTGGTTTCTGCACACTGGAATATTCAGGGTTCCTAAGCCTATTGTGTTGGAGTTCACATGCACAAATTATGTAAGGATTTACAGTCCTTTCCTCCAAATTTTTCAGAAAGAGCTCTTCAGGTCTCTGCCCTACTGACAACTAGTCTGACCTGGTCTGGCATGTCACTTAGATTTGGGTCTTCAGTGCTATCAAGAGTAAACTGGATAATGCAGCTTAGAAAACTAGAAACCCCATACTTTCTGAGCCTTACTTCCAAACCTGCAGATCTGAGATTCTGTTAATAACTTAGCATGCATTGCAGGGGGAAACATCTTAAAGAATTTGTGAGCAACACTGAAACTGGAAGTGGAGGCACTGAGAATACGGAGATGAAGAGATACTTTCTTGATGCATATACTAATCCCCGGGGTGTAGAGCAAAGTACATTGTGTTTCCCTGTATGAAAACTGCACCTCAGGGACATGGAGTGTGATTGACAACTGATTGCCCTGCAAAACTTGTGCAGCAGAAAGAAAGCAAAAGATCTGCTCTTCCTTTGTGTGAACGTTGCCATGTATACTCATCTTTCAACTGTAAATCAAGTGCCAAGGAAGTACACCAGGAACAGTCAGGGGGAAACCTGCTTCAGCAACCCTGCACACCTGGTCATGCAACTGAAGAAGCATGGAATGAGGGGGAGAGAGAAAAAGAAGATCAAACTAAGTTATAGTATGTTATGGTGTCTGCATATTACAGTGATTGACAATACAGAATTACCTAAGATAGATACCTGAACTGTCAGGGTTTCACCTGGATACACTCTAACTTCTAAGTCATTTTCAGACAATTAAAGTTTTCAGAAGATAAAAAGCTCTCTGAAGAGCACTTTACAATGAAGGTGGTGTGTCTATATCAATTTTCTTCTTGTATCTTTGGACAATCAGCCTAATCAGTGTTTCAATCATGCTTCTTTCCCTACTGGGAATAAAAAATAGAAACATTTTATTCCTTTCAAATGAAAGAAAACAGTGATTTTTTTTTTTTTCAGCCTTTACAGCAGGAAACATTGTAGCTAGAAGTAGAAAAAAATTAACTGATCTTTTTTCTTTGTGTGGGTGAGAATCAAGGACACATATCAAAATGTATCCCCTGTCCAAAGTGGCGTTCTGCCCATTCCTATTTACACATTGCCATTGACTCAATGGAGCCCTTTGTTTCTAAAACGCACAGATTATTCCAATTGTGCGTGGAGCTTGGGTTTGTGTGTTACTTTCCACTGGGGGCTAAGAAAACACCAAAGATGTTATCCAATACCATAACTAACAGAATGGCATGAAGAAGAATTCAAAACCTGTGAGCAAAAGCAGTTTTTTCACTCTGACCCTTGGACTTCTCTGGCTTGTGTTTCAAGTGTCTACATTTTTATCTGAAGAAGGAAACTGCTTCTGTTACCCACCAACTTGCTCACTTTCAAGGTGTAACACACAGGGTTCACAAGCAGTGGGTTACAGGGTGGTCTAGACTGTAATTTATAACAGAAGTCACAGCTAAATAGTACAAAATACTGGTTTTAATAGCTATTTCATCATGGTTCTAAATCATTAAAAATTGTGCTGTTATGAAGCTCTCCACTAATATAACCTTTAATTTTCATTTAAGTGATCAGGTTATGTCCTGGAACTGCTGGGTTTGCATAGTTACTTTTTAGAATTAAGAGCATAATTTTGCATTCTTGCACCGGCCATCATTCAGACTCCCCTATGCAGCCTTTCACCACCATCATGAAGCAGAAAACAGACAGGGCACATGTGAGAAAGAAGCTGCATAAAATAATAAGCTGTGAACTTCTCCCAGGGTGGCAGGGCTGATGCTGAACACATGGTTTGGGACTTGGCACTTCTGATTGAAATGGAAGTGGATAGAGGATATAACCCACCATTTGTTTAGTTAAAGACAGAATCAGTGGCCAGGGTAAGTCTGATGATTGTATTTGCTGAAGATGAACAAGAAGAGAGGAAAACATTAACCTAATACAGTGCTGGAAGATGTTATGAATTTCCTAGAGTTTTATCCAAATCATTCTAAATTGTATGTCAAAATGGCAGGTATGGGTTTGCAACTGAAAAGCTTTCTGCATGCTGTAATGATGGAGCTTTACAAAAGTCTGTGTATGATGAAGCCCTGCTTTCTTTGTTTCTCAGACTGCACAGTCATAACTAAATGCACTAAAGTGAAAGTTTTCAGGATTGGAATGGAGCTACCTAAGGGTGTGATGTTTGCTTAGAGAAGTACAGAACTGTTAAGAAAAAATAATCATTTCCCAGCGTATACCTTTATCTGACATGCAAACCAATGCCCTCAGTGAGCAAAATAGCAACCCAAGGCTTCAAGAACAGCTGGGTCAGGCAACATGTTGTCTGAAATGCCTTGTTATTTGCTGTTTCCAAACTTTCCTGCCAATGGCTGTCTCCAGCGGGACTCGCCAGCCTGCTGATCCATGAGAATGTGCAACTCCCTTCTGGTTTGTGACCATTATTTAGTAACCGCTATGGCAAGAGCAGGCACGGGTCCAGATTTGGATTGTACAAACCAGAAGGGTGGTAGGCTGAGGAGGGAGGCACATGCTTTCTCTGCTCTCATACCTTCCAACAATGCTGCACGATCGGGATCTGGTCTGGCTCACTGCCAGTGCTCTGACAGACTGAAATGATAGAGGATGCTTGATAAGAGTTTGGAAATGCATCTACCTGAAGGTAAGGGTTAGTGGAGGTGTTAACACTGATGCTGTATCTGACACCCACAGTACAGAGTCCTAGTTCTTGGCACCTGTGTTTTCCCATCAAGTAACACTCATTTGTTATCATATATACACACCATAGATTTACATAGCTTGTAGGGGTGAATCATGCATAATTGTGGCTTCTTACATGACAGTTCATATATTAACAAGTAACTTATTTGTGCTCTGTGCTGAATGAGTGTAGCAGGAGCGTGTGGACCTCTGGTGTCAGAACCATATTCATTATCTGGAGGTAAAACAGTTTGGTGGTTAAAAACAACATAAGAAAATAATTGCTGGTTTGATTTGCCTGTACCCTGGGAAACATTGCTTTGATTTATGTTTATATCTCTAGATACCTAGTGAAAATATGATAGTAACTAGGATTCAACCATTCTTATGCAGAACATAATGAATTACATTAAGAGGCAGACTCATAACCCTTTTCCCCATGCCCTGCAGTGCCTTTTTGGATGACAGCATGAGACATAGGCACCAAGAGAAAGTATTCTCCACAAATTAGAGGCTATGACTTAGCAGAGGCATGAGAAAGTTTAATAGGCAGTGGTGTTACACCACATATGACACTGTGCTTAAATGCGGCAAAGCTCATGGACTTCACCTGGTTACAACAGTGTCTGACACCTCGTGGGCCAACACCAGCTCATTATGGGTTATCCTACCCCATAATATCCCGGGGTTGTGGAAAGTTATGTTCACAGAAAGTGCTACACCAGCCTACCAGGTAGCATAGGACTCATTTCACAGGTACTTCTAAACATCATGTCTCCCAGGGGGCTGTAGCCTGCAGGATTCCTGTAAAAGGTCTACAAACCAACAAAGCTTTTCTCTCCTGTGAGCCAAGCGGAGCAGAGCAGGCTTCCAGCCCTACTCCCCCGCCAGGTCTGACACCTTGCTCTCAGGCTCCCAGCTTATGGGGTCTGGATGTGAGTGCAGAGGGAGGGGTGGCACCACCATGGCTATCTCCCCCTCTGATGAGGCGTGCAGAAAAGATGCAATGTCAGAGTGTGCAGGCTGTTTGGCCACAGATTAGTGAGCAAAAATAATAATAAAAATCCTTGTGGAGAGACCTGCAAACAAGCAAGGGGAGACATCTCTGCATGTTACTCTTTGCTGGGTAGCGCAATTCTGGCCACAGCGCATAGCATCATGAGGAGTGGGACCCTTGGGGTGTTGAGAGTAGGTTTGTTAATGGATCTCCTAGGGGTTGATAGATTTAATGGGTGAAGAAAGTCTGCTTGTACTTATTTATTTATTTATTTTTGGCAGCTGCTGCAAGTGGAATTTTATGCATTTTTCTGGCTGTTACTTCTTGTCTTGGCTATTTAGATGTTGAGGTACCCTTATTTCCTTCTTGTTGGACTTTTTTTTTTTTTTTTTTTTTCTTTTTTAGAGCAGCTGAGACACCTTATGCAATGGCACATTGTAGTATACTTCCATTTTCAAAAAGTTCTTTCTACTGCTTTCTGCTGCTGGGTTGACTTGTATTATACAGATCAAGTTAAGAGCTGACATCTCAGTCTTTAGCAGAACCTGTTTGTTCTCACTCAGGTCGCTGAGAACTTTGGTAGACAAAAAACATTCTTCAATTTTAGGCCTTCAACAAATCTCAGTGTTTGAAAGCTTAAATGACACTTAGCACAATTTCTTTCCTCTTCTACAGAAATCTCTGCTACTGAGTACAGCTTTTTGTACTACAAAAAACAAGCTGCCTACTTCCTGTTGATCTCTTAACAATAAAATGGTCTACTGAAAGTGAACTAGGATGTCAGAAGCTAGAACCTTTGCTAATACAAATAAATGCAATTCTACAAGTATAAAGCTTTGCTCTACATCGATCAGGCTGAAAGAAATATTTCATTTTTATTATAATCTCTGCCTATAATTCAATTCCCCTCACTTTCTAATACTTTCACTGCTCTCTGCAGAAAACCTCCAGCTTGTTGCTTTCTTTCTCATCATTGGTCACGCAGAATTAAGATGAGTCTGGATTCTGAAGGTCTGCCAGCCTCTAATAATTGAGGGTCAACCTGTTGTCCAGGTAAGGCCAGATCAGAGCTACGTACAAACTGTCTGTTTTCCTCTGTCTCCTGAGTACAGAGTCCCTGATGAAGGAAAACAGCTCTCAACAAAATTTCCTTTTCTGCTACCTCATCATCTGGCAAATTCTTATCTAGGGTGAAACATAGTTATCTATCTCTTTTTGCTATCAAGACTTTACCTCGACGCCTTTTCTAAGATTGTGAGATAGTTTATATACACATGAATATGTGGAAAATTTTTTTACTAGACTTGGTAAATATCAAGATATAGTGCATATTTATCCCCAGACTATGTAGTAATATCAGCTAGCAGTCCCACTCTATTACTGGGTATATTACAACCAACATAACATTTCCTCAGCTGCTTCCTATACCTGTAAAGGTATAGAAAGAGGCAACATCAATAGGGAATTATACGAGAAAATAATGTCCTTTTCTGATATCATGAATGCAGTAACACCCAAAATAAAAGATCTACTGCAAATTTGCATTTTCTCAGTTAGAACACTTAAGAAGCTACTGTGAGATCTGGAATGTCTTCCCTCTGCTGTTATGCCCCACTGAGTGCTACTGTTTTTCATAGTTAATCATAAACTCTTACCCTAAGTTAATTGATGTCCTCATTATGTCATACTTAACTGCGGCTGAGAAGAGTCTTTAGCCATTAACTTTTTTTTTTTTTTTTTTTTTTTTTTTTCCAACAGTTAGCCTTACCGCATCAAGCTGTAGAAAGTGTGAAGAAAGGATCTCAAAAACAAATTGACTGTCAGTATGACCACTATATCACTACTTAAATTTGCAAGTACCAGAAGAAAATGTTCCCATCACCTTACATATTTCTCACTCTGCAAATTTCATGAATTTTCTGTAATAATCAACAAACAAGTAACTGCCTACTGGTGACAATCGAGAGCTACAGTTTGAGGTTTTTTACCCTTCTGGAAATGCCAAAGAACTAATGTTTTCATTTAAAATTTGGGAATCTCAGAGATAATATTACTCTGGTAATAAAGCTTCAGATCCTCACTCTACAGCTCTTTTGAAGTACCGGGTTTGTTGAAAGTTGAGGATGAGAATATATTTCCCATTGCTTGGACAAGGAAAATGTAGTATTTACCTGGAATGGCATGTTGTGAAGTGGGGGATGAGAGAAATGGGACAACTGGGGTTGTGGCTATGGAAGGCAGTTAATAGTTCTCATTTTCAAACACGTTTTTGAGTCTTGGTTCATTAATTATTTATTTAAAGTGCTTTTTGCAGCAGGATTTGAAGCATTGCTTTAAGGTTCAGTTAATGAGATGCTCCTGTCTCTCTTGATATCAAATATGTCCCCTCTGTTCTCAGTGCTTGCTGGCCTCTTTGCTGGGACTACTACTGAGGACCCTCTGCTCCAGAGCCACACTGACTGACCCTCTTGCTGAGTGCTTACTTTTGCTCTTTCCTGTTTTATTCACCTCTTAATCCTAGTTAAAAGCTATTCAAAGGTTTGATCTTTGTAAGCATTTTACCTAAGGCATGATTCCATCTCAAGCCTTAATCCCAATAATCTTGGAAACCAACCTGTCTCACTGACCTAAAAACATCCCGCATGACAGGATGACATAGACGCTGCTGATCAATATCCTTACTAACAACTGATGCTTACTCAGGTCAGTCAGCAGACATCTTGGCCCAAGGCTTCCCAGCAGAAATTCCACGTGGTTTTTCTGGAGATAGTTAAAATTGCACTTTGAGTCGTTGCATCAGGGTGCAGTCTATCACTAATATTATCTTTCAAAATTCCCAGCCTTACACATCATGATGTGTCATGTCTGGTGAAAAGCAATACATGATTTGACTGATGTGCTGTAGCTGGAGTGAACTTATTAGTCATGATAAGCCTATTAGTCATGTTACATCTGCCTTAGTATAGAGAGGTTCCAATGCAAGTACAAGAACTAACTCCTGTGTATAAAGTACATTTGAGTAAAAATCTTCCTTTGGCAGCAGACATCTTCAGCTTCAAAGCACCTTATGGTTAATATAGGATATTCCAATTAATGTCCTATTTATTAAGATATTCCCAATAAGCTCAGCAAAATAAAATAAAATAAAATAAAATAAAATAAAATAAAATAAAACAAAATCAAGCTATAAGTCTTTTGTCAAAGACAGTAGGAAATAATTTAAATCCAGCAACTTGTGAAATTGTCATCATCATGGCTTGAAATACCGCTCAACAAGATGAAGAGTCAGCCACCAGGCCAAGAGGAATTTAGGCTGAATTTCATCGATCAATCATTTTGCCACTAAGACTATGTGAAACAGATAAAGTTGAAATCCAGCCCTGACTGGAAGACTTCTGAAAACACATTTCTGTAAATCTGGGTCCAGCATCAATTAAATATATATATTTTTTCGAACTTATTCAAGACCCCCCCAATGCAGATATTAGCAGGTAGCCAGAGGAATGAATATTACAAATCTGCTTGTATATACTGAGCGCAGGCTAAGAAGTTTCAAAGGTTAACCACCACCTCTGTTTAAAACAAAACAAAAAAAAAAAACAAAACAAAAAAAAAACAAGCAAAAAACAAACAAACTTATTTTTCATTGGATTTCTCTGGCTTACATTTTCAACTGGCAATTTTTAACTGGTTGGAAGCTGAATCCTTATCACATACCAGTGGACCATGCTTTTCAGGCAGTGAAGGGAAACAATCAGAGAGGGAGGAAGAATTGTCTTTTTGTCTTTTTTTTTTTTTTTTTTTGGCAAAAATTCCCACAATCTTATCACAAAACAGCAAAAATTTATGTAACTGTTTTGTGCAGGGGGGGTGCTCAAGATCGGCCTCTCACAAGAGCTGACACAGCAGCTAGAGGTACCTGGTTTGTCTGAACAGCAGCTGGCTGGAAGACTGTGGTCAAGTTTTGCGTTATTCATTCTTTAAAACAGTCCCAAAAAGAAAATAGGTGGCACAGTTTCTCATGGCCAATACTTGCTCTGTGACAGAAGCTCAGCTTCTGTCTGATGTTTAGCAAGCCATTAATATTAGTCCTACAGTCAAACACTGCATGGTTTTGTGTCTTGTTCTGTTGTCTGATGAAGGTAGATGTAGAGCTGGTATGGTATGCAGAAACCCCTACAAAAAGGTGTCTGAGCAAGACAGAACTTCACCTGACTATGCTGATTGCTTTCAAAATCTTTGCAGATGTCCCTGCCTGAGAACCTAGGAAATCTTAAAAGTAAACTAGCATAAAATCCTCTACCAGCAAATAAACCGTTTATTCCTTTTAAGATGTATTCTTTCCAGGCTTAGATCTATGTCTAAGTCATTTAGGGACTGAACTGAAGCCTGTCCCAGTGATTAGAAGGATTCCTATTATCTCCCCTGGCTTTAGGACAGTGTCCTCAAAGTTTAATCTTGCTGCTGTTCAAGTGGAAAAACTCTTGTTGATTTGAGTGATGCTGGATTAAGGCTGTCTTTGGCCCAGAGAGGGCAGCATCTTATGACGCAACATGACCTTTTCCTTTCAAAACTTTATCTTTAGCTCTGCCGACTTGGCAATTACAACTCAGTGAGACAAGCTCCTCCTCTCCCTCTTTTATGAGTCCAGCTGGGAGGATGTTGCTCTTATAAGCACTACCTCTACAACAGCTCCATCATTTCGAGCTGAAAATTCCCGTGCCAAATATAAATGTGGGGAAACATCCCCCTCCAGCTTGTGATAAGTGGTTGAACCTGGCACAGCCGAAGTGAGGGAGAATCTGCCAGAAAAGCTTTGTGCTGTCTAAAGAGAAGAGAACTTGGATCCTTCTGATCTTGGAACAAGGTCCTTCTGCAGAGATGGGATGTGTTTTTCTCCCTGAATTGCTTATTTATCTATTCCGGATCAGTGCCTGGATGCTGGTTGCTCCTCCTGTGTAAGATGCTCTTCATATAAGTGAACTGCACCCTGTAGTGGCCCAGGATTTTTTCCATAACTCTACAGCCAATGACCCATTCTTGCTCCTTGCTTTGTTTAATGAAGAGAAGTCATTCCATCTTTTGATCTAGCCATAACTGGGACAGTGTCTTATTTTCCTAAAGTTGTCCCTACAGACTTTTCCCAGCTGGCATAACAATCACGCTGGTGGAGACACTTGTAGTTTAACAGCTTTATTTGTGGAGTGTTGATGACGCACTAGTTGAACTATTAGCAGGTATTTTTGCATTTCATTTTGTTCCTTATAGTAAAGTTTCCCACCTGGACTTCTGAGGCAAGATGTGTTAAGTCTGGCAGATTACTCAGACTCTGTGCACTATTTCAGATAACAGCTCCTCTGTCTGACTTCACAGATCAGAAACTATGTGTTTTTCTGTGTCACATTTAAGTCTGAATACTTGGACTCATTTCTGAGCCCTGCCAGTGAGATCACTAACCCCCAAATGAAGATTTTCTGGGTGGCAATCACGATGTCTTTTCTTACGCTTTCTGGAGCTCCTGTCCTTGATTTGGGTCCCCATGCTGTCACCATAAATGAAATAACTTATGCTCTTAATGAAACACATTTTCCTAGTAGGACTGCAAGATGACTGGCCTGTAAAACAACCTGTCAATTTCAGTGCTTCTTGTAACAACATATACATAACTGGGGGTGAATCTATTTATTTTATTTTATTTTATTTTATTTTATTTTATTTTATTTTATTTTATTTTATTTTATTTTATTTTATTTTAATTTTATTTTAAATTTGAGTAGTTCTTTAACTTTTTGTAATGCTATATCCTGAGACTCTAATGGACTTTCTGGAATGAAGTTTTTTGCCAGAGACCCACGATGAGAATTGTTGGAGATTGATAGACCTCTTCACAAAAGATAGGATGATGATTTTATTTGTATTACTGGTTTTAAATTCATGAAGATTTCAAACTGGCACCAATGTTTTTTTCCGAATACGTAATGAACATTGAATCCATGTATTTTCCCCATTAGTGAAGTAAATAATCAGTTGGGGTGTTCAGATGCTTCACACCCATGTGGGACACACTAAGGGTCTTGAAATTGCCACACGACATTCAGAAAGCATTGATAAAGATGAAAAATAATCATAAATAATAGGGTTGCCTCTCTCTCTTATTTTTTTTTTTTTTGAAAAATGCATCAGAAAAAAAATAAATTATCCCTCTCCTTCATTCCTTTAAAAAACAAAGCCAAAATTCACCAATTTAGTAAATTTCACATTTGACAAGATTATTCCATAAATGACAAACTGACAAGTTTTGTCCCTCTTTACTTGTTCCAGCCTCACATTTGCTTGCTAATTCATGCAAAGTTTTTCTAAGTGCTCCATCCTGGAAGATGTTGGTTCTTCCGTGAAAAGCAGTTTCTCAACCAACCTATCTCCACTCTCCAACTCAGTGATCTGGCAAAAGAGTGAAAAGTTACTGCTGCTCAGGCCAAAGGCTCAGGAAGAATAAAAGCATGGTATGGATGCTGGCACGAATGCTGGCATCTTGATGACACTCCAATCTCTCTCTTCCTCTGTTACCTCTTTTTATTTCATATAATTGTCCAAGAAAACAAGGTAGAAAAGGGCTGTGCAACTAAGTATGTTTAAATAAGGAGCTAATAACAAATTATTTGCAAGGGAACACTGGTTTGCAATGCTTCCCATTGCAGCCTTTTCTGTACCGAAGGCGCTGCATCCTCTCAGTTGGTTTGACCCTACCTGTACTGCCCATCAGCACATTCCTGTGTTGACTTGTGGAGAACCACTTGAAAAACCTGTAGATAGTCAGTGCCTTTCAGGAATGTGCTAAACAAGCGCCCTCCTCTGCTCCTGCAGCTGCCTGTCTGGAGAACCTTGTTTCCAGCCAGGGCAGCAGGGAGCTGTAGCTCCCTTGACCTCATTTAGATCCTGCCTAAATGCCCAAATCTGCAGATGCGAACCAAGCAAAATACTGATGGGCACTTGCCATAACAGCAGGGAACGACAGTGAGCATCAGGCCATCACAGGGTTGTGTACCAGTGTCTAATGGCTCACCCCTGCTGTGGGCAATTAGAGACCTTGGTATCTCTTTTTTAGAGATACCATATCACTTTCTTATCTTTTCTTTTCTTAAAAGAAAACATGTCTGAGATGCAGTCCTGATACCTGCTTACCTAAGAAAGGTGGATTAGTAATTATATACTTTGTGTACTGGTCAACTCCTTCCTTCATACATTTTCTTTTGGCAGCCACCCTCTTCCATCTTGAGTTAAGACAATTGTTCTCACAGGCCCCCTTAGCTTTGCCCATCACTCCTGGCAAAGAACACCATCTGCTCAAGCACTGGAGATGTACACCTCACTTTAGACCAGTCAGCATATGGAAATGGAAGACAGAAAGCAACCTTGTGCTGTGCAGATTGTTGGATTGTTGTCATGCCTTCAGTAACATCTTGTGGAATAGATGGGCTTACACAAAAATAGAGAATTATCATGGACTTTTATGTGCATAAAATCTTTAGCTAAGGGCATTTTTCCAAGAAGCTTTTCTGTAAGGGTCACTCCTAACCCAATCTTTCAAGCTTTTTTCTTGGATCTCAGAGTTTCCTTAAAATGCTCCCCTCCCCCCCTCCCCCAGTCATGTTTAATTGGAGATAAGTTCTATTTTATTATTATGCAGCATTTTATTTTTATTTTCAATACTCAGGCACTTCAGCTGAGAACAGGCTGCCAATCCAGAGCTCCTATTACACAGTTAATGAGTAATACTTGTTTGAAAATGAAACCCAGACTGAAGTGCTCTTGAAAAAATGTGGGTTAAGAAGGAGTTTTTCAGTAGCTTGTTAAGCAAAGGCATTTAGCATGCAGAGCCTCAATGAAGTTTTTTCATAATTTCTCTCTCCCTCAGATCAAATCCCCTATCATTTAGACACATTTCTGGCCTTTTTCTAAGACCCTGAAGTGGTCTTTCACTCATCAGGCCTAATATTTTCTACCTTTTTAGAGAAGAGAAGGGACTGCATGGTAACATTTTGGTAAGACTTTTCCATATTAAAAATCAATGTTGCATTTCCATCTCTCCATTAGCTCTTTTAGTGAAATGTCCTGTTTTGGCCAATAGAAATTCCAGATTCCAGGCTGTTAATGGCAATATTTTTTTAGTCATCAATGTCAGCTCTTGTTTTTCTAACCTGGTCTCGATCATTAACATCCTATAGCTAATGAGGTTGTTCCTAACAGATTGTGGTATCAGACAAAGGAACGTAAAAGCTTGATCAATACCTTTCAGTGATAATTTCACTCCTAACCTGTGATTTGAACACGAACCTTCAAAATATTTTAATGGCCAAGACAAACGATGTCTGTGCACAGTTATGTTTTTACAGTATTTTAATTCCAGTGAATCAGTACCATAAATATTGGTACACTGTTTTGCCTTCAGTATTTTTGGACTGCTGTCAAATTAATTAAATAGTAGATAGCAGAGTGCATATCCCAGCACACTGTCCTATTAAATGTTAAGCAAGAATAGAATGGTTGATAAAAAGGTCTTTATGCTACTGCAAAGAAAGGAAGGACAAGGTGTTGTACCAGCCTTTGCTGCCATTTCCCACGTCATTTTCTGAAGTGAACATTTACTTTGTGTTATTTAACAGATGAGAAAGCTTCACGGCTGTGAAAGTTTGTGCAACATACTTTTATAATTATCTTTCCATCCTTGGTGTATATTTTCTCCTTTTTCCCTGTGATTCCTCCAATTTGCAGGTTTTGCCTCTTTTTTTTTTTTTTTTTTTTTTTTTTCCTTTTTTTTTGCAGAACTGACAGAGACACCCGTAGGTTGCTAACTTCCATCTGTGATGTTGTCTGCAGAGTTTGTAGCTGCTATTTATCTGCCAGCACATGGATCACTGCATTTCTCTGGGACAGTCTTCAACCACACATAGAAGGAGCTGTCCTATTATCCTTCTTATTGTTCTTATCCTACTACATCCTATTATGTCAACATGCAGAGAACATCAAACAGAAATTATTTCTCTAGATACCAGCTATCTCCCTCATGGTCCCTTTCTCCTGGCCAAGACACAGGTATGAGCCTGCTTCAGGGGCTGAGTTAGGAAACGTGTGCTTCCTCTCAGGTGGCTGCACTGTGGTTGGGAGTAGGCAAACACCACAGAGCTCTGACAGCCAGGGGAAGCTGCTGCTGCCACAACCATTCAGGTGATGAAGACAACAAAACATGTTGTCTGCAGTGTCTTGCTTACTCAGCATTGGTGCTGGCTGGCCAGCAAACCCTGGAGTTTTTTGCAGTAGAAGTTAGTGCTTTCTGACCTATTTATTGACTACATTCCTGCCCCTGCAGGCTTCTGCTTTAGCAAAGCAGGCATGTGACCAAGGAAGCAATGGAAATCCATCGTATTATATGGTTTGGTTTTCAAAGCTGATGACCTGGGTGCCTCCATTTCTCTTCGGCGTTTATCTGTGTATGTCTTCTGTGCTTATCTCTTGTATTGACTGCCTTGAGAGGTTACAAAACTCCAACTCTGACTTTGCCTCCCTGAATTCGCAGACCCTGAAGATGTAAGCCCTTTGGTGCCAGGTTTCTGCAATTTTTTTTTTATTATTTATTTTTTTTTTTTTCTCTGTATGGGTAGCTTGACGATTCAGTATGATTCAGCTTTTAGTAAAACTTGCAAGCAAAACTGGAGCCATATTGATTGAAGAATGAATTGTCTTTTATTGACAGATACTTAAGCTCACATTCGTCACATAACAACGTTCCCAAGTAAATTTTGTTCACAAAACAGATTGAAAACTTGACCCAGACAGACTTCAGAAGAAAGTTTGTTGTCACCAGGAACTGAAAACAAATCTCATGAAATATGAAACAGACTTTCAAATAGATGGGAGTCTGTCAGGAGTCTGTATCAGTAGAGGTTTGGATAACTGCAGCCCCAGTGTCTTGAATTATCTGTTTTCTGTGGAGGATGGGATACCTGGAAGGCAATCTGCTTTGCAGAAAGGTTATGATAGCTTTGATATAGGTGAGTAACAGGACATATATTCAGGTGGATCCAGGTTTCATGTAGCATTTCTCATTAGTAGATACATTTCACTTGTAAGCATTAGGTATGATCCCCTACAAAAACCTTGCAGGTCTTAACACCCTAGAACTCCTCCAGATTCTAAAGAGAAGCCTCTAATCCAAAGCTGTGTGATGTTTCCCCTTGCACACAGGAACTTCTTCACCATTGTTCAGAGTAGGTAAGGCAAATAATTTTGCAGAGCCTGTTTGAACATGCATGTTTTTTCAGAAGGGAACATAAAGCAATTTGACATGGTCTTGTTATTTTCTTTTGGAACTTTGAATCTGTCGGCACACATTTATATTTATTTTTTTAACTCCCTTTCTTTTTCCACACGAACTAATTTGGGAGAGAACAAGTGAAGTCCTTCAGGAGAAGGAGGCACAATGTGCACTGGAGTGACCTTGGGGGCTTTGCCTCTGTCATTGCCCTCTCTAACTCTTGATAAACAACAAGTGAAATGGATTTACAAGCTTGCAGAAATCATTTAATTTTCTCTCATTTTATCAGCACAGATGGAAAGCAAGGCTGTATCTAATCTCAGTCCAGAATCAGCTGGAGTTGGACTGGTAGTGTATAAAGACAGCAAAAGCAGCAGACTTATAAATTTACCAAGCTGTAACGTGTGCTGTGTGAGTTAGTAGGACAGAGTTTTTCAGTAGTTTATGCTTAAGAAAGATAGAGATCCACAGACATTTATTTTGACATTCTATTTCTTTAAAATACTCCCTAGTCCTGCACCAGATGCTACATTTGCTGACATTTCTAGCTTAATGTTTGCTGTAAAATCATTCCTGGAAATGCAGTCTAACAGGGCCAAATCCCAGGGTCCTTCCTCAGTCAAGGTACGAGGGTGTTAGTGTTTTAAACATATCACTGCCCAGCCTAATCAATAGGATTTTCCTATATGGTCCTGCAGTTCATTGCACAGATGTCTTTTATCTTTCTCTCCTTCCCTATACGTTTTTCCCTTGTCCTGAGTTCTTTCTTCAGCATTTGAAAATGAAAAATGTTCAGTGAAACAGAGTGAAACAGACATAGTGCTTTGCAGGCAGCCAACTGTACTTCTAAACCACCGCACAGGTATGCATTCAACCACATTTGGCAGTACTTGCTGCAAAAAAGAACTATTAAGACTGGTTGAGGACTGGGACTGGATTGCCCTCTTGCCTTAGACTGTGGTTCCTGTGATTCGGTGTTATAAGTGGAGGGGATGTTAAGTATACTCGTTAAGAGTAAATTGATAAGTTATACATTTTGTCTTTGAACACGGTAACAAGCTCCTGCAGAGCATACCAATGAAAATATTAAGGGGACACTTAGTGTAACATGGAGCTTCTACATACGTTCATTCATTCACAGAAGCTCAATTAGTACAATACCTCTGCGAAGTAGCTAATGTCTCCCCACAGCAAGGGCTTGTCTGACACATTGCTGTACAGATGAAGAATTGAAACCATGTACAGTAAAAAGAAACACATGTAAAAGTAGTGAGAAAAGTCATTATTTCCAGGGGAAATTAAAGCCTTCCTGGATTAGCTAGCAAACTGTTGAAGCACTAACAAAACTGTTATGTCTGCACAAGTCATTTTTGCATGCATTGCATTACAACAAATATTCACCCCAATATGTTATCAGCAAGGTTCTTAAAGTGGGGGTTCTGGAAGAGCATAGCTGCCTTTTCTTTCTAGAAATGTGGATTAAAATCCGGGGTTAGCATGCAGTGGAGGCTAACACTATGATTTATCCACTTGATGCCTGAAAATGCAAACCAAAATAAAATCAAAACTATCTGTGCAGCTGATGGTCCTTGCATGGTCCCAAGTTCTGGAAAAATATAAGAATAAAGGTTGAGCAGCAATATAAACATCTAGAAAAAAAATGGTGGTGTAGCAAGAGGTGGAGGGAAATCTTCAGTTTCTCTGTCTGCTGAAGCTTCCAGCATTTGTTAGACCCAATGAGCATTACAACAGCATTCATGTTTCACCTGGTTGGTTGTGAGACAAAGTTGATGTGGGAGATCTGGGGTCCTTTCCTGGCTCTACAGAAATCTTGGATGACTTCTAAACAAACAGCTGAGATGGAAAAGAGAGGGTCTCCTGAGTCTGGAATCCTCAGTCTCTTATAAGCCATTAGGCTGCAGGAGCTCTAGAGCTCTTGCAATGCAAATAATACCAGTACATTACAGCTGAGGTTAAAATAACTTCCTTTCAGAAGCTTTAAAGTTTCACCTCATTTCAAAAGGAAAAAAAAAATATATATATATATATATATGGTATTCAGGGTTTTTGGTAAATTCTGCAGTGTTTTTCTTCTTGTTAACTTGGTTGCATTTAGAAAAATAGATACTTCTTAAGGAAGTAAACTTAACAAGTGCCAGGAAGTTTCAAGCTAGAAAAATGGAAGTGCATATGGGTCCTTTTTTGCTACATCATGTCTGATGAGTGACAGTTTGTCCTTCCTGTAATATCTAACATCCTGTTTCTAGGTATATAAATTCATTTCTGTATATAAATACATACAGTATACATTTTTCCCTCCAAAGACCCCCCAGCTGCCATAATATATCTCCAAGACTATAGTGGATGTTAATGTTTCTGTAAGCAAGCGTTCCCCTTACACTGCTCTGAGTCAGATTTCTGTTGCCTGCTCTAGTTCTTTCCTGGCTTTCAAGGAGCAGGTAGGAGCCAAATATCCAGCAGATCTCTCCATCTGATATTTGGTTATAGAGAAAGGAAATACTGAAAATGGGATCTGGTGTAGTCAGTGGTATGATGTTAAATGAATGTCAGTTATTTCTGGAGGCATTAGAAAGTTATACACAGGTCTGATTTTACCAAAATTCACAATATTATAAAAAAAGTTGTTTTATTGCAGCAGAATTAGAGATTCTCCAGGCTAATGACTTTCAAATGGCAATGACCCTGGGGCTGTTGGCTGGGTAGGGGCACATTCAGGCAGTCAGTGTGAAGGCTTTGTGTTACTACATGCCATCGCTTCTGCCATTGGTGGAGCATTGGTTCCTCAAGTTCATCCACCCCAGTGGTGCTGCTGTGCCCCAAATCCAGTAAGAAATCAGCCCAAGATCCAGGGAACCAGGGCTGGCACATCTGGTGTTTTCCCCCTCTGACTACCTTCCCTTCCAAGCAATGGGTTGCAAAGGGAAACTTCCTTGGTTGTAATTTTTAACATCCAGGTAAAGAAAAATGCTCTGTAGTGAATGTTGAAGTCTAGTGAGTTTTGCTCCATTTATTCTCATTTTTCTTCTTGCTGCTGGATCCTTCATCAAACTGCCTTCATCAGGCAGATATTAAATACAAATCTGGAGCAATCCAGGTCCTTGAGGAACCTGGTGAGAACTTTGCTTCCCATCTAGCAGCTTCTCACCCCTAATGCAAAATGTGGGGAATATTCATTTTCATGCTTCTCCTTTCAAAAACCACAATTTTTTTCACTACCTGTCAGCAAAATCACATAGCACTCATTTCTGATCTAAATTTCAGAAGTCTCACCTTAAGACTCAAGGATTACATCAGCAATTAGAGCTTTAGAGACCTTTTGTCTTACGTGATTATTACTGCAGAGTTTATTCTAAAACTTTATCTAGCCTTACCCAGCCCATATGCATCTGGACTGCATTCCAGGAATGCCATTCCTTCTCCATTGTTTCTCTTGTGTTTTTATGTAACTATTCAAATCCAGAGATGCACTCACTTTTACATTGTAGACATGGTTTTAACTGGCACAGCAAACATTTCCTACACTTATCTTTAGAAAAAAAAAAATATATGTAAGAGATAATCTAATCTTAAATTTAAAGTTTAACACAAATACAGGGATAGATGACAACTTGTGAAACTATTTCTCTCTAAGAAATGCTAACACGGGTGATAGGACAGAGTACACATTATTTCTCAAATAGGGAAAAATGAATATTTAAGACCTACTTGGAAAGTTCTATATTGCTGTTGACAGCAGCATTGTGTCTGAGGGTGATCAAATAGAGCTCATTGAATAATTCATGGAGTGCATTTTGCAAAACTGTTTGTTTAAATTATTTATCCATTTCTATGTGGTAAAACTCAGAGGGATGACCCCTCCCTAAAATACCGCAAATGTTTTACCATATTTCCAAAACAGAACCACTTTCCTATAACAATAATATTAGCTTGATGCTATTTAACTTGCCTTTGTGCAATACCTGATACTGAAATGAAACACAGTCCTTCACCACCATTTATCATGCATGTCCCCACAGCAGACATTTGGCCCAATGCAGGGATGTAAATGGTTTGTGGAAAGGACTGGGTTAGCAAATCCAGTCCTGGGGGGGTATAAGCAAGTGAGTGAACTTCAGACAGCATTTGCATTATATGAGCAGTGTTTTCCATGAAGTAGTGATTGATGAGTGAATGGGCAGAGATTTAGGAGCCAAGAGGCCTGTTTTACACCTTCAGATTTGCCCAGGATTTAAGCTATTCACCTGGACATCTGCTCTCCAAACACTGAGTAATGTGGAGCACCATGAATGCTCTCAGATGCCTTATTTCTAGAAGATGTAAAAAACATGGATCAGCAGGAACTCATCAGGTGTGTAACAAAGAGGTTTTAGAGCTCTTGTTGCCCTTCTCTAATTTTCTGGCAATGGCTGGTGCATATTCAGAGAACTGAGCCCTTAGATTAAAAAAATAGCTTGCATATGTTCTGCATGTAAATTACAGTAGCAAAACAGGGGAGAACAGCGTTAAAACATGACTCGAGGTCCACAATCAAGAAGTGCAAAGTGCACCTAAATTATCCCTACCCTGCCCCACTCTATATTGTTATGACTTGAACTAAAAGTTAAAAAAAAAAAATACATATAAGGATGTGCTTGGCTTGTCAAAACAATTCTCTGTTTATTTCTACCAGACAGGTTCCATCAGTCTGGTAGAAATTTTGCATTTGCCATCACTGAGAAAAAATAACTCCCAGAAATATGAGTCAAACTGATTGCAAAGTGGATATTAACAGGGACATACTGCTTATTTAAATCCTTTGAAAATACCACTGGATGTTCTTGCAAGTGAAAGAGAGGGTTATAAATATTTGCTGCAGAAGGAAACCAAAATAAAAATTAAATGCTTGAAATCCAGCAAGCTCTTTAATTACATAATGAGCATCATCTTTGCAGTGGGTAATTCTGATGTGTGAAGTGATTTTTTTCCCACATACTCCTTTTTCTTCTTCTTCTTCTTTTTTCAGTTTCAGAATAACCCTATAATCGTTTGATATTCTCTTTCCTTCTGTCTTGTGTTATACTTTACTCTGTGGCTATCTGAATACTTGTCTCATTAAATGAAGAAAGCTCTGTAAACTGCAGAATCTGCATGAGTAAGAGCTTTCCAGAAGCATTTAGACCAATATAGATAGTGGGAAAATTACATATAATGATTAGCCAGGGTGCTGCCATCTATAAACAGTCTAGCTTAGCTTTTTTCTTTGAGTTGATATTTTAATATTTATCTTCCTGACAGTTAAATTAGCATGAGCTCCACTCAGAAAGAGTTGCAAGCCTATCCCTCCCATAGGGCAAAATGAACATCAGATTCTGCAGTCAAAAATACTCGTGTTTTATTCAATTTCTATACAGCTCAATAGCTTACAAAAGAAAAACAGAAAAGGTTAAATCTTCAGAACTCAGATACTTGTGGTCAGATGTAGCAGCTTGTAAACCTCTCAGTTTGCTGCCTGTCTGACCAGCTTTCCTGCTGGTTTTGCCTAGATATGTCTCCCAAGTTAACTTCCTTTGAATAATTGTCTGTGCTCTAATACTTAATATTGGCTCAAATACTGGTGGCATATACCCCCAACAGGCAATGGGAGATATTCTGAGTAACACTTGCCATTAATTCTCTGTCCTGGGAAAAGACCAGACTTTCCGCAGCTCCATCCACAGAGGATAGAGGAAGCATTTTTTGTATCCTGCATCCTTGGCTGCAGCCATGCCTGGTGAGCAGACCTCCTTGCCCCATTTCCTATCAAAAAATGGGAAGTGTGTTACACCTGCAGATGCTGTCACCCCTCTGCAGAAATCTACTGTGCCTGGAGCTCACACAGGGTAATCTGGAAGTGCCTCATACCCAGGTATATCCTCTGCAAATGCTTGGGCCTGTTTTCCTCCATGGGTTTAAATAGAGAATAATTTGGTTCTTTCCACTATGCTAAAATTCCCAGGCTATATCCACACCGTGGAGTAGCTCTATGTTCCCATTGTCCTCCCACTCATGTCAGCACTATTGTGGAATAATTTATAGGTACGACATTGCTATGAAAATCTTTGCCTTTAGGAAAGCAATAGCATAACTTTTTCATAAAAATCCTTAAAGATCAATAAATTTCTGACTTGCCCTTCAAAACTATTTGAACTGGATCTATAGTATTTTGCTACAGGATATTTTCCCATGCTCATTTGCTTCTTGTCTTACACAGAGGCACAGAGAACAGACTGGAAGGGACGTCAGGAGGTCATCTGGTTCATCCCTTCGCCCCAGGGGAAGATTACTTGTCCTCTTTGCTCTTCTAGCAGTTTAAAAACCTCCAATAAATGGGAATTTCACAGCTTCCCTAGGCAATCTCTTTCAGTGCCAGCTATCCTTATAACTGGAAAGGATGTCCCTTGCTGCATTTTGTCAGTATTTCTCCTTGTCCAGTCCATATGGGACAGGGACAAGAATTTGTGTCTTCCCTTCCTGGAGTTCTCTCACATACTTGAAAACTTTCTTCTTCCCTAGACTAAACAATCCTAGAACTTCAGTGGTCCTTGTTTGCAAGACCTTTGTCCATCCCTGCTGTCCTCTGGACTGTCTCCAATGGTTCATATCTTTCTTGAATTGTAGTGCTAAAATAGCACAGTCTCCCAGCTTAGGCCTTCCCAGAGCTATGAGGAGGGCAATGATTTTTGTGTGTGTGCTTGTCAGAGACAAGACTCCTGGGTATTACATTTCATGAGTGCATTTGTTGTAACAACATGGACATTCCTGACCCATTTTTATCTTGTGATCTACTATGAATCCCAGGTCCTTCAGTGCAGAACTGGTATGTAAACTGTCGGTCAAATAGTGTATCTGTGTAACCAACTATTTCTACCTAATTTCAGAAAATTCTATTTTCCTTATTGACTTTTATTCTTTCTTCACCATTTCCTCAATCTGTAAAATCCTTACGAATTTCCAGCACATCACAGACCTTCCTAGCTTGATGCCATCTCCAAATTTAATAAGCATATTATCTAGTAAATTGTACAAGTTATTATTTGAAGTACCAGACAGTACCAGATCAGTAACAGGCTTTTAGAATATCCTAACCCTGACACTTTTCTTCTAAGAGTAATCTGTACATAGGTCTTCACGAGAACAGTTTTTTCACACTTTGCATTCCCATCTTGCATAAGTTTACTTTCAATCTGTTTCCCAAACTGACTGATAAGAATACCACGAGACAGAGTCAAAAATTTCACTGAAGTCAAGGTGTATCTCCAGACAGTCTGGAAGATTTAAATCTCTCATTTCTAATATTTCTGTGGAAGACATGATCATTTTTGGCTCCAGAATCTGTCTTCTGAGCTCAGACCAAAAGCCTTGTCCCCAGGGTGATGACTCTGCCAAGCTGCATAAAAATGCACTTAGCTGTAATTCTGCTAAAATATTAACATTTTAAATCCACACATTTAATATAAATATCATTAATCTCTCCTTCCTGAAGATAAATCATTTGCCTCGTTAGGGATATTATTGAAACACTGAAGTAATACCTCCCTTCCGTCTTCAACATCATCACATGTAAGGGGTCAATTTGCGGCTTTCCAGGAGTATTGGGAACTCTCCCCAGAGTGAGGTCCTACATGAAGGTCCAGGGGGACATGGACATGTGAGCTAAGAGGGAAGCTGTGCTGATCCATAGCAACTGAAAAATATAAAGATGAAAGCCATCTCACAGCCAGCCTCCTAGCTGGAGAGATTAATTGCACTTGGTGAGACTTGTTTGATTAGTTGGTCCCATGAGTAATAATGGGTTTCCTGAAGACTAAAGAGAGTAATACAGAAAAGTCAGAAAGAAATATGGGGACATATTAAAAGGTAACTATGAAAGGGAGAAAAATACATCTGAAACCACAAGGCATGTAATTAACTTAGCATGGGACTAGATTTGTTTGCTTAATTATTCCTGCAGCTTCATACAACTATGAAGGAAGTTCATAAGTGGCTTAAAAAAACAGAACTCATTTTAACAAAAGGTCATTAAAATTCTGAATGAAAACTGTGGCCTTCTTAAGGTCAATGACTCCTGCTGGTTCATTCATAATGGGATCTCTCCATACACCAAGTATAGAGTTCTTGACACTTTGGGAAGTATTCACGTGGCTTAATTTAGGACTTTTAACTTAGGTATCCTAAATGACTCTCTGGAGGCTGCACTGAAACAACAGGGAGCTTGGCCTTGAGTTAGACCTAAATTTAGAAGGTGTCAGTGCTCTCCTCTGTGTGCACAGAAGAAAAATATTCTGCAACAGACCTGTGTCTCTGTGAGATTATGCATTCCTCAGAGAGGTGACACTGTAAACAGGAAATCAGGGAGGCAACTCATATTTCCATAGATATGCTAAATGTCAAATGCCTTGTAAAAGGTGTTATACATAACCTTGTCACTTCTGGGGAAAAAAAAAATTAATGCAAAAGAAGCATAGTTTGACAAGCTAGAGCATTTATATACAGGTTGTGCATTTTGTACAGTGCTGCCAACTGTGTGTTCCATGTGGGAATCTTCGACTCCCTCTGTAGTCTTATCTCCTTGCATTGTCTAACACACAGGCAATGTTTTGAGCACCTGGAAATACTACTGGTCAGGGGGTGAAACCAGTTTGCCCAGCAAATGCAGTGCTAAATATTAGGTCACATCTGGAAATCAGACAGAATTAGTGAGGCTGTTTATGACGCAACCTGTCAGGGTGGGCAGGAAGGGATGTAATCTTAAGAACTATATTCAGAGGACAGAAGACTGTAAGGAGAGAAATGAGGCTGAAGAAGGGGTTTGGGTGGAAGGGAAAGCCCTGTGCAGGTGGAGAGACCTCAAGCACCCTTGAGGACTCTGACCAAGGAATGCTAAGGAGGAATAAGGAAACTTTGGATGTGCAGGTGCACTGTGGTGTTTGGATGTTTTGTTAGCTCTGCATATTTCTTTTAGTATCTGGCTCGCAGCATAATTGTGTTACAAAGTCCAGGTGTTATGTGCTTGAGCTACTACCTGCATCTGGAGAGGAAAGCTGTGAGCCAGGGAGCCTGCAACACCCCAGACCCCTGGAAGGACAATACCTGGCACGTGGGGGAGAGTGGAAAAGACGGGGCTGTCACTGGGCTTGGAGCGGCACCTCTCCTCTATGGCTCAACTTCTGCCAAGAGGAATGGAGCTTCTTACAGATATAATGCTAAAGAGACCAAACGGAGGTGTCTCTAGTCACTGGGTTTCTGGTCTCAATGTAGAAACCACCAGATATTGCTTCAAATAGCCAATATAAAGTGAGACTGAGCCCTGAACTAATGCATAGGTTTAGAGCTCTAAGCAGTGGATCCCATCCCCACTAATCTCTGTGCAAACACAGGGTGCTAATTTTTTCATAAAACACTTCTTAGTCATAATATATATATATATATATTTTTTTAAAGGAAAAAAAGAAAAAAAAAAGGAAAAAAAAAAGAAAAAGAGAAAAAGTCATCTTCCCTCCTAAAGCATTTGGTTACTCAGAGGGGGACTGGGCACGCTTGCACGCACACACCCAGGAGATGTGAAGGTCCAAAGACACAACTTTGGTGCCACCCAAGTGAATGTCGGCAGTACAGAAACCTGCTGCCAAGGGCTCTTCACCCAGAATAACAGCTTGGCAGCTTCTGACTCTTTTGTCAATACCTCTCCTTGATGAGGCTGGAGTTACTCAGATCTGCCTTGCCCTTTTTTTCATATCCATATCAACCTCCATCTCCTGCCTCCACTCAGGGTGAAGGTATCCAGGATCTCTTGTTGGAATGCCTGGCCTGGGGCACTGGTAACTGACCAAAGTGGCATCACTCTGATGGCAGGGGGATGGCTTAGTTTTTCTCTCTTGGAGGAAAATTCAGAGTCTCATTTCAAGCTGAAATTGTGGTGAATTTTGCCCCCAACTAGGAGCGCAGGATCAAGTGCTCAACAGATGGGGAGTTCATATGATGTAGTTTAAGGACAAGAAAAAAAAAAAAGAAAAGAAGAAAGAAAGAAAGAAAAAAATAAAATAATAATAATAATTAAAAAAAAAGAATGACAGGCCTAATTCATGCCCTTCCAAAATTATTATTATTTTTCAGCTGGGGAAGGAGGAGACAGGATGTGGTGGAAAAACATTTACAGGAGTTTGGCATGTAAAAACCTGAATGATGGATTAACAGCTTATGCCAGATTTTACCTGCCTTTAAGCAGGTAACATTTCTTGAAGCTCAACAAGCTCCTGCTTGCCTAGAGCTATACTTTTCTTCTCCAGACAAGCAAAGCCAAAGAACCCTGTGCAGCTTTCATTTGCTCCAACTTTCTCTCAAATGTTTTCTTCTGCAAGTTTAATTTTATCTGGAGAAGTGGTGGCACTTGAGTAAATTAGGATCACTTTTTCCTAGGAGTTTGGTTGTGGGTTTTTTTTGAGGGGAGAGTGGGGGGTGTCTGAGGCTGGCAGAGTCGCATGCACAATCACAAGGCTAAGGGCAGAAGCTGGAATGCAGAGGATAAAGCAGAATGTAAATCCATTCAGTGCAGTAATTTAAGGTGTGGGAGGTCTCCTCTTATGCATAGAAAGGTCCTGTCAGTAAACGAAGCAGGAATCTTTAGCCTGCAAAACAGAGCTGCCTTTTGAATCTCTGGTTTCCCCTCTGCTTTGTGCTCCTGCAAAAGAAACATAAAGCAGCTCTTTTTCCCCTCCCTTGCTTTGCAAATGTCTACAGAACAGACTGGGATTGCAAATGGCTACTGTATGTGTTGGTAACAGCATAGCCTTTCCCACTGCATTTGAGGTAAATGGTTCCTTTTCTGCCCCCTTTTTTTTTTTTTTTTTTTTTTTTTTTTTTTTTTGGCATGTCCCGTGGTATCTCTCATAGGAATGGAAGTTTATCCTCCATGTCTTGCCTAATTTTCCCCTACATGATTTTAGTTTTCCCACGGTAAGATTAAGCTATTCTATATACCATCAGTCCCATAATAGTCAGTGAACTTTAAGTGAACTCTAACATCTAGACTCAAGTCATTACATTATCCTAATAAGTTCATTGGATAGCTGAGTATTTTAATATTAATCTCCCTACTAAATGCCTATATACACTGCGCAGACTTTCGTTCAAATGGCTTTCTCCTTGGAGCGCAAGAAGACCGAAAAGGCCAAGTCATTCTGAACATGGCACACCATGATTTAGTAATACACTCCAGGAAAAAGGTGGAATTTGTCATCTGAACCAAAAATCAAAACATGAGTAACTCCAGCCTTTGCAGTCCTGAAAAACTGGATCTGGACAAGCAAGGAACATAGTCTGAGCTCCGATAGGGTGAGGGAGTGCAGGCAATGGGAGGGAATTCCCTGGTCCAGCAAGGTTCACACCTCAGTTGGAAGGACCTCTCCTTTCCCTCCCATTTTGCAAGCCATGTCTTAGACATCCTTTCTTTTTCATTCTATAAAGAGATATTGGTGTCCTACGATTCCTCAAAATGCAAGCAAAGTCCGTGAATGGGCTGACTTACGTGAGAAGTGAATAATTTATCTCAGTATTTTCGGTTGGTAAATATTTTGTCACCAACACCACCATCCCTTGTTCCTGCTCTTCCCTTCCTCCAGTCCAGATGCAGTAATGGAGCAATGGGTGGAAATATCTAGGACCTGACACTGGTTCTCCTGCATCCCCTTCAGGCACTCATTGCTAAAAGGATGGTTTGAAACTTGATCTTTTTTATCAACCTGTCCCAGCGAAAATATTTGCACAAGAGGCCAATGAAAAGCTCTGGAGAGGCTTTGGAAAGGCAGCAGTGCTGCTCAGCTCAGGCTGCCCTCTCAGTACGGGGAGCTCCAGCAGAGAGTGCTTCTCCTCCAAGCTGGGCAGACACATGCCAACCCCTAGCTAGGAAGGAGCAGGTTTCAAATTAAGGTACTTTGTTTTGCCTCTAGAAACTGAAAGTATTGACTTGGATTTTTTTTATCCAGCTACGTAAAGAACACAGTCTCCACAAATGTGAAAGGTTACATTTCAGCCAGTCAGGGAGTGGTATTACTTTATAAATATTTTGCAAAAGCCCAAAGCTTAGATAAAGGTCCAGAAAGCTATTTGGGCCAGATCCAAGACCTATTTAAGCCAATGGGATTTTTTGTATTGGTTTCAATGGGCTTTGGATCTGGCCTTCTACAGGCTGCTACTACAAAACAGCTTGTGAATGAAAGCTGGATGAAGAATTTCCTGCCCTGTTTTGGTGAAGCTGCAAAGGAGGAGGGGGAACACTGCCTTTAAAGAGATAACTATATTAAAACCCATTTGGCTTCAGATGAAAGGCGGTGCAAGCCTGTCATTTTAAGTATGTGCAGGACTTAGAAATTGCACTCAAACATTGGCAGGACCTGAACTCACACAAAATAACAAAAACATCTCTACCACTAAAATGTGATTTTAAAAGATACCATGCAAGGAGGTAAGAAATGATAGGCAGTACAATTCTAGGAAACGTGGAAATTCTTTCTGGAATTAGAATACATCCATGAACAATTTAGTCAAAGAAGACAATTTATGCTCATTTTTGGCTGGAAAAAAAAAAAAAAAAAATTAGCTTGTTCAGTTGTCACAGAATATGTGCTGATGTTTTCTGATGAGGAGCAACAATAACTAGCACTTGGTTTATGTGTATTTCTTGCTCCATGATTCCTCGTGTGAGGTTTTTGATCTCTTCCAATAATTACTGGTTTTATGTAGAGTTGTTCAGTACAGATTAGAAGTTCTCCATCACCTACCTGAAAGAAGGTTTAATTTCCCTAGAGCCCAGTCCTCTATCTCCCCCTCCATTTCATCAACCCATATGTAGCCATCCCCTAAAAATTCTTGCCAAGTTTGGATCTCATTACAGTTTGGCCTGGGCTTAGTGGAAGTTTGAATCTTTTGAGTGAACACTTGTTGAGTTTGAAAAGCCCCTATATATTGGTAGCTTCACACCAAAAAATCCACTTGCAACATGGGCTGGACCTCATCATGCACAGAGCTTAGGCCATTTTATTCTAATGGAAAGCTTTATATTTTGGCAGTTTAGTTCAGTCTCTCTGCTTTGATCACTGGCTCAAGTCGATCAGAACTGCAGAAACCTGGCTTAAACCCTCAGGGAGTCACTGGATTGAATTATTTCTCAGGAGAAAAGGCTTTCTGCACAGTGGTGTAAATAAACGTGAGCAGATATAGGTGCGAATTTACAAATATAACACATCCTTATAGCTCCAGATTGTGAACATCACAGCTGAGCCACCACAGCTTTTATTAGGTAGACTGGATCAAGATTTAATGATGCCTATGCATTTTAGTTAGTCTTGGAAGGTCTGAATGACATCAGGTTGAACATCTCCTTGGATTTGGCTCTTTCACCATTGCTCTTGCTCTTTCTCTGGACAGCTGTGCTCAGACACGTGTCCTGGGAGCCCCCAAGCATGTGTCACCGTCATCCCACTACACCTAGCAGGTGAGGGTTGTATTGCACAAGGATGCATTGTTGCTCATTTCCAGGGGAAATGCATCACCTGCAAGAGGAGGAAGTGACTAACAAGGCTGGTGCACTCCAGCTAGAAACGTAAGAGCATAATAAGCTAAGGATTGCCATTTTGGGGTAGCTCCCGCTAGTACTGTCAGTGTAGAGCCATATCCTGTTCCTGATGGTGGGCAGAGGTGGATGCTCAAGAGGGAGAAGAAGCAGAACTGCTTTGTGGAGATACATCCCCAGGTATATTCTCCCGTGTGCAGCAACAATTGTGATTTTCTGAGCTGGAGGGTTGTGAAGATCTCACCCAGGTCTCCGTGAATGCAGGGTTAGCAAACCATGTGAGGAAATCTGGATCAGAGCATTGTTCTATGTGAGGTGGAACAGGAAAGCCAACAACTTTCCTGGAATTAAAATATAAATGAAAACACTGCTTATAAAAGAAAATACTTCCTAGATAAGTCATTAGTAAAGCATAAAGAAGTTTATGACATATAAGGCAATTTGCACCAAGGCAGCTGTGGGAAATACAATTAGCTAATAGGCATTGTTTCTCCGAATTGCTACTTTAGTAAGCAAGCAGTACCAGTTAGAAAGGACATGATGCTTGGCTAAGAACAAACTGGATCATCCCCAGGAGAGTCATTTAGGGTAGGAAGTGGGAGTTCTCCCATGGCTGATGTCATATGATTCAAGTGAAATCTGCACACCACCGCCGAGGGAAGCTGATCTGCTCCTGCTCCACCACCTGGGGAAGGCACAGTGCTTGGAGGATGTGGTAAGCCATGTTATCAGCCTCCGAAGGGAATAAATCCAGGGATACCAAGTAGACAATAACCAGAACTCAGAAAGCGTGAGTTGCTTTTAATCCAGATTTAACTAAGATTTCCTCATGCCTGTGAATATTCTTGCTTTTAACAAGTGTGTCATTCCCATCCTGTGTATCCCCCAACTTCTGTAGCTCCAACTGCATACCGAAGCTGAGAAGTGGTATTAAAGTGTTCCCTGCAATAATTCACAGGGGAGGTTTCTGTGCGGTAGGCATCAAAAGGAAATATTCAAAGGAACCAACAGGAAGATAGCTGATCTCTAGGCCATTTTATTGCTTGTAAAACTTTATTGGAGGTAGAAAGAGCAAGGATAGATAATGTTTTCACTGTGAAATCATACAACATTATCTTAGTGTCAAAACAAAAATGAGTTCACTTCTCCAAAGATTAACACTTAGTACCAGCTGGAGCAGTGTCTCGCACCTCAAGGGGATATTATTATTTTTATTTTTCAGTTAAAGAATTCCGTTTTAAATAGTGTCTTCTGGAATTTACAGACCACCTATGTCTGGAATGCTTGCACAGAAGTTATAAATAAAATTATTTGCTAAAAAAGTTTCCTAGCACAAACAGACTGGGTTTACCAATGTAAACACACTATATGTACTCACACATATTTCACATTGGTTACTGTGGTTCATTTAACATTGGCTTGCAAGATAACACGACGTGAGTACATTATGTATTTCTAACTTTTCGCAGCATGGAGTGACACTTAAAGTCTGGGACATTAATTAAATAAGTTTTAATCCTCCTCTGACTTATCTGTCTACATACTCATCTAAGCACCTTATTTTCTTTAACAAATTTCATCCAACCAAGAGTACCCTGAGATGGGGAAGTTATTTTATATATAGGGAAAGCCAAAACTGGGCAGAAAAGACAGGGTTCATGTTGCTCAGCTGGGAGCTGATTTCGAGTTCCCATCATCCCACTCCTGTGTGACTAACAGAACATATCACATCTGTTGTGGCTCTAGTAGAATTGATCACACTGTAGTTTCTTATTGCTGTTGACACCAAAGATAAGGCAAAGACGTTTTATCAGAGGAGTCCATTCTGGACTAATTACAACTCACTTGATTTTTCAAGGTATAGAGCTGAAAATGAAGAGCTACAGAAAAGTAAGGTGGTGTATATGGATTTATATATATACATATATTTCACAACAGAATGCCACACATAATTTCCTTAATTTACTGAAACTGGTTATGTTGCATACCAAATTAATTCTCATGGTTTTGTGAGGAACCATTCATTCTTTTTAAATAGTAAAAATTTACAGTTATGAGTTTCCCCTTGAAACTTTTAAAGGAGAAATTGTTGGAGAGGTAAAAGTGCATGTGCAGAGTCATGTCTTACATGTGTCCATGAATTTCTGTCTTTGTCCTACCTTGCTGAAGCCTGTAGCTCCAGCTTTGCAGGGGCTTTAAGAATTAGCACTGCTTTACTTACGTGAAGCTCCACTTACTAAAGCTGGGACCCTCTATAGCCATGATCAATTAGGAAAGAAAAATATAAAAATATAAAAATAAAATAAAATAAAATAAAATAGGACATAATGGTAGCATTCTCAAGCTTTGCACAGAGTCTGCATTCCAAAATGTGTGTAACACTCGTTACACCATTTCCATCCCATATCCCCATGTCTTTAACTCAGCCACTACATTGTGAACCTTCCAAATGGACTCAGTGAGATGTCCACGCTGAGGTGTATTACTTGCCTAAATAGAAATCTTCTTCTTAGCCAGTGTTTTGTGTCTTCTTCCTCCTCACTAAGCAATGATCTTTTAAAAAAAAATATGCCTAATCTTATTTGCTCTGCATATACAATAAGACAGTTGAAGATTTCTTTATTTCTGGTTAGAGCAGTGGATACTGAAAGCAATACAGCTTTGCTAATTTTCACTAGCAGGGGATCTGGCCTGATGTAACCGTGTTACACATGCCAATAAAACTGAAAGGTAACTAACAGTTCTATTCCAACCACTATGCATTTTATTCCTTGAGGAATTTTGCAATATGTGATTTATAAAAATTACTTGTATATATAATTAACGCAACAATGAGTATTTTCTGAACTATAACTTTTCCTCTAATTTTGGTTTCCTACACAAATCTAGCCAAGTCTTAGCAAAGAACATATCAGAAGGAAGTTATTGCAACAAACCAGAATAGACATGTATAAAATAATGCCAATATTACTTGTTAGGAAGAGAAATGCATAGTGATTTCCTCTCAAATTAGAAAAAAAAAAAAAAAAAAAAGTATTTTAAGAAACTGGAGGATTCAAAAATAATTTTTAACATTTTTACAGAGGACTTTTAAGGTGATACTGAAAACACTATCAGTGTAAGAAATCTGAGTCAATTCCATATATGAATAAAATTAATTCGACATACACAGAATGGCTTACTGAAAAGGAAAATGATCCTTAATACATTATATGTTAGTTTTCATTTGGAAGGAGACAAAAGAAATTGATGGCAAAGCATATATATTGTTGTAATGCACACACACTGCCCCACTGTACATACTGTAAGGGCAACCATTTCTCTGATTTTATGCAGCGAGTTCACTGGTCTGGTCTCTGCAGGGACAAGAAAACAAACAAAACGTGCGGTGTTTCAGAAATAGCACACGTCTCCTGGGCCATGGTAGAAAAGCAGCTGCTCACTCCACATGGCAAAAAGTGCATGTGAGATGCATGAGCACTGTCTGGTGGGACAGCCCCATCCATAGTGCTGGATCCAACCATGGGTAGCTGTGATCCACTAGTGGAAGAAGACCGGCAACAGAGCAGCCAGACTCACCATCCTGCCCACCATCATGTCCTGCGAGTACATACATGGAAAGAGCAGACCATGACATAGTCCTTCAGGTTTTGGCCTCACTGTGGCTTCAGGACCTCTGAGCTGCAAGGCAGCATGCGAACCTTATGTCTAATAGCCACCAGTGGACAAATCCTTTGTTAACTTACTGAATTCTTTACAGACTCTACAGCCTTCACAGCTTTGTGTGGTGCTAGGGACTTGTTTCTGTAGTTGATTACTAGTGCAGAGCAACTACGTATATACCAATTCTCTTTCACTGATCCAAGCCCAAGTACAACAGGGAAACAAAACTCCTGAACAGTAATCTGGCTCTTCATGATTTAAACAGGACACTCATGGCTCTGAAACTAAACACTGCTTGCCTGGACAACACTTCCAAGACACCTCCAGCTGTGAATATCCAATGACTTATGTCTGAACAGACTAAAATGTGTGTGCCCGTAAGCGCTAAGCCCTGATGTTGCTTTGGATAGGCTCTTGGGCAAGGTATTCAAATTGCTGAGCTGTCCTCGAAAGTGAGGAGGTACATCTGAAGCTGGTTGTGAAAAGCAGCTCCATGAAGCCAAAGCAGGAGTCGATGCATCAGCTAGGATTAAGTTGTTGCTTGAAAGATTGCAACCCTGATGGGATCTATGCCAATTTCTGATAATCAGGCTCCATTTCATATTGGCTTTCACTGATGTGGGTCTGGCAAGCAAAATAGGTCTTTTTCTTGTTAAATTTGGAAAAAATAAAATAATGATAATAATAAAGAACAATTTTGAATTATAAGCAAAGATAAAGATAGACACAAAGGAAAGATATAATGAAAAAGTTTAGTTTCCAATATATTATAAGCCTTTGGGCATCAAAGAGCTTCCTTTTCCCTCCGGAGTCATTACAATCCATTAAATCAAGACCTCAGGATCTAAAAGCTGTAAGCAATTAGACATTGACCAAAACAAACCATTTTGCTGCTGTCTAGTGTGTCAGTAAAATTCACATTCATGCAAAAAACCCAACAGAAAAGGAGATACGGTCAATAAGTCAAGAACTGAAATACTTCTTCTTCTGTAATTATTCCTTTATGTTAGGAATTTGCATTTTAATAACTCCCTAATTATTTATTTACTCAGTATGGTCCACAGTATGCAATTTAAGGTGTTTTAACTGCTTGTTTAATTGACTGTACATAATAGATATTGGTGAAATGTATATAATTAGGAAGAGTATAAAATCTCTATTATAAGTAAGTAATAGTTACTGCTCTATTATTCCAGGGGCTGTTTTTAAGAAGGATTGTAAAAGTAATTAAAAACCAGAGCTAACCTAATCATAAGAATCTCTACATTTCTAAGTGTTTTTATTTGAAAAACAAAACAAAACAAACAAACAAACAAAAAAAAAACAACACACCACCACCACCAACAAAACTATCAAGAACAAAATCATTTTCATTTCTGTTCATGTCATTGTGCCTCTTTTCCATCAGCCATTTTGATGGGCAGAGCTTGGGTCTGTCATCCTGGACTTTTATCCTTAACTGACTGTCCTTGCTATTGTAGGCTTAAGACAGACTTTTAACACTACCTTAAATGCACTTTCTTGTGGTTGAATTAACGATAATTGTGAGCATCTTGGCATCAGATATGTTCTACTTTAGTACTACTTTAGTGTCTGGAAACTCCAGTTTCTGGCATCAAAAGGCTCCAGTCGCTTCCAAAAGTTCTAGAAATAGCTGTGACCTGCTGTTTGCACCATTTCTATCCTTTCAGGCTAACCCAAGCACCTAGAAACAGAACGCTATTGAAGTATAAACCTTTTTACTGCTTGGTAACTTCACATTTCCTATTTAATTGCAGGCTTCATGTTTACAGTACAAAGAAGGACATCTTGTAAAGGCACCTTTTCATGTGTGGACCGACCATAAAAATGTAGGTAGGGGCTTCTTTTCCACTGTGGGTGCCCCTGTGGCAATCAGAAATGTCTTGTTGCTCTGTTATCAAGTGGAGCTGTTTAAGAAATAAAAAAAAAATCCCCAAATGCAACTGACTCCTACTGGGTTACCTCAGACCAGACACTATTTCATCATGTGGGACCAAATGTCAAGCTAGACAAAGAAGGCAAGTATACAGTGAGTTGGGCTATTGTGGAGATGGAGAGCGAATAAAAACAATGTGGACAATAGTGACATTTCTGTCTGTCCAGTGGGTGCAACACACCCACTTGCTTACTCTGAAAACCTTGTGGGGTGCAAGTTCTAGTAGTTATCATTTTTGTTATTAAAATCCACTACAGTGTATGTAAGCCATTAGCTTTTTTATTGTTAATAACTGCAATTTTCTTAGTTGATCTAGATGAAAATAGTTTAATTAAAAGTTGCCTTAATTAGTATGATTATTGCACCAAATAAAGAGGTAGCATATTAATGTTCTCCTGAAGCACATTTCTTTTAAGCTCTCCCCTTCTACTGAAAGATTTAGCATATGACTGACTCAGTAAATTACTGATTCATTGATTTATGCTTGGGAGGATGAGAAAGTTATTTTGAATAGAATAAAATCTACAACATACTGTTGTAAGAGACTCCTTGTGAGATACCTCATACTGTAAATCAATCCATTTCTCCCAGTTCAGGGATTTGGAGCACTAGCTAAACTGGCTTTTACCATGAGGGCTCAAGAACTGCTTATTTTTCTTCCAGATAGGGTAGATGGTGCTTGTTATAAGTCAGCTGAGGTGAGAAGCTAGGGAGGAGGGATAATGAACCTACAGGATATAAAACTCATAACAGCTCCTCTTTTACACAAGACCACAAACCACTTGGAAATATAAGATCATATGTGCAGATAGACTCCTATTCCAAACACATCTAGTTTTTTAAGCATTATTACTTTTTTTTTTTTTTTTTTTTTTTTTTTTTTTTTTTTTT
>CM021778.1:6428852-6449714 GCA_011076525.1 Nettapus auritus
TTTTTTTTTTTTTTTTTTTTTTTTTTTTTTTTTTTTTCCCATGGTATGAACATCTTCCTACTTAGCTTTACACTGCGAATGTAGTCATCATAGTAGTCCCATTAGGCAAATAGTATCCCTGCCAACGTCTCTGGGGAGAGCTCATCTCCACTCTTATTGTTCCACTCCTTTTGATTGCTTAGGCAACAAGAAGTAGATGGCTCTTGCATCTGGTAGACTGAAGAGTAAGACCAAATTAGATCTTCCAAAGCACCTTGGCACCTTGGAAGTATTAAACCACTAAAGTACTTAAGCTGGTGACTCATGTAAGTCCAGCTCTTCCTTTGCAATAATGGCTCATCTACACCATTAATACAATGCTAGCAAGGGATCTAGTTACAACAGAGTTACTTGACTGGGGAAGAAACCAGTTATAGCAAATAGGGTGAATGGGATCTGTGTAGCCTGGAGTTCCTCTTATTTGTGAAATAATCATTATTTTCATTAATTCTTTCTGAAAACTTTTCAGAAGAGAACTCAACAAAGTTAAAAAGAATCATGAATGTACTTCGAAAATGCTAGTCTGATTTGTGAATGTTTCTGCTCCTGCAGACATCTGTTTACTGAACTGCATCCAGCCCCAATGAGCTTGAAGTGGAAGTGTGTTGGTTCATTTGCCGGGTACCTATTAATGGCAAGTCAGTGCAGATACTCCATCTTTCTCTGCTTTCGTGTATGTGACCACAAGGTGGTGTGCTCAGAGGTCAGTTGTTTTGAAGTGTGTGCATGTTTTGTATAATTTTCCTTTTAGTAAATGTAGCAATCTGTTTCATATAATGAGCACCATGTTTTCTTAAGACCTCTTTAAAAGGTTGTCCTGAGAAGATATTTTTCTTCATTTTTTGTTTACCACCATTCCTGTTCCATTAGTAGCTTTCATAACATGGCGGTAAAACCATGCAAGAACAACAGCAACGTTACATTTATATCACATTTTATATCAGAAATCCATAGTGATCTACACTTTGCAAAGTAAAACATAATACACTTGAGATCCTGTGCATTTCAAACAACTGAAGGGGAAATTATTCCAGCAAAGTCCCAAAGAAAGGCCTGAGTGAGGGTAAACAAGTCTTTCTGGCTGAGAGCAGAGGACAGAGCAATTGCTGCTGCTGGACTTCCTGGAGGATTTGAGGTCAGCTCCTGTGGATAAACTCCGACCGCACTGCAGGAAGCAGGGCTGGGAGGTAAGTGGTGGTGGGTCTGGATTTATGCCTTAGATTCAGCACATGTCCCCAGACTGGACTAGAAGTCTCCTAGAGATGTCACAGTGAAGATGTTAAAGGCTGGTCAGAGAATACCTTTAGAGTTTTAGGGGACTGGGAGAGTTGTAGCCTGAAGTGAAAAGGGATTAAGTGGTTTGTACAGGTTCATGCATGAAACCCCTGCAGTTTTTGAACTTCTTGGTTCCTATCCAGTGAATTTATCTACAAAACTATCCTCTTCTCTCAGGTAGACCAAGAGTCACTGAATGTGTGGGGTTTTGGTCTGTTTGCAAAATATTTGCAAGCGCTGAGAGGTCTGGTGGAAGTGTTTTAAGTGTGCTGGAAAATTAACATCACATTACTGAAGAAAAGCTAATTCATCAACAATGTGGACTTCAGAAGGACCAAAACTCTGTTTGTTTCATTTCCTCTGACCATTTCTGTTGGTCACAGAAGCTTATAAAAAAACAAACAAACAAATAAACAAACAACAGCAAGAACAACAACAAAAAACATTATCAATTAAAGTTTAATGCCCTGTGGTTCATGAAAGAATAAAAAAGTTTTCTGAAAGGTGTTTTTAAAATTCTAAACAAATCCCAACCTTCCCGGAAGCTCAGTTTCCCAGTGAGGTTAAAGCAGTTGTTTAGTCCTGCATTAAGATTTGCAAAGGCTCCTGAAAGGGCTGCCTGAGAAGGAGAAAGATGGCCCAGTGCAGATGGACTACTTGGGGCAGCTGCTGCACAAAGCTTTCTGACCCAGAGTCTTTTAGAGCAAGGACTGCAGGAGTTGGGGAAGGTGACTTTGGCCCCAATCTTTCTTAGAAAATACCTGACATAGCTACATTAGCAGTTAGCAAAGAGGGGTGTCTTTGAATCTCCATCACTGAAGACAGCTGTGGCATTTCTCGTGGTGGCTGGACTCCATTTTCCAAGGCAATGGAAATTCCAGTGAAAGTTCAAGATCCATCAAGGTGGTGCAGCTCTTATTCATCACCTTCCTGACATCCAGGCTTGAAATTCTAAACAGTTCCCTTAGATCAGTGCCAGGGAAACAGTTTTTGTTCTCCTCAGCTTCACTCACAGCCCCTAGTAAAGCACAAGGCTTGACGTTCAAGAAGGGAGGATTCACTAAAACTTCCTTATTTATAACCGTGGTGAAATGGCAGGGCTCTCTCCTCAGCTTATCTTTTCATGGACCATGAATGTCTGTTTCTGGCACAACAAATGGAGCCAGAACAATGACAAAGATCCACCATAAAAACACTGAAAAGTCAGAACACAAAACTTCAACTATTGTGGCAGAAGTAACATCTCATACACCAGCAATCAGGGGAATGCCTGAATGCCTGCTAGCATTTTGACATTGAAATTATAAGTAATTTTTATTTATTTATTTATTTATTTATTGGTAAAGTTGCTGGCATGATATTAAGAAACTCAGTGGAGATCTGTTAAATACATAACATCCCTGCACAAAGAATACATTCTTTCACCAGATTTCTTCCTTTAACCCATGCTTTCCTTGAGTACTTCTATTCTTTGTGGTTGCCAACCATGATTTTGCAAACATGGTTGAAACTTTTCAGTGGGACCAGTCACCCACTTTCTTCTCTGCCATCCTCACAAATTTTCAGTCACAGCCTTCATTGTTTTCAGTCAATTTTTCTTTTGCTTTCCTATAAATCCTGCTAACCTTATTTCATTAGAAAAGCCTAGAGGTTTCAACCCTAAAGAACAAACTTCTGAAAAAAGATAAGGATTAAGGTAAAAAACTACGGTTGGCCAGCCATGGCAGGTGACTACAGCATGGCATAGTGATAGAAAAAGATAAATCTTAAGCAGATGACTTAACTGTATTTCAGTCTCATTGGAGTATGATGGAGGGTAACATTTATAAAAAATACAAGATAACTGTTATGGACAGAACTGTTCCTGTAGGGAATAACTAATATAAACTCAGCTTACCGAGTTTTATTTATCTTATAAAATACTGTAGCAGTTGCTAGAGGTGTCACTTTGATTTGGATTTAGGCTATATGGCTATAGCCTATCTGAAATCTATAACACAGTGTACAGAAGCGTACAAACTTATCTAAACCTGAGGTTTCAGGTTGGACTGCAATTAAAGTATATGCCACACTCATGGTATTGCTTTAGATTTAGCTATTTCACAAAGGTAAAATCTAATCTGATCTAATTATCGTGTTCATTATCACTTAGTTGGCTTTAACTCTGACCCAAAGAGTAAAACTGGCCCTGAATAGTGCAGCCATTTAGTACCTGTCTTAGTACAAATGCTGCTGATTGGTCTGTAGGAAAAACAAACAAACAAACAAACAAACAAAAAAAACACAGTTCACTGCTGAAGAAAAAAATCAAGATCGTTAATATAAAGCATAAGGAAAAGACGAAAAGGAACCTACCTTCTGTAGCCCCATACTCCTACTCCATACAGTTCCTACATCAGCTGATAACTGAGGTGTTTATAAAAGTTATCTGCACAAGCATTAAAAAATGCAATGAATCAGAAAAAATATCACAAAGTTAAACATCACTGCTAGCAGCAGAGGTCTGAATGTGTCTGTAGTGGATGTAGGGAGGGAACTGTGCATTTTACTGTTAATTGTGGAGTGACTGGAAACAGCTGGGTTGGTGCTTCTGCATCAGCATGGCATGGTTGCTTAATAAGACATCTTGTAGTATGCCATTATATCTCTCCAGGTTCTGCATTGTTACATCACAACCCGGTGTTTTAATATTTACATTTGCATACCTCAGAAGACCTTGATATAAGGCTATGGAAGTCAAAGTGATCCTTTTCCTTCACTTCCCTAGGGTTTAAATCAGGCCCTAGATGTCTACCTTTTGTGGCTTTTGGTTTCATAGAATATTTGATTTTCTATTACTTCCCTTTTTGCTCTAGACCCAACTAATAATGAAATCTCTGCCTCCCCAGTGAGATGAGACCCACCTTCTAGGACTTTAACTGGAAGTGGTCATCTGGGTTATTCAGAAACGTTTCTGTAAATACAGTCCTAACAGATGTCTGTGTAATTAGAGTCCCTTATGAATACAGTAACATGTGGCTTGGCATAAAGTACTAATTTATCTATGAAACATTTTCAGATCCAACTGGACTGTAGTTTATGTCCAATGAGTTTCTCTTTGTTTTTTATTCCATGCATTACATTTGTATAAATTCAACAAAACCATGTTAATCAATGTTTCCTTCTAACGAGATTAAGAACTCTCAAAACATTATCTTTAAAATTCAGAGTAGTAGTACTAAGAATTAACCAGATAGCTTTGACTTCTACCCTCTACTGCAGGGCATATATAATTTGCTCATTTAATAATGATTTGAAAATGTTTAAAATCTAAACAAAACAATAAGTTCCTACTCTTGTATTCAGGTGTGATTTATCTCCTTTTCGTGATGAGACAGGAGTAATAATTATATAAGCCCTTGAGCTAGTATACACGAGCATTAAAGTGAATTATGACATGATCAGACTGCTAAGAAAGCCACAGTTATTTTGCAGAGATGGGGCCAAATTCTGCTCCCCTGTAACTGATTGCAATGCTGGAGAAATCAACAGTTACCTGCCTGCAAGAGTTGGTCCATGCAATCTGATGTAAATTTGAGCTTTTAGCATTGTCATACTTGTGTGCTCTCCTGCCAAGATAATAACACTGAAACAACATGATAATTGTTCAGTTTTACATTGTAAGTGCACATCTAACACTTTGTGAAATAATGGGAACAAAACAAGAGATTACTCAAATACACAGATTTAAAATATGTGTGGTTTCCGGATTCATGGCATAAAGGAGGAAAACAAAAGAATTCTAAAGCTACAGTAGTTTGACCAAAGATCAGAGAAGTCAATGGGACTCTTTCCATTTTTCTTTCAATGAGATTTAGATCAGATCCCTTTGGGGAGTCACAACGAAGTTTATTTGCATTATAAATATACAGTTAATATGTCAAATTATACTACCATCATGAGAAAAAGATTACATATGGAGTCGCAGCCCAACTTAATTTCACATGAAAGAAAAAATATATTAAGCAAGTATTGCCAAATTCTAAAGGGAATGACATTTGACAAGGAAAACACTCATACTTCTTAGATACAATCACTAAGTTTTGTTCTTTCAGTGGTGATAAGTCTATCGCACCCACTAATGAGCAATCTGTCCCTCTTAAAGAGTAATCCTTGCTAAACTTTTTCCATATCTTCCTCCTGATCTTAGATTGTGCCTTAACTGGAGGAAAATATTATATTTTCACTCTGATATAGTCAACTACTAGTAGAGATTGTGTAGGTATAATAGTTGTGACTAACTCATTTTGAAATAGATTTGTTTGTTGTCTCCATGGATTTATGGGCAATAACTGATAAATCAAGTTAGCAATGACTAGATTGATTTATAAATGAGCTTCTTGTTTTCCTGTAGTGAAAACAAAGCATAAGTGCAAATGTAATTTCTTTTTTCCAGTCACAAACTAGACTGTCCGGTTTATGGCCTTCATTCTCTGAGTGTTCTATATATATAAACCACATCCTACTTCAGGATGAACCACAAATTAAATATCTCTGTACTTAAAAAATACTGTTAATTACACAGAAAAGTGATATGGAAAAGATCCTTTGACACTATTTACAGCAAAATCTCTTCTTTACTTTTTGAAATAAGAAGTGATCAACACACTTTCATCAGGCACTCAATATCCAGATTTTTCAACCATTGTCATTTATAAACACAGCTTGGTTTTGGTGTGTAGAATTCTCATTAGACTCAGAGCTGTTTGACATGTTTTGATAACTCAAAACCAAAGTCAAAATCTCAGCAATGTGAAAACAAACACATTTGTTTATTTTCCTAAATGACCCTACTGAAATTCTCTCCCTAAATTAAAAGCATTGTAATATCTGGTGATGTTTCACATGTCCCTAATTTTGAGGGATATCACTGATTTCAATCCTAAGTTACTAAGTTTTCCATAAATTCCATATTTAGTTCTGTATTCACTGATGTTGGAAAGAGGACATAACAGCATGAGAGTTAAGAAGAAAATTATAGCAAAGGGATGGAGGAGTGCTGTTTAACCGTCTGTCTCCTGAAGTCTTCAGATGGTGACTAGATGCCTACAGATAAGACATTTTTTAATGAAGAAGTTAGAGAACACCCTAGCTGAAATGACATGGAGTGAGTCATATGATAGATCAGACCAGATCATCTAACAAAATCTTCAGTCTTTAAAATATACATCACTCTGAATTCAGTTAATAATATTTTCCAAGAAAAGTTTCAAAGACAGATCTTCCTAAATCAGTTATTTCAGTGGGAAGGGTGGTGTTAGGGGACCTACATGACATTTTAAAAAAGACATGAATATTAGATTTGACCTAGGACAATATGACAGGCTGAAATTCTGGCTCCGCTGAGTCCAAGTGGGAGTTTGAATTCAGTGAGGCCATGTTACCACCCAGCGTGTCAATGGGAAAATTGCCAGTGAAAGTCAAGAGAAAATGATATAAAATATTTAGCCCCAGGAAGCAAAATAGAAGAGATACTCCAGTTAGAAAAGACATGCTAGTCCCTGGTTCCCAACACTCCTGAAAAATATAAATAATATATGTGTGTATATAAATATAATAATATATCATATATATATATATATGGGCCAAATGAAGAATCACAGAATCACAGAATAGTCTAGGTTGGAAGAGACCTACAAGATCACCGAGTCCAACCTCTGACCTAACGCTAACAAGTCCTCCACTAAACCATATCCCTAAGCTCTGCATCTAAACGTCTTTTAAAGACCTCCAGGGATGGTGACTCAACCACTTTCCTGGGCAGCCTATTCCAGTGACTAAAAAAGAGTGACATCAGATTTACTGGTCGGTCTCAGCACAAGAAATATGTGAAGAAAAAAGCTGTTTTTTCTTCTAATACATAAAACCAGTAACTGAGGGAAGTGAGAAACTGCATAGATTGAACAAAATAAAGTTCATTAGCAGGTTCACAGTCACAAAATAGCTGTGGTTGGAAGGGACCTCTGGAGGTCCTCATGCACAACCCTCTTACTCAAGCTGGGTCACCTAGCACAGCTTCCCAGGACTATGTCCAGAGGGTTCCATTTCACAGAATTGTCCAAGGACATATTCCACTCTTCACCAAAAGAGTGAAGGTTATCAGTCCTCATCAAATTGCAGCGGGGACCTTTTTTGTAGGTGTAAACTCTTCTCTCAGTACTGCTCTTTCTCACACAGCCATGGATCTTCCAGCAGGAATTGCTCGATATGTGGGTAGCTAATAAACCTACAGTCATTAGGAGAGGGCAGAGTGTAATTCTAATTACAGGAAACAGGATGTAGAGGGGGGAAACTTTTGGAGTGTTTTATTGTAATTTAAGTAGGCTTCTGAGACATGAGAAGCTGGCAGTATTGTCAGAGGTTACTAGGAGTTTTCATGCAATCGCAAATCCATATTTCTCTGTCCTAACACACAATCTAGGAGAAGGGCAGCCAGAGGTAAGTGGCAGAACCAGGAGGAGGAAGAGAGCTATTAACTGGCTCTGGTTTGTCTCTCCCTCTTATCAGATCGTAACTTCACAGTAGCAGCTTCAACTGCAAACTCCTTGTAGCCCTTCCAGATTAACTTTCAAGCCTTCCTCCCTACTGATGGGAAATTTCAGATGCATGAGAGCAGCTAACGAGGCAGAGGATCAGTTCTTTCTGGCTGCAATGGGCTGTGTGGGATGTCTCCATGCCACAGCTTGGTTTCCTTTGTGTACAAGCCCTACTGATTCCCGAGTGAGATAGAGTAGGTTAATTTGTCATTTGCTATTAGGAAGATCCCAAAAAAGATCAAGACTATGCTGTGAATGTTTGATGGATACCTGTCTGTGTCTTTTCTAATTGTCTAAGATTTCCTCTGCTAGCATTTCAGACTTCTAAAAAATCAGTCCCCACTCAACTATTCCATGCTGGTAGGCATCCCAAAAAATGGCATTGAAAAAACTGAAGTAATTTGGGATACAACTCAGCATAAGAGATCACAATTGCTCTGCTGAGATTATTCTGGTTTTATACCCAATTTATGAAACTGCAAAAGAAATATGTCCACTGGGAGGATTTGAAATATTATTTTAATTATTATTATTATATATATATATTTTGCTTGTCAACCAGCTTTTCCAACATTTTCAATGATATTTCCTGTTTTAATCCATCCGGGGTACAATAGATTATTTTTTTCCTTGCAGTTCCCAGGGCAGAGTGAAGAAAATGGGCATCAATTTAGATTGTCTCTGCCAGGAAACCTGTAATAATGCTGTCATTCTTAAGAAAACTCTGCAACAGCAGGCTCAGACAGCTACAAGGTAGAGCACATGCATGGATTTGTCATCCTGCCTTACTTTTAAACAACATTAGCTTCTTTGTCAATTGTGAAAAAACAAGGGGGAAAACCCCTTGGAGGTGTGCCACACATTTATTTGTTCCTGAGCTCTTACAGCAATGTTGGCTGCAAAATAGTCTTTTTTTTTTTTTTTTTTTTTTTTTTTTTCCGAAAAGAAAGGTGAGCATCTGTACAACTTGTTCTGAAAAGGCAACAGACAGGTTTGACAAATGCATTTTCTTGACACTTGTTGGCTTGTGACATCCAAGGACAGCAGGATGCATGTGACCAGGTAAATCTGACGTTCTTGACAGGTCATGAGTGCTACTACCTGTCCCCTCCAGCTCCACTTCTGGTATGAAGAAGCCATTCAGTGTGGATGTGATGTATGGGCCAGAGGTGCCCTGCTACAGTACTCGTTGTGTAGCAAATCCCAGTGACTAGGTTGGCCGAAACCTCCTTTTGCTCTTCTGCATCAATTTTAACTATTGCCTCTGTATTTAAATCAGTGACTCAGTATGACTGGCTCTTTCATGGACCCTTCACATATTTCAGGGTATCTAGAACTCATTGAGCAACTGACACAAATCAAAACTCTCCAAGCCTATCTTCCTTCACCTATGCTTATGTAGAAAATCATCCTTCAGCATGGCTGCACAGACAGCTTCTTTGGCTTACATTTTCCCTGAGACAGAACATAATAAATACAAAGAGTTTGACCAGATCCTTCTAGCATGCAAACCTTGCAGCAGTCATAAACACAGCAGTTCACGGCTGGCCAAAGCTGCAGAATCTTGGCTATACTTCCCAATTGCAAGGTTGCCATTTTCTGACATCACAGCTAACCTGCAAGAGCCTTCACATTCAGCCTGTTGATGCTCAGAGTGCTAACTTGGGCACGGTGTTGCACAGCCACAGCACAATATTAAATATTACTGACATGGTGGTTCATCAAGTAAAGTTCTGTGCTGGTGAAGCCCCTCAGGCCAATTCATCCACTTATGAAGGATCACAGATTGAAGAAATCAGATTTATTTTTTGACTGTTGTTAAATATCAGCATTTTGGAGAACTAGGGGACTGTACTACCGCTTTTTTTGGAACCTTGTTGCACTCACTGGCTCTCAAAACAATTTTACCTGAATGTGGCAGGTCCTACTGACAGGGAATGTGCCTGGCATGAGCGCATCTTTTTTTTTCTATATGCAGGATACAAGGAGGTTCAGCTGTATCTGTAACTTGTGGCTGAACGAATACAAGATCTATGGAGCTAAACTCCTACTAGTTCCTACAATGCCTGTTTCCACTGTGATGGTAGGAAGAAGCAGCTTTCAAAAATATCACTATTCAAGATGTTAGATTATTCACTATTTTTGCCTTCACCAAAAACATGTAGATATCATAAAAGTATTTTCTTCTAACCACGAAGAGAAATGCCTTTTACTGGTAGATTCTGTGCTTTTCTCAGGCTGTGTACGAGAATCAAAGCTCAATGCTTAAAGATACCATGAGTTCTAAAATGTACAAACACATCTGTGTCAAGCCCTAATGAGAAAGAGTCTCTGAACCACTCCAGTAAAACACCTGCAACCTGTGTGACTGTTTTATATTGCCTTCAGATCATCACATACTGCCGTATAATGACTGCCTTGCTGTTTAAGTTGATGGAGTATGAAAATGAGGACAGGTAATACTGCAGCTATATGTCTTGATGGCAAAACACTGTTCCCTTAAGAAATGAATGTTGCAAGTGGTGGATGAAATCTCGTTGAGTGACGCACTTCCACATGCATTAGCACATAATTTGCCCAATATAGAACTACTCTGTTTTAAAGAAAATCTCTGGAAGGGAAGGGGAAGGCATACTCCTTCCTCCTTCATTTTTGGTGCATTAAGAAGGCTTGATATTTCTCCACTCTCCCATTTGATTTTCTCCAAATTCAGCTCCTGTGAAAGTCACAGGAAGAACTGAATGCCCTGTTCCAGACTGTCTGTATGAAGGGAGATTTTCGTGTAGAGCCCCGCTGGATCCCAACAACAAGACATGACTAACAAAATAAATGCTTTTAATAGCACACATAACTCAGATGAGGCACACCAGCTCTTTTGCTATTGCTTCATTTACAGAAGTTTATTCACCACAGAGGTCATCAGCAAGAGTGCCCAGAGCTACCAGAGAAACCTGTAAAGCAGCTGGGGCCAATTGCCAATGCTTAGGCTTACTTAAGATGCTCTCAAACTAAAAAAGTTCAACAAGTGCTCCCTTTACCTCTTGCCTGGCCTCTCCTGGACCCCCACAACATCATGCTGCTGGCACATGCTCAGTCACCTCTCCAGGAGAAGCTGTGGTGCTCCAGAGCTACCTCTCATCAGCCTCACTGCCAGTCCTAGCTTCCATGTAATAGATTCATATAATGATGCTAGAGAATTAACAACCAACTGACTGAGGTTTAGAAAGACCAGGAAAAGCATTGTAGAGCTAAGGAGCTCTCCAGGGCTTAGATTGGAATTAAAAAAAAAAAAAAAAAAAAAAAAAAAAAAAAAAAAGTTGACACATGAACAATATTTAGCTTCTAATCCTCCTCTATCCCTTGCTCAGTCCCAGTGAGCAAAAGATACCTTTGCCTTTCTTTTCTCTTTTGTAGGTTTCCTCATTAATCTTCTGTTTTTCCTTGGGTGAGTCCAGCTCGGTTCCCATTCAGCCTTAGGGCTGGGACTCTGGAAAATATCTTCTGAATCTTCAACAGGTATTCCTCTCTGCCCTTAGGAAACATAATTCATTAAAGATCAAGAACAGTTTAATTCAAATATAGCTTTTATTTATAGCATTTTTTCCTGCTCTCCCTCCCCTTCTCCTCTGCATTTTTCTCAGTATATTTTGTTTTCACCAGCTGGATTCTCCTCTCAAAAACAACTTTCCGACACTGTAGCTCCATCAATGTTTGCAGAGTTATACTGCATAGGGAGAATAAAGATCCCTGTTTTATGCTTCTTTGTCACTTAATCAGTGAAAACTGCAGTTTACATTTTCTGCAATCTTTCAAGCTTTCTTTGCTTGTCACAAAAAAATGTAACCTTAGGATTATACAAGAATAAAACTTTCTTTTGTCTTTTCTTCCAGGTGTCCATATGTCTGCAATGGGGAATCTGGCCAGCTCACAGAAACTGCTTCTCCTACAAGAACTGCATACTGATGCAAATTCCCAGCTTATTAAAAAATAGTTTTGTTATTTTGCCATCTTGTTTGTTCTACAATTCCACTGTATTTTTCCCTTCTCTCTTTTTATTTTGCCTCTGGCTTTCGGAAAAAAAAAAAAAAAAAAAAAAAAAGGAAAAAAGAAAAAGGCAAGAAATTAAATCTTAAACATATCTTTATTTTGGGCCTCCCAGTGTCATAGAAAAAAACACTTCCAAACTTTTGTAGGAATCAATAAGAGCATTCCAAAATTCAGATGCTGATTGTCTAGTGAAGAGTAGTTTGTATGAAGAAGCACAAAGGAGCTTCCAAAAAAAAATGAAGAGCCTTAAAGTACATTATTCAGCTTCTCTCCAACTTGTGTTGAAAGTGCTTAAACTTTATTATTGCTTAATTCTTTTCCAAAATAAATTAAATAAAAACTGGAATAGCTAAAACTTGAGTAATGTTGCCCCAGAGTTTAATGCGGTCCAAAGGCTTCACTAAAAAATTAGGTTAGTTGTTTCAGATTAGTTTTCCTAAGTGATTCCTGAGAAAACTTGTAGTGTTCTTTTGTTTTGTTTTTGTTAGTTTTATTTTTATTTTTTCCTTTTCTTACATGTTTCCCTCAGCTTATAACTTTGAGACCATTTTTCTAGATTTTCAAGGTAAATTGCAGTTACACTAGACCTGGGAAACTAGTCTTTCAAAATAAAGGAAAATGTTGCAGTCTCTGTCTTAGTTCATGAAGTCCTTGAGTTTGCCATGACAACTTGTTATATATTTTTAACTATATCCTTTCTTATTATTTTGAAAAAAAAAAAAAAAAAAAAAAGATTAAAATAAAGAGAAGAATACCTTATATCCTTTCTTCTTTAAATGTTACAAAAATTCTAGATTCTTTTTTTTTCCTATTAGGAAAAATATATAGTATATTATATATACACACACACACATATTATATATATTATAAATATATATAATATTTTTTCCTATTAGGAAAAAAAAATGTGAAAAAATTGAGAAGACAGTGTGATATTTGATCATGAATCATCAAAATGGCACCCAGACTCCATGCTTCAACACGACAGTTGCGTAGCTGTTTGCAACTTCAACTTAATTGAATGTTGCAATACGGTTTCACAACGCCACTTTCTACCACTTAGTTTTTAAGAATCCAGTTGCTTACTATTTGAAAATCCCAGTTAGGCTTCTGAGAGGAGACTTCCAGTTCTCCCCACTCCTAGCTTTTCCTAATCTTTCACTATATGACATCTCCTCCATGCCCTGGGCTATGCTATCTGAGCAGCACATCCATGGATGTTGTTTGAGTTACAGGAGTTGCACCTCCCAGTCATAACACATTCTTATCCTTTTACGTAATGCAGCAAACTGGCAGCCTGATTCAATCATTGACAGTCTTTCGTGTCTCCTCATTGTGCAATGGTTAGTGTTTTAAATTTTCTCCACCAATGTCTTTGTGTTTTTCCTGCTTTACCATAGCAGAGCCACCATGGTTCCTGTTCGTCATCCGGGGAGCAGCACTGTTTTGGCAAATTTTCCAACCCATTTGCACGCCGTAGAGACAGACTGTGGGAAGAGCTCGTTCTGCCTTACTCACCTGAGTAGGTTCAGAGCAAGGCTGGGAATGCCGGGAATACGAGTGTTTATGACAGGAAGAAAAGCAAAAAAGGGTTTTACTGGGAAGTATGATGTCACCCAGATCACAGCCTATTTCTGGAACTAAGCTGTGAAACCCATGATACATTTTGACACATAAATGTTGCCAAGTAAAACTGATAATATATAATTGTTTAATACGGTCACAGCCAACTGTTTTCCAGATAAGGAGCTGAACTCTTCTATGCAATATAGTATTTGTGGAACGTAACACCTAACTGGTTCCATGCTTTCATTGGCTCTGGGATTACTTCCTATCATATTTAAATAAAAAGACTAGATTATTGGGTACCATAAGAACAATGGATTGCTTAATGGCCTTACGGCACTTATCTTAAGTCAATATAAAAGTTTTGAGTTTCTAAGGCTATGTCAAGGGCAGTGAAACAAGGGCCACATTCAGTGAATTAGTCATTTGTTTATTTTTAATGCACATTTAAGTATCTTATTTTGGGGACACAGATATACTTAGATGATGTAGTAAAATACAGATTAATTTTTTAAAAATTGCCTGTCCGAGAAACAGAATATGATAGAAAATACTATTACGTTATTATGTGCAATTTGTTCTAGATAAAAATAATGATCAAACAACTTCCTTGTCTCTTTGCCATAGTTCAAATTCCCCTGTGATGGAAGTCTGTTTTGTATAGCATCCTTCACAGGAGCTTTGTTCCTAAAAGGTTGACAGGGCTCCATAATAAAATTACAGTGTTATTAGAAGTAAGTAATACCAAAAAGAGAAGAGAAGTATAGATATGGAAGGGAAGGGATAGGTTCAGATATGAAACAGATAGCCCAGAGATGGACGGAAACTGCTCAAAGGCGCTCTGGGCACAGAAGCAAAGGCCCGGTCTCAAGGTGTGCAAGGAGCAAGTGAGAGAGAGAAAGGTGAAGACTGAGCTTGAAAAGCAAGTGGAGCATCTCTGCTACCTGCAAAAAGACAGACATTTTAAATAATGTTTATGTGACCACTTCAGAGTTTCAGAGAACCAGAATCTTAAAGTGACAATGTGCTTCTCATAATAAGTCTCATAAAGTCCTTATTTCTATCGTTACAGAAAATCAGATGCTTTTAAGTATAAAGTCATTAAATCTTACAGTTTATTTTTTATTTATTTATTTTAAAACAATGCTTTCTTACCCTTAACTTCTGAAATCTGTGATTAATAAATAAAATAAAATTAATTTCTTCCCGAGTCTGAAGTGGATTGCTGCAGTTAAGTTGCGGATATGGCCAGTTTGCTCCATTATAGAAACAAAAATAGGTTGTATGTTTCCTCCAAACACAAAATAACCTCTCCTTAGCACTGACCCTTTGCTCTCCCACTGTGAGAATGCAGTGAGTGATTCTGGCCACAACCACACTGCACTTCTGACTTTTATGTTGTCTGAAGGTCCATAAACAATTCAGACTGGAGCAATTTGTGTTGGTGGCATTCCCATTTCCTTGAAAAAGCTTTTCTGTGATGACACAAGGGCAGCAGTGCAGAAGCTATGCTGTGTTATCCCTGGAGTGAAGCGGGAGGGGGAGGGGGTCTCCATGGCCAGACCCCCGTGGGAGGACGGAGGTACCCGCACAGAGCTTCTGCAGCTAGGCTGCGTTTTGCCAGCTGCTCGCTTGGCTTCCAGCACCAGCTTGCAATGCTCACCCTCCCTTAACACACAACCTCACTGCTGTAGAAAGTGATCTGATGGGGTGATCAGTGAGTTCCATCCGACTGTGTTGCATGCAGTTAAGCAAATGACATACAAGAAATAAACTTGAGCCCTATTCTTCCCACCAGCCTGTCCCTTCACCTTGCCCAGCACTACCTGAAGGTGAGCCTGTCTTTCTCTTTTCCCTTCCTTGATACACAGAATCACTCCACTTCACTGAACTAGCAGATAAGCTTGGACTCTGTTGTCCTCTGGTTCTCTTACTTGAGCCAAAGCTTCCTGTTATTTTTCTACTGTACACTGATTTATCTTTTGCTTTCTCGAGTAGCACTTTCCCATATAACAGGTCACAGACTGAATGGGAGCATGGAAGTGGGCTGCCAGAAGCCATTTATAAGCATTGTTCTTCCTTACCAAAGACAAAATATTAATTCCAGAGGTCTCAGTATAGCTGCCAACTCAGCATCAGCTGAGTGCTAACCTTTACCGTGCACAGAGCAGCTGTTTGCTGGAGACCAGCTAACACCAGAGTGCAGTCTTGCCTGCTGAAGCTTGGACTTCTGTGTAATTTGTTCCGATGTTATGGAGCTTACAAGGTCCAACTACATTCCCTAGCTGTAGCAGGTGCTTTTCCCTTGGCATGGTGCTAAGCCTGACAGCCAGGTGTCCCCCATTCTGTAAAAGATGGAGGACCAAGGTTCATCCATCTGTGTCCTTGGGTCTCCTATCTCCTACTGCTTGGCCACAGGTCTTTGACTGACAAGCCCATTGCAAATGCTCATCACAATAACTTGGGCAGAAGTTAGGCCAGATGAATGTTGACCTTATTAGAGGGAAAGGGAGAATTAGGGGGAAGGGAAAACCACCGTTCTGTGATTCTGTGAAACATCTTAAGGACTGGTGTAAGTGTACCCTGATCCGGTCTTGCTGTGTGATTAAACGATTCCCATCAGCAACAGTGTCACAGACAGAAAACGTGGGCATTTCTGCCATTCCTCAGCCCTCAGCAATCTGCTGACTTTGGTATTTCTTGAGAGTCCCACCTCTCTCTGTGGCACTTGCAAAGTTCATAAAAATCAGCAGGATTTAGGATCGGTCATTTTTGCCCATGTTAGCACAGTCGATAAGTGCTGTCAGGTAAAATGAATAAATAAATCAGGAAGAAAATGGTAAAAAACAAATCGACTCAAACTCCAGTCATTGGTTCCTCCACCTTCTGAGCTTCCCCTGGTCAGTGTGGGAGACAGCACCCTGGATGCAGCTCTGGGATGGCAGGAACCACTGTTGGTAGCAGTGGCTCAGCATGGGATTTGTTTTGGATGGAGAAGAAGCTTATTCTGGCCATGAATGACCTGCCTGGCATGGCTCTCCACCATCCCACACCTCCTTCCTCCTTCTGTGCCAAGAGCCAATTCCACCATTCGTGTGTCCACAGCCTGAAAAAGCAGGTGGAGGCCACAGGCAGGGAGAAGAGAGAAAATTCATTGGTGACCAGAGTAGCCGGGCTGAAACTCTTAAAATCATTAGCTACCTCTGTGCAGCACTAGAAGCAGCAATTTCTTTGGCACAGCAGCACAAGGCCAGGCAGGGGACATTGCCCAATTCTCACCAAAAACCTGCATGGAAACCTCTTCCTCCACGTGTTGGGGCATGCTCCAACACTTCACTTCAAAGGCACCACCAGCTGAGAGCAGGTTTCTTTTCCACAGGAGTGTGGTGCTTTCACTGCTTTCTTGTGGCTACAAGTGGTGAAGGGGAAAATAATTTGATAAGTCTGCACAATGTTTTTATTGTCATGTCAACAAAATATTTTCTGCCTCCACAGACTGTGGAAGTACTTAGCATGCAGCATCCTTCTAGTTTTGGAAAACACTTGAAAACCACCGACAGAATCTCACTATTCCTTTTTTTAGCTACATAATGAAAAAGCAAACAAGAAATATGCTGATTCCCAAAATGAGCTAATTTTATTTTATTTTATTTATTTATTTTTTTCTGAAGCAATTTAATTTTTTAGCTTTGATCTGATACCAGAACCCAGAGGACTTACTTGCTATTTCTAAATAATGAGTCTAATGTTTATGCTCTGAGACTGAACTTTTCTGGTTTTGGAAAAAATGTGACTTTACATAAAAGTCCTTTGATTAAGAGATCTGCAGTCAGAGGAGTTTTCAATACAATAATAAAAAGGCCTTTCAGATTGCTAACTCGAACACTGCTCAGCACGATATTACTCAAGAAGGGGAGAAGCCGACGGAACAATCACACTATTAGTCTTTGCTTTGCCAAGTGTTGTGTTAGTCATATTCTTGGTAAAATCTCCCAGAAGTGGCTAAGAGAAGCCTTGTATCACATGGAGAGATGCATGTCTGATAAATGCACCCTGACCTGGGTGGTCCGTTGCTCTGGCTCTGTCCTTTTATTTATTTTTAACCCTGTTTCATTGAGGCTTTAGGAGGTGATTGTTATACAGAGGGAAAGTGCCTGGAGGAGAAACAGAAGCTATTTCCTCCTGCCATGGTACACATTCCCCTGCAGCAGGGAGAGTACCTATTTGCTGAACAGGCCCTTCCTAGCAAGACCACACCAAAAAACATGGTGCTTCCTTGCTTGCACAATGAGGATCACATTCCTTGCCCCATCAGAACAGGCAGGCATTGAGCAAAAGGGTTGTTGAACACCCAGTCTCTCCCTAGGCATCAGGAGCGCTCAACATCTGCATTTGTCCTGGCTCCAGCTGCTGCCATGACTGAGAAGGTCACCCCCTGCCCTGGTCCCTTCTCCCCTAGACCTGAGATGGAAAGAGTGACTTTAGCCCGTGCTGAGTAGGTTGGAGTTTTGAAGTTGAATGCTGTGTTATTTATACAGAACTGACACGTCTCTTTGTCCTGAGCCATGTGGCCCAGATTCCAGCCCTTGTATCTACAAAACATTACTCATGTGCGCGCTCCTCTTTCAAGTCCTTGATTCCAATGGGATTACTCACATGTGCACGCATACCGCGACTGTGCGCCTGATCACAGCTCACGTCTCTGCAAAGCAGGGGCAAATCTAGCTTCTTTCAGCTGATTTACACCAGTATGCCAGAGATAAACATCTGAAACAGGAGTGGCTTGCTGGGAAAAGAAAGATCAACCTGATACCTATTTCTCCTCCTCCTCATACTCCCTCCATGTTTCCCATCTCCACTGCCATCAAGGCAGCAGGAAGGTCTGCTCCTTTGTATTGTCAGGGCACTGCAGCATACTAGGGGTTGAAATGAGAATGCACTTTGATTTTGAAGATTTATTGCCTTCCTCCTGCTGTATTTGTAAAGCTCATCATTACAGCCAGCCATCCCCACCCTTGCAGCTGTCTGTACATTTTTTTCTCTGGTTCTAGAGTTGTACTTTACTTAGGAAATTATAATTATTAAAACACACAAGGTCATGCTCTAGATGAACTTGGAAACTGTTCAAATATGTTTCAGGATTGAAACTATTTAGCAGCTATGGCCAAGCAGTGATTTCATAACAAAAGAATGGTTAATTTCACACTTCAGATAATATTTCCCCCAGAAAGCGGTAAAGCATGTTGGTACAGAAATTATTAAAGGTCGAAAAGACTGGAGACGCATAATCAGTCATTAGTGCTGATAATGAAATATTAAAGGCAGGCTTAGGGAAGGGACAGAATGGTACTCCTTCGACAAGTCCATGACTGTCCCTTACCTTTAAATCTGTCTTCTGAGGTTTTTCATTTTCAGAAAGGTGCTGTGTCTTTGGGGCCTTCTATTGGGGGACATTTCAAATGCACGAGTGGAATTCTGCTCTTTCTGCAGATGATGCAGTTCTGGTTGTATGTCACTGGACCACATCATCGGGACATTCCTAAAATTACAATTTGCAAACCATACACTGAAACAGCAGCAAAGAAATCACCAATATCCCTCTCCCCGAGTTACCTTCCTGTGTTTTTTGGGGCTGAGGATGGACAGCAGTGGCAGGTGCTTTGTGGCCTTTTCAGCAATCTCCATCTAAATTAATCACTGCTTTTCTGTCACAAACTGGGAAAGGGATTTTCACAAAGCAAGTTTTGAAAGATCAAACCTCCTTTGTGTAGACAGCAGCCTGAAAAGCTTCTCTGTAAGCCTATGTGAGGTCTGTGGCTAAAGCAGATTGATCTTGATTGTTCTTGTTTTGTTGTTTTTTTTTTCCCCTCCAAAAACTCAGCAGCCCTTCAAAACAGAACAACAAAAAATTACTAACCAACCAAAAGAAAAAAAAGCTAAAAAACAAACAAACAAAACAAACAAACAAACAACAACAACAAAAAAACATTACAAATCTTTCCTTGGTAGTTTTCCCCTGTAAGCAGCTACAGCCCAGCCAGGGTCACCCAGACACCCTCAGCCATGCCATTAGGTCTCCAGTCTCACCCTGCACTGGGGGAAAACACAAAGCACATTTGACTTCTGCAGCTGGAGCTGTGAAAAATCTCCTGAAGAAGGTGACAGATTTTATTGCCACATCTCAGAGGCAAGTGCTATTGCCACCTGAATGTGCCACTGCCATGGCCGGAGGGTGGCATTGGACTCCACTCTGTGGCTTTGGAGGAAATCAGTGAAACTCCAGGGTGCTTGGGGATTGGAAAGGTGATGCTTCATCTAAGTTACAGCCCTAGCTGAGGGTCTTTTATTTTCTCAGCTTTGCATATGTATGGACATGCACACAGTCCATCTCTGAATCATGTCCCAGCAGTGGCAATACGGCTGCTCAACAAGGATGCCATTGGGCTGAGCCTAACCTTGGAGTTTTCCTCCTTGTGATGTATCACATTTTATTTTTCATTTAGAAAGATCTTGCTCATGCCTTTGTAAGGAAAAAAAGAAAAAGAAAAAAAAGGAAAAAAAAAAAGAAAAAAAAAAAAAAAAAAAGGAATGGTAGTGAGCATTCAATGCCAGTTTCATTTTTCATCGTCGTTATCAAGCTTTGGATTTTAACTTTGGAATGTCCTTATCTGAAATGAAATCAAATAAGCGCTTTGTGGCAGGGGGTCCAACACTCCCTCCTCACCTAAGGGAGCTTGTGCAATGCGGAGAATTTGCCCCACCACTGAATGCTCAGCTCACTTCACCTAAGCTGACACATGTACACGTGTACCTACAAGTACTGCCACATGCACATATAGCTGGTAGCATAGCCAAGCAAAATTAAATGCACATGAAAACCAAAGCACATTTTTTATGACCATGGGGGGCATGGCAGGGTGTAAGCAGGGCCTCATGCTCCTGACTGACATGAAAACAAGCTCTGCAGAACAGCAAGACCCAGGAAAGAGTTTCACGTCACCCAGCCTCATGGTCCATGTGCTTTGGAAGAAACTTACCACCTCTGGCTTCTGTCAAAAGCTGGCACAGGAAGAAAGGGCCCAAGGACTTGCTGATGGACTAATGGATGGGCTAATGCACTCAGGTGCACTATTTTGCCTTGTTTAGAGAAATCAGGCTCAGTTAGGAGCTACACTTGTGTGCCCATGATGTGGACAGCTGGAAAGCTGAAACTGGAGAACAGGCTTGGGCCTGGGCTTGCTTGCAAATATGGATGTGGACACCGAGTTTTCTCCTGACACCTTTCACACCATCAAGGGGGGGGGGGGGGGGGGGGGCAGGAAAGAGTTTCACGTCACCCAGCCTCATGGTCCATGTGCTT
>CM021778.1:6457281-6578903 GCA_011076525.1 Nettapus auritus
AAGAGAAGAGAAGAGAAGAGAAGAGAAAAGAAAAGAAAAGAAAAGAAAAGAAAAGAAAAGAAAAGAAAAGAAAAGAAAAGAAAAGAAAAGAAAAGAAAAGAAAAGAAAAGAAAAAAGTAAATAAGATATTCAAAGAAATCTCGGAATCATCTGCAGTCCTCACCAGATGCATGAGGATGAGAAGTGGACGCAGTTTCTAGTAAAGTAGCTGTGGCACTTTATTTCTTCTGACAAAAAAATAGAGCTATATTATGCCACAAGGTAGACTGAACAGAAGCCCAGTTTATACTTTGAATGGCTTGGGAGCTTCCAGAAAAATCTTTTATGTCAAACCTTTACTACTATTGCCACCAAGTGGTGAAATCCTACAAAAGGCTTCTCTAGCTGCCACAAAATTTATTTCTCCTTTCTGGATTGTCACATATGAACTGTATTCCAAGATATTTAAAGACTGTTATTTGGTAATCCCCTTCTAACCAGCAATGTCATGGATACTCCAGCAACAAAATGTGTTTGGGTCTGGGGGAGCTCCCCTAGACCCTTTTCTCCGAGGACACAGATGGGCACATTGAGCAGTGCTCGTCTGTTAACCCCCTGCCACTGGTCATGGGGACTTGTCACCAGGTTGGTGAGCTGAAGCTGGTGCAATAACCCCCATCACATGCAATGCTGTGTTGTCGATGACAAGACATGGAATGAAAGGAAACCAGATAAGACTGAGACCGCAGCGTGATTCTCCTCCTGGCAGCTGTCTGCAGAGCTCTGCACTGCTTTGCTTCTCCTTAAATCATGCTTAATAGAGATCATTGGAGAGGGGAAGAGCAGCCAGGTACTTTAAACTACTGCAAACCTACGGGACTGTTTTTAGCTTCCAAGCCTGTCTTTTGGTTATTTCACCAGTTTGCCTAATGCTTTAGGCAATGGGTTAGAAATTTCTCCGACAGTGCATGTCCCACTTGGACTCTTGCACATTTGTGCTCAGGTCTGGTTCCTCCATGACATTTTAGCAGGTAAGCAGTTATCAAGTGATACCTACCTACCCCTGATTTTTTTTCCAGTTAATCTTGGCCTCTGTCCTGCCTTTTTTTTCCTTAGTCATATAAAACAGCCAGTTTTCAAGGGTTTAAACTAAGGTACTAATTTTGCTTATCTCCCCTTTGCATGGCCAGGGGCCTGTGCTGAGAGCAAGGGTAAGGGCAGGGATTGTGGCTCATATTTTCCTGTCCTGGGGGATAGATCTGCGAATAAAACTATCTAAAGTGTCTGACACCTCAATCCCTACAGGTGGTTTAATGCATCCACCATTTGCCACATTCACAAAGTATTGTTTAATGGTTCCTTAGTTTGTTGTTGTTGTTGTTGTTTTGTTTTGTTTTGTTTGTAGTTGTTGTTTTGTTTTGTTTTCTGGGTGGGACTGAGTTTATCTAATTTTAGTGTCTACATTTAGTCACCCTACATCCCTTTTCAAAAACATTTATAGAAACGAGCACTTACAGCACTTTTCAGCTGATCCAGTTGAGAAAGTAGCATTAAGAGATGAATCACGCTTAGACAGCAATGAGTGTCTTGACTACATCTTGCTTGATAGTAAAGGAAACCCAAAGGGGGATATTTTTTGTAGACACCATACAGCTGCATATATCTGCATCCAGCCTACTGCAATGAGCCCCATCTTCAGTCAGTCCTCCCCTCTAGTCCTTTGCAAGAGATGTCACTGGAAGCTTCATCTTTGGCTTAACTCAGACCAGACCAAGCTGAAGCTGCCCGTCCTTCTCCTGAACAAAGAGCTCCTCCAGGCATCGTCCAAGGATGGCTTCTGGGCTGCCACGTTCCCACCCGCCATGGGAACAGCCTGTCCCCCTCTCTGCCAAACAGTTCCAGCGCCTGCCCTCCTGACCTCTTAAAAATTTCAACATGCAGAAGAGCCATGGGGGCATGAAGGACCTCTGGTGGTTCTGGGGGCAAACTGAGGATAAACAAAGCAAGCTGGGGGAGATGTTGGGTTGGATTGAAGTGAAAAAGGCTTTTGGAAAACTTTTAATGAAACAAAGTGAACCTCCCCCACCTCTGATTTTTTTTTTCTTTTTGGTTAACCAGACATGGTTTTGTTTGTCTTTCATTTTCAGGCTATTTATCCTTCTCAAGGCTTGTGAAGTGATTTTCATGAAATGAAAACCACTGTTTGCAAAACAAGAAGTCAAGGAGTTTTACTTTGGAAGGCATCAAAAACAAGAACTGCAAAGTTTTTCAAAATAAAATGTTTCATATAAGAAACATTGAAATAATCTATTTTGAAATTCATTAAAGTTATTCCCTTATTTTTTTTCCTTTTATTTTGACTGAAAATATTTCAGTTTAATGTTTGTCCTGTGTTTTATTTTCTATTCATTCAAAAATTAGCAATTGACTAGTTTGAAAAATGACCAGATTGGGATGTTCTAAACCCTTACATCCCTTAAACTGGCAAATATCTGTGTTATAGATATTGTGCTATGTGCTAAAGAACAAAAGGAGAGGCTATGAAGAAAATAAAGCCTTTCTACTATCCCACATCTATCTGTTGATTGATGTGTGCTATCACCCAGACACCACTGCTACTGTAACAACCTTTATTTTGGAGCTGGCTCATTCATCTATTTTAGATCTGCTGATCATTTCTCAACCACAGCAGGTGGCTCAGCCACATCCTAGTACACAGCTCTTTGGCCCCAGAGCTGCTTTGCTGCCCTCACCTTCCCCTTGTCTGATGACGCCAGTGGTGCCTTTTTTATGGCTCACATCATTTCTGACTTCTGCCAACAAGCAACTTCTGCCTATATCAGCTTCCATTCCCAAAGTCTGGGATGGGGTTTGAATCTTTGTCCTATTATTATTACATATATATATTTAATAAAATATATCCATGGAACTCTCTGGGTGTTTATAACAACCAGGAAAAACAACAACAACATATTACTGAGAAAGCCTGCAACAAGTCTCATCAGAAGATAATAGGGCTTAAATCACAGCAAGACTCACCCTTTTGAACTGCACTCATGAGCAAAAAAGTACATGAGGCAAACAAAGTCTTTGGCACATCTGCATGGAAAAACTTCAGAGCACTTTACGGCTTGGCCTTCTGAGTGCGAGTCTGAGCTCTTGCTCTGTCATTTTGATGGGATTTTTTACTACAAGTTTTTTTTTCAGTTGTTCTGTTGTTGGGAGAGTGGGGATATCTAGCTGCCAGATCCCAAAACATGTATGATCTTACTAAGCAGTCAATGAAAAAAGCAACAAATTTCCCTTTCTATACATGGTAATGAGAGAGCTGTTTCTTTCTTAAGGCTTTAAAGAGTTGTCTTTGGGTTGGGTTTTGGGTAGGTTGTAATGACAGTGGTTGAATGTCATGATGGATTCTCAGCTAGAGCTGTTAGAAAACAATTCCTTGAAATAAATGGTGATGTTATCGCAGCATCTCAGAAGCATTGACCATGCTAAAGATACTGTTCTCAGCAAGGAAAGCTGCTAGTAGTGAACTTAGCAGATATTCCAGCTGAAACAACATTAGGAGTTTCTTTTCCCTCTTTAAGAACTGAACTTCAACAGTGTGATACCAGCATCTTTCCTTCCAGTGTAATTCATCCTGTTTTTTCTGTAAATATTGGTAGATACTAACATTAGAGACAAAAAGTATGTTAAACTAACATTACAAGTTCAATGCCAATGAAAGCAAAAAATAAAAATAATATATATTAAAAAAAAAAAAAAAATAAAAAAAAAAAAAAAAAAAAGATCAGCATTGAAATGATTACTTGACTTTAAACTCACTGTTTGTGTCTGGCAGCATGCCAAAGCATATGATTACCAAGGTCATGCACTTTGATGAAGTTCTCTGGCACAGTGGGGAGAGTTAAACTAATGTATCGTAGTTCTTTTTGCTGTGGGGTAATATTACAAGCATTGTTTATAATCTCTCCCGCCTCTAGCCATTCCCACTTCAGACTAGGAAGGATTCAGCAATCCTTCTCACAAGTTAAACAGGGTCAAAGATGGTGAGGTGTTGAGATGTGAACTGAGGGAATGTTTGTGGTCAAATATTTAATGAGCAAAAAGAAAAAAAATGTAAATGTGAGTCGTTCTGACAAGTTTGTATATTAACTCAAATTTTTCAGCCAACTGAAGATGATAGCTAATAACAATAATTCAAAATAATAATTCATAATTCCCTAGCCTTTGCTTTGCAGCATTCTCAAGATGAAGATTTGCTTTGCTTTGATTCCAACATTTTTGCTGGAACTTCTATTTAGAGATGGATCTAAGCATGTTTGTGTTTCAAGGAGGGAGGAATAATGTAAATTAAATATATCATGTTTGATTTTTGCTTGAAATGTTTTGTCTGAGTGGAATTTAAGATTTTCATTTTTTTTTTTTCAGTTCCAGATTATATGTTAATAAATCAGGTGGACCAAGGAAGCATCAAGTCTGGTCAGGAAACTCAATTCCCATCTTTCAACTTTGTATGACCTGTCCTGCTGCCCAGGGGTAATAGTCCTGGAGATCTGGTGGGTGGGCACTTTCACTTGTAATGTTGATTCACTGCTTTGGAAGTTGGTCCCTGGCACCTTGCTGCACAAAGCTAAAGGTGAGGTGCTCTTTCCTAGTAAATATTCATTCCCTGGTACTTTTCGAAAAAGAATGTTTACAAAGTCCTGTGCATGGGATGTTCACAATATTTCTCTGGTACCCTGTTTTTTGTCATCCTCAGACCTTCCTTCTCTTTGGATCTCATTGTCAATCTCATTGTGTTTGATGCATAAAAATGCCCAAGCTCCTGGACTTGAGTCATCATGTGACAATTTCAACTTCTCTTTATGAGAACATTATTTTCACGCTCCTGATTTATGGAGAAAAACTTGTTCAATATGTCCTAATCAATCCTTCATTCTCACATGGTGAATGAAACAAGCCCAAAATGTGGAGAAGGTGTTGACCTGCAGGGACAGGTTTGAGCAAAATAGCAGGTATTTTAACCAGTTCTGGGTTTTGGTTCTTGACATTTTGGATGCTGTAAATCAGTCACTGCTTCCTCTGGCTGTTCTCTACATGTTGCTTACTACACCTAATGAGATACTGGTTGCTTCCCTGGAAACAGCTGCCTTTCAGCAGCCTTTCCTGGTTTTCTACTTTGTTGAAAGTTGCTAGAACGTACCTCAGCACTGCTAATTTATATTTATTATTGTCTGTCATGGTAACTTTATTTATACTTGATTAAAGCTCTTGGTTAGGGAGGCTGAATTCATACAAGCCACACTTGGCTGCTCTACATTAAAGTGAGGCCAATATTTATGGAAAACAGAATATGGCAGAAAACTCAGGGTTTTGTGGTTACTACAGAATGTCCCTATTGTTTTCTGGTGCGCTTCCCTCACTGCTTGCCCTCAATGGCCAGGTTTGCTTTTGTTTCTTGACAGGACAGCTTGCCAAAACCCTTGTTTTCTGATTAATATTGTAGTTTGACAGCACTTTGGATAAAGCATCTCTTCTCTCTTCTTAAAAAGCAAGCAGCCCTGAAATCTCCGTGTTAGTCCTGTTGAGGTGAATGGTGCTGCAAAACAGCTGGATTTGCATACAGTTAAAATCAAAACCTCTCTGAGATAGCATCCTCAAGCCCAGAATTTCCTGGTTGGAGTGTTGCCTTTCTTTGCATTTTGCCTTGCAGGGAGAATCTGGAGATGGCTTCCCAGCTTGCAGAGGAGCAGGGAAGAGGTGGGTTCCTGTGATGTGTCCCTTCATCTGAGCGGGCTGGACATGGGGTCTGTAGCTTCACTGGCATGTAGTTTAAAGATGTGGTAGATGTCCTGAGTTGCTCTCTCTGGAGATAGTTCCCTTTGAGGACTGTTGTGGGCTTTGATCGGTTTTTGTTGATACACGGCTGGGAGTTATGGGGCCCATGAGAGTGGCTGGGTGTGTGCACATCCACCAAACACACCATGCAACAGCAGTGTCCCCTTCCTCCAGCCTGCTCCCACTGCTTGTCCCCCTGTCCAGGCACCAAAACTATTTTATTTTTTTTTTCTGCCCCATACACTCCACCAGGCTGACTCAAAACCCAAAGTCAACAAATGCAAACCAGCAACATGGAGTGACCCTGAGAGCCCGTAGTGGGGGCCCTGCTTTTAATCATGGGATTAGTCTGAAGGAAGAGGAGAGATCCTTGCAACTCTCCTAATTTTAACCATAGTTAGCGCCTAATTAATGAAACATTTAGCTTGTCTGGGACATGGGTTTAGAGATGGGTGGAAGTGGGGAGAGAGATACCCCAGGCCAATCAGCACTGATATATTCTGTTTCTCTTGCACTGAGGCAGAGCATTTCTAAGTGATGTGTGTGTGATTGCTTCCAGATTTACGATTACTTCCATCCTTTTAATGCTGGATTAAAAAAAAAATACTCCAAAGAAGCTGGTTTGGCATAATCTAATTTTCTCATGTGAAACAGTTTGCAGACCAGATGACCCCAAACAATGGGAGAGTTTGTCTCAGCCTGGCTGTTCTTGCTGCAGGCAACCTTCCTCTCAGCTGCCCTCCTGTAAGCAAATGTGACAACTGTCCCTTATTTATACTTGTCAGCTCTGGTCAGGGACTTCAGTGCTGTTGCCCTAACCAGGTTGCGATGCTGGCAAGCAATCAGCACATCACAGCCAATGGGACTGGATGTGCCTCGTGCCAGAAAGAGGACCAAATCTGGAATGAGTCTGATTTTTTTTTCCCCCACTAAATACCAGATTTTGGAAATTCTTTGTTAAGCTAGCCAGGAGATAAGGGATATGACCTCAGAGAAGTTATTAACATAAGAGATGAACTCAAAAGTTTTTAAAACCTATAACTGAATCTTAAATATCTCAGTTTGGGTAGGCTCCCCTTGCTGAAAATCAGCATTTCACCCAAGGAGTTGCTGAAAGGTTTTTATGAGACCTTCTAGGCTGGTAAGGCAAGAAAGGTCTCCAGTGCTTCTATCTAGTATCTAGGAAAAGAAAGAGCCTGAGGTGTGGGAGGGCTCCAGCAAGCTCTGCCCACAGTGAAGACAATCGCTGCTGCCAGGATGTGACCCTGTTAGCATATGGGAATTAGCTTAGAATGGAAACTACAACATTTATAAGGCTGAGGAACTTCACACTTGCCCTGCCCCCTTCATTTAATCTGTTCATGTATCTACTGCATGCTCCTTGGCTTTCATGCACTATCTCATCTTTGACATCTAAAAGTGGGTAAGGGATTTTGTTCCCTGCACTAAACTCAGACATGCAGAGAGGGACTGGAACTCAGTGGAGTGGTGCCTGGTCTTAACTTGGCCTTTGGTGTAATAGGTGTCATCTTCTGTGGAAGGGAAACAATAGATAAGAAGAAAAAAAAGTAAAAAATTAAATAGAAAAAAGAGCCAAGTTGTTTTTAATTCCTAATTAATAATTTAGATACAGTTCAACTCCTCTGGTATAAAAAAGAAACAGGAAAATAGCATTCCAAACTTCTGCACCTGGGTGTCCTGTCTTCTTTCCTTTCTGGGATCTATGTGTGTATATGTTTTTTTTCTCTCATGTATTTATTTAATCTAGAAAATAATTCAGCTAGACAGAGGGATGTATGGTTTGTTCTAAAGGGAAATGTTCTAAATATTTATATTCAAACATCCCAAGACAACAGCAGCAGGTATTGCCACACTATATGCAACTGGATGTGAATAATTCTGTGCTGGGAAATAATCAAACCAAGTCACATTAGAGCAGGTTCAGTGAGGTAGGAGATACCACTCCAGGTGTCTAGACTGAGATTGACAGGAAGACTTGTTTATGGGTAACTACCTAGTTTGGTGCACAGTTTTTTTTTCTTTACAAGCAGTCAGGTGTAAATGGCATAGGGTGCAGATCCGTAGAGGAGGAATCTACCCTTTCTAGTCTTGAGCTGGCAAATCCTCATGCTTGAATCAGTACTTGAGAAATTAAGGGAAAAATATTCCAAGAAATTAAAATAAAAGTGAAGAAAATAAAAAGATCAGTGACATTTAAGTTGGAAAAGCTCAGTGATGCATTGCAGTGATGGAAAGTTTCAGTTGAGATCATCCTGAAGATGGAGCGGGAAGGAATTCATCATCCTGATCTGACTGTTACAAAAGTCTGGTAATACCCTCCTTCAGCCAGTCTAACTCATCCTTATGGGGTAAAGCTGAAGCTCTGGTCCCAGTGAGGCACCCCTTTGCCTATCTACAAGGGGAACCTCTGCCACTGCAGACTTTCTTGCCCTGTTTATGTTATCCTCACCATTCATTGAGACAATAATCTGACCACTATAACTGGTAAGAGAACTGGCCTCGATATCTCATCTTTGCGATAGTCGGAGGGTAGGAGGAATTCCCAAAAGTTGGTGGTTTCAGAGGTCTGTCTCCATCCAACGCTATTATTCATGTCCTTGAGGTTTACCCTAGTCATGTGCCTTTTTGTGTTTGTCTTTGTAGTTTATTTTGCAATTCTTCCAATTAGCATATGAGTGAATGACATTCTGAACAATAATACGATTTTCATTTATTTCCAGAGACAATAGCTATGTGTATCAGTAGGGGTCCACTAATCTACACTGAAGATTTTGGAGTTGTTGAAGTTAGTCTAAAAGGCATGGGAACTAATGGCTGTGGAGTAGCTCATTATGCACTTATTACAATTCCATCCTTGAAGGTAAGGAGTATTGAACCTTTGATTAGAGCACCCTATATAAATGTGGTGAATGTAGCTGAAAAATCTTTAAATCATAACCTTACATTGCGAGAAAAAGCCCCAAATTAAAGAAATGTCCGGCCAGGGCTTTGACAGAGAGTCAGACTTATTTTAGCATAAAGACTTGCTCTTCCCAGCAAAATATGTTGTAATGTTTATCAGAAAGGCTTTCCTGTGTGTGGATCTGTGATTCTTGTTTGACTGCATTGCTTCAGATTACAAAGACATTTTTCCGCTTCCTTCTCAGGACAAAACGCAGAGCCGTGGGAGCTGGCTAGAGGTCAGGGTGGTCTTAATCTCCTTCTGCATCTTTCCTTCCCTGCCCTCTTCTGAGGACCTAATTTAGATAGCCACGGTAGGCTCTCCCTGGGGCTTAGGGAATGCCAGCACTGTGCAGATCTCCCACCCTGCTTGCAGAGCCACAGTGCGGTGTTTGATCACAGCCCCGTCAGCCTCCCCATGTGCCTTTGAGCTGCCATGGGAGGGCAGAAGCAGAAGATGTGGCTGGCTGAGACCAGGGATATTTGCATTTATTTGCTGCCCTATTATGCAGGTGTCTAATCTGTGCTCTTCTTGACCTGTGCCCCAGCAGACATTGCAGAGGATTCACATGTGTGAATATTCATCCCCAAATTTTATATACAGGCAAAATATGGTGGTAAGTGAAACACTACTGAAAAAATACTCATGAGCTGAGGATATGGTTCAACTCTTGCAGGCATTTTCAAGAAGACATGGAAAAGAGGTACATAAGGAATGTGATTTCCCTTATGCATTCATAGACAGAGGGAAAGGAGCAATAAAATCACATTAATAACTTCGAATGGCTTAGAGTTATCAAGAGTTAAATGACACGTCCACACAGGACTTGTACACTGCATGGCCCTTCTCCATTGCTGAAATACTCAGCTGCCATCACTGAGCTTTGAAGGGTCCCATTACCACCGAATGAAGAAATTTTAGGGCATTTTTCAATTGACCAAGCCTCGCGTCATTATATGTCTTAATCTCACTAGAAACATTCTGGATGTCTGTTTGGATCAATGCCCTTCAGGAATCTGGGGGAAAACATTCCCACTCATGGCTCTGCTAAATTAACCAGAAGCAAATGATTGTGATCTTCTACCTGACTGCTTTTAAAACATGGCTCTCACAGATTTCTTGCAGTGATTACTACGTAAAATGATATCATCTGTGATTCTCTCAGAAAGAAACAAGGCAACAAGACTGAGCCAGGGCCTCTGCAGTTTTTGGAAGTGCAGAATGCTCCCTACTTTGGCAACTTTCAGCACCCTGACCACCAAAGTGACAGCTAGTGAAAAAGCTCGGTGGCTTCCATTTTTTTTTTTTTTTTTTTTTTTTTTGGCTAATAGTGACCTGGGAGTGATGCTCCTGACCTTGAGGACTCTCTTTTGCAATTTCCTTGGGTGGATAAAACTTGAAAGGCTGGTTTTATCTGCTTATATTTTGAGGTCTGGTGACCTGATTCTCATTTGTGCCGAGTGAAGAATTCTGTGGCCTCACATTTCTTTCATGAAGAGTAGTGGAAAGAAATGTTTCTATGAGTGACCATAATGATCTTTTCCTTGCTCTGTTGGCATCAGTTGCTGTATTCCATTCTGATCTAATTTGTGGAATTTCCTCTTCATATTTGTTGTTTTATATTATATATTTAAATATTATGTATCCCTAATACAGAAAACATGTTCTATACTTCTGAGTACATTTTTACAAAGGCTAATTCTTATGCTGTAATTTAAAAAACATGAATCAGAAGCAAAAATTAAAAGGAAAACTGCTTTAAACGTATTTAAGGTAATGACATACTTTCAGGAATAAAAACAGAGCATTCATTTTTATACCAAGCCAAATATAAAGCCCTGGAAGAAGACCTAGATGTTAATATTCACCAGTTTAAAAATCAATGTTATATCATAATCGAAACAGAATGAGGTATTCTATCTTTATATGGCTATGTAAATAAAACAAACTACTTTTTTTTTTTTTTTTTTTTTTTTTTTTTAAACTTACAAAGACCTCGACTCCTAACAGGAATTGAGTGCACATGTGAATTTATGTAACAAACATATCACTACCAACACCAAATTACATCTCAATCAATGTTAAAAGGCATCTGACATTTCTCTTTGATTTATGGATTAACCTTTACAGTTAATACAGTCTAGCATTTATTGTTTTCATCAGTTTGCGGTTTGGTAGCAACCCCAGAGCTCATTGCAGGGAACTGACTAAATTAATAGCTTTTCCCAACATGATCAAACACCTAATGAAAAAGGTCTATTTTGCACTGCTGGTGGATGCTAATATTTAAACAAACAAAACAAACCTTTACAAAAGACAAGGAAATCTTTGGTCCTGATTCTGGTTAGTAAAGGTATTTGTCTGGGGAATCTTTAGAGGTACCAAGACCAACGTGCACCTATTGACAAGGTTTAAACTTGGCTAAAATGTAACGTATTAAAACGTAAGTGATGTGAAAGCAGTCCTGAAGTGGCAGCCAGAGGAACGTACTTTATTTCTGGATCAATTTGCAGGCAAAAAATAGAAAGTTTGCATACTTCATTGTCTGTGATGTTCTGTCTTTGGCTCAAAAAAGATTTTGGGGGGAGAAAAAAAAAATAAAAAAAAATTACAGGTAGTTTTGCCAAGTTCTGCTCCCATTAATAATGTTCAGATGCTGAGGGACTATGTATTAGAATGACTAAGCATTAAGCAATTATCTGCATCACTTTGTGGAAATAATTCAAATACAAAAGAGCCTTCTTGAATAAAATACAATGCTGCCTTAAAATAACCCAGCTAGTCTACCAAATGAACCTGACTGAGCACTAATTATTTTAAGAAAAACATTATGCAACTTTAACTGATTTCAGTAATGAAAAGTCAGTTAACTCAGGACTTTTCGTTTCAAGCATTATTTTACACACATTTAACCAACAAAAAATTTCCATTAACTTTTGTATTGCAAGCAAAAAGGGTTTGGAACCTGACTGAGCATAACAAAGCCTGGCTCCACACAGGCCACTGCAAAGGTATGACAGGATTGCCCAGTTTCCAGGTACATTCATTCCTCTTCCAGTTGGTTTTGATCGAAGATAGACTGAGCCTAAGAGCTTTGAGAAAAATTGACAAGTTTGGTTACTTTCATACAAGTTTTCTTAATGTCTGTTATTTTGTTCTAGACACCTTATGGTAGTGGTGAAATTTCCACTCTGTCTCATTTGGAGGAAAGAAAAATTCACTAAGAGTCACTTATCACATTTTGACATATCGTCTTCCTCACTCTCTTAATTATCCATTTTTCTTAAGGGTCACAGAAGGTTCCAAGCCTTAAAAATCTGGGTTCATTACAGGCAAACTCCTGTCTGAATTGCAAACAGCTGGTATGGCAACAAGATAGAAAGTCCTATATTTCACCTTTATTATAGCTTGTAGTGGTCCCAACAGATGCTACCTTACACCTTCAGCAGCAGTTGCAGGTAAGGCTCTCTGTAATTACAGTGCAGTTTTATCTGCTTTATTCACACTCACAGCTAGATTTTGCTGCAGCTTCGGTGGGCAGTCACACATGCAAAGCCCCAGGGACTTGTGAAAAAGAGAGGGGGGCAGAGCTCATTAGTAAAAGCACTTTTCTCACACATCACACAGGCAAGGAAAAAAAAAAAAAAAATAAAAGCCAACAATAACTTTCCTACTTCTGCTGAACTTTTCCTCTGAAAAGGTTGGTCTGTTGAGGGGCCACGATCCATGACAATCCACTTTTTCTCAGCCTCTGTGTAACGGATGGCCATGGATCATTACTTCAGGATGGCACTGAGACTAGGTTTGTAGCAAATGCTTAGTAATGAGCTTGAGTAGGCCTGGGAACTTTCTCTGAAGGCAAAATCAAAGCTCTGTTTTTGTTGAACTTGGGTTATTGAATGCTCTCCCCTCCTAATAGGGTTGGGAATATCACAAGAAGAGCTAGGCTGGATTCTCTAGGAGGTTCAGCATCCAGGGAGCATCTGCTGTGGCAAAAGCTATTTTAAGCTCCTGAATTCCTTGGATTTAAATAAATATCCTGGCAGCATATAAATCCTTTACAGAGGTTGGTTCAATCACCCATTGCTATACCATCTTTCCCAGTGCTAGGGACTACTCTTGAAATTACAGGAGTCCTCTACTCATTTTTTACTGCCAGCAAAATATTTTTTGTGGGTCTTTATGAAAAGAACTGGGTGCAAAATTCTTCTGCTTGCTGTAATGGCACAAAGTTTGCTAATGTGGGTGGTAGTGGGTGTGACACAAGTTGGAAAGCTTCTTTCATTTAGTTGGATACATGGGTATGTTCATCTTGAAAATGAGAAACAAGAAGATAAGTTAAAAAAAAAAAAAAAAAAAAAAAAAAAAAAAAAAAGTAACATTTCCAAATCTTGTGATCTGATCCTAGTTCTCTTTACATATATATATATATATTAATTTCTTAAAATTCCCATTCCTGAAGTCATGTGAAAGAAGGATAACTGGTAGCTTTTAAGCATTTACGTGTGACTCAGGCCTCTGCAAAACTGATCTGTGGCAACTGGTCAGTGACAGCAGGGAATAATTGTTCAAGCTCTAGAGTAGACTAAAGCAAAGGCAGAAAAGGTGATAGTAAATGAATATAATTTAGAAGGTTAATAACTTGAGCTTACATAGCATAGTTTTAATAAAATGCTTTGCAAAGATGAACTCTCTGTGCTGCTTTGCAAATGGGAATGTGGAGGCACAGAGAGAGAGAAAATGACTTGCTCATGATGCAAGGGGGCAACGTTACAAATGCATCACCTCTATTAGAGTCAAAATGGACCTGAATTTCTGGAGCCAGAAGGTTTTCTTCTTGCATTATTCCAAAGCAAAGCCTGAAATACACAAACATACTAAAATGTTTTCTTGGGTGTAGTTTAAAAACAAAATATAGCATTTCCTTCTATCTCAAATGAATGCATTATGATCAGAATATGGTTAAATCTAATAAAGGAATCCATGTGCCACCACCAGCAATACTCCTTCTGTAATTGCCTCTAGCTATTGCTACTAGTAGTTCAGACTGCAATTTCCTTGTACCGTATGTCAATATTACCAGATCACAAGCGAGGAAACAGGAAGCCTGATAATCAATTTCAGTAGCTATACAGTCATTTAGCTCACAAATCTGGCAGTTGGAAAAATTTTAAACTTCATCTCCAAGTAATTGCAACCTAGAATTAAGATAGAGATATCAATTTCATATGTGCCATACACATGCACATGTACCCGTAAAGCCCAATACACAGAAAATTCACTTGCTAATAGAAATATTCCTTACAGAAGTACATTTCTGTTGGCTTTGAGGCTCAAGTATAGTCTTTGTTCTTCCAGAGCAAAATGACAGAAATGATTCAGATTCAGGCTTAGGGGTAAAATTAAAAAGTTTCTATGCATTAAGGCACATTCCTTCCTGTAGCTGAGGTAGGAAATCAAGCAGGTTCTCTGAGAAATCTGATGCTGTGGCAGACTTGTCTCTTTCTACTGTGGCCAGTCCTGCTCTTCCCCGGGTGCTCTGATGAGCATGGGTGAGGACCAGCAGTGAGGAAGCACTGGAAGAAGGACTAAATTGTGCCCCACTCCTCTCCTCAGCTGACCCCTCCATCCTTGTCTGGGGCAGGAGCCAGCTGCTGCTACCTCTGGTTGAAAAGAAATGTCTTCTCCCACCTCAGCAAACTAGTTGAAGTGAATGCCTTGCTGCATGCTCTCCACCTGGTCTAGGCTCGCCCTGGTTTCATGCGCTGGGAAGCAGAAAGCACCAATCTTCCTCTTGACTTTAGAACCAGAACCAAAACTAGACTGAAATGTTGCTGGCTCAATTTTAAAATGTTGTTTTCAATGACATGATTATGTGACCTACCTTTGTTTATTATAAATCTAATACCACAAGTTACAGTTCAATGAATTCACATTTTATTTGAAATTTTTGTCTGAAGTAGCCTAAAGCTCTTCTAGAAATAATTGCACAAAACCATATGAGAGCTGCTAATTTATAATCTGCAGCATCACAACACAACTAGTTTTTCATTTGGTTAAAAGGAAATGGTTACTTAGAACAACAAAGCAAACCATGTGTCCATAGTTTATATTAAATGCCCTTGGTATTTATTAGGGATACACAATGTATCATCTTGAAAACATTTGTTTTCTTGTAATTTCATCAACAGCAAAATAAAATAGAAAGTAATACAGTGTCACCTCTTTGCCAAACTGTAGCAGATTTGGGACAGTTTCCGGCTGAAAGAAAATTTGAGATCCCAGGTTCGGGTATTAGCCTAGCTTAACTTGTTTATTTGGATGCGTACACCAGCCCCAGAACAGAGGTGCTCTCAAAGAACATGCAAACATCTTTGCACCAGGAATCTCACCCCAGATGCCAACATCTGGTTCTGCTGCATTCAGCCCTTGGGCTTTGAGGAACTTCCCTATTTGTACACATCTCCCATTGAATTCAAGGAGTATTTTTTCTGGCTGAAAGACAGAACCAAAGAAACCTGTGGAAACAAGCTTCTATTTTGTCTTGAGAAGATATCAAATTACTTCTAGAAGGTATTTAATTTTCTCTGCAGTCAACACGGCATTTACACTGAATAATCTCTGGTTCTGGCAACAGAAGATGAGGTTTTGATCACTTGAACCCAATGGCAAAACTCCCATTCATTTCATAAGAGTCAGGATTCAACCGATGAAGCCAGTCCCAGATGCTCCAGTGCAAAACAACGTTATGGGCTGATTAGTACTGAAATGCCTCCCAGGGCTTGATAATTGCTCATATAGCCCTCAGCCTCAGAAAAGCTTGAGACAGATTAATCACAAAACACAGTTCATTGCACCTGTTATTTTCCAGATTCATGTTATGGAAAAACTGCTTCTGTTTCCCATTTTCAGATAGTCCATGCTGGAAGGAGAAGACAGCAACAGAGGATACTGGTGGCAGTCAATACAAGCACAGCCTAATGCCTCGAGGTATAGAGGGGGAAACAGGGAGAAATTTTGATGTAGTGATAAATATCGGTGCATGAAAACTCAGAAAGGATTTTCAGCTATTGCTGATCTGCTTGGGACAGATGGCTAATGGTCAGTGGAGCCTTTGGGCTCAAGAGGAAAGTTGATTCTATCCTATTTTTTTTCCTGGACAAAGGAAAACATTACAGTGTTTCATCATTAGAGCTATGGAAACTGCAGCTTCTGGGGGGCAGTTAGAGTCACATACATGGGGCTGTAAGGCCAACTACTAGTACTAACAAAAGATTTTTATGACTGAAAGAAAGAGTACCATTGCTGTAGCCATGCAAATTTCAGGAACCACTGATATCACTCTGAAAATTAAACAAACTTCCAAGCCTGTTAAGTCTTCATTGCATCTTTGACTAAGACCTGAAAAGGAGCAGATCTGTCAGAACAGTTCTTTTGTGGAGCTGTAGCAACAGGGAAGCTGCACTTTTAAGTCAAAGAGCATTTTGGTATCTCATTTCCTGCCTGCTCAAAGCAAGACAAGATAATATGCGCCTAACATAAACGTTGATGGCGAATAACGACAGCTCAATCCTGAAATGCAAAACGTTTTTTCTGCAACACTCCAACAGAATGACAGTCCTCCAAAGATGAAAGGTTATTCCCATTGCTGCTCATTGCCATCCCCTGCTAGGAAGTGACAATGAGCACACACAGAAATGCTCATGACAAAAAGAGAGTTTGTTGGGTTATTGCAACTTCTAGCTTTCTTCTCTGACAGTACTCTGTAAGTGCTTATTTTCAGTTTCATACTTATGGTGAGAAACATGGCGTGTTTTGATTCCTAATTTAGATTGTTTATCCTGAGAGATTCCAGGATCTTCATTTGAAAAATAAATTCAAACCTTGTTTTTCCTTTGCAGCGTGCATTCCATAACAAAAACATTGCATGCCATACTCCATTACAGAGCTTGGAAGACCTTCACAACCATAAATTTAGGAACTTGTGGAACACAATGGACTTTGGGATGGAAACAAGCCAGTTGGCCTATCTGGTCAGGTCCATCCCTTCTGTTTGAATTAACAGCTGGATTTCACAGTGGGAGAAATCCTGCAGTTCTTTCTCAGGCAAAATTCTCACAGTTGGATTTGCCTCCAACCGTTGTAGCTAGGGTGGGAGGGAGCACAGCTTACTTTGTTATTTTATGTTAGCTCTCTGGGTAAAAAAATGCCAGTGTGAGTTCCATAGGGCTTGGACCTACCCTGGTCTTTAATGACCCTACATGCAATAAGAAAGACATTCTCGGTAAAAGAGACAGAGTATGTAGTAGGTTATTTTTGCCTTGCAGTGCATGTGGTAGCCATGCTCTGGAGAAAGAAATTAGAAGCTGGATGCTGAGGCAAAATAAGGAGACAGGACCATTCATTACTCTGTGAATGCTATCTAGAAGATGAGTTGCTGGCACAGTTTGGCAGACTGTGTAAGAGACATTGGGTACAAAATGCAAAGTTCATTTTCACATGTGTTATTTAAGTTCCAAAAGCAATTGCACTAAAGTTAATGGATTTGCAAGGATTTACACCCACAGAGCTGGGAGGAGAATGCACCCCAGAGGATCTAGGGAGGGGAATGTCCAGCTGGAATGATCAGAGTGGGATTTCCACATTTGGGGTTTGGGATCTGACGTGCTGATCACAGGGAGGGATGTGTTACACTGCCAGAGGTGAAGATTAAGATCCTGTTTGCTTAGGCGTGATGCAAGCACATGGGCTAGGATCCCTCTAGCACCTGAAATTGAGTGTGGTGGGACACTGGGAACTACTGCCCATTTACAAGATGGTGTTAATACAAACCAGATAGACAGCTCCAAGTACTGTTGTACAAAACCATTTGTAGAGTCCCAACCAGCTCTATACTGTTGGAAGATGTGTAGCAGAGCTTTTTCCTCAAGACTTGTCCCCCCATACTCCTTCCCCGCCCAGGGTGTCCCCTCTACCAGAAAGAGAGTGGAAAGGACACACAACATTTGGACCTGGACAGGCAATTCCAACCCAAAAGGAAAAACCTCTGGGAACAGAAAATGGTCAAAAATTGAAAATCTACATTCATCTTTGAGGGATCATGCAGATTGCCCTGCACAGTAATTGAAGACCAACTTGTCACGTGGCTGAGGAAGGCTGTGACAATCCAAGTGACAAGATGCAGCGCAACAAAATATAGTCATGGTGAGCACCAGCTCTCTAGTATGGTTTGCCCTTCAAATACTTCTTGAACACAGCTTCTGTTTATGCTGTGATTTAATGGGACTGAACTAGTAGGGTCTATCTGACTGTAGGAAATATAGGGTAACTTGGCTTTACTGACAAAGGAAAGGTTTGGTTTTAGCTCTCCTAATTTTTATTAGTGCTCCCATAATGAGGGAAAGGTTGTGCCATGAGGGAGATGTTCCAGCAGTTGAGGTCAACCACTGATTTACATTGGGTTTTATCTGGCCTCTTCGTGCTTCTGTGACATCAGTGACAAAAGCCCAAGATATTAAATCACTGGAAATCAAACCACTGCAGAGTAACCTGGCACAGCTCCACAAAATCTTTGATTTATCATGGGAAGAGTTTTTTTAAATGGATACATAAGCAGAACACCCCAGGGTCCCTCAGCAAGGCTGAACCAAGCTTCTCCCCAGGAAGAAACCTTTCATGTTTCCCTTTGCAAAGGTATTTATGATCCTAAGAGGATAGGACAAAAGGCTTGTTCTCCCCTGCCAGGCAGGGAGGAGCTGCTCCCCTGCTGCTGGGCTTGGGACAGGCAGCATCAGCCCCTCAGGGGAAGCAGCTTTTTTAGGATTAGGAAATCCAAGGCTCCTTCTGGTTTTCCATTTGCCATCAGGAAGACCCCATGCAATGAAGGATTCAGCCAAACACCTTTACTGTTGCTCATTTTGGCAGCTGTGCACAGCATAACCATCCCAGGGATGGTGGGGTGCACACCCCTGTCCTCATCCTGCCCATGAGGAGGCAGCCCCCTCCTGTAGCCTGCATGCACTGCTCAGCCCTGGCTTCAGCTTTTAACTCAGGCACCAAACTGTTCTCCACCACACCAGCCACGTCTAGGGAATATTCAACTGCTTCTGAGAGGAGCAAGGAGGGATGTTCCTGTGAGATTTTTCTCTTTCTTTGGTAATGGTCATATGGAAGTAACTGGCAGGCTGTGAAGGAACTGAAAAAATAGCACTGGACTCAGAGTGCAGGGATAAGAAAAAAGACTTCCCCCTCCCCTTCCCTGAGAAAAGGTAATTTACGTAAATTTATCCACGACCAGCATACGGCAATAGCTCACAACTTTGTTAATGGAAACCTGGTGATCCATAACACTTGTGTGGGAGACATTTGCTCGGGGGTAATACAATATTAATGTTAATATCAATGATCGATCAGAGGATTTGCAAGAAAGGCATAAAGTATTTAATTATAATTACATTGGGAATGGCTTTGTAATGGCTACGACATTTGAATAAGGTCACGTCTAGCCCTCACCCCTGTTATGTTGTTCTATATTAAATGCCATTCACTTTAAGTGCTGGAAACCTTTCTGGAGTCGTCAGAATATAATATACTGGGTAAATTGAAATATGTCCCTTCATTTTTTGAAATATGATTGATATCCTTTGCAAAACAAATGTTAACACCTATTTGTACACAAATTTCTTTGATTATATGTTAGGGAAACTCAGGTATGACAGTCTCTCCTAGCAGGCACTTTACTGCGAGCAAAGGAAATGGCTATATGTGAATATTAATTCATCTCACTGAACATGGTTTTGGAGCTCTGCTGTAAATCTGTATGGGTATATTTCTGCCTTTCCTAATGCATTTATCCTGTAGTTCTTAGTAGCCATAACTGTTCCACCATTGGTCTCAGCAGCCCACTGCATTCACCTGGGTGAGGTGTATGCTTGTTGTCATTTAGTTACCTTTTGCTAACAGCAGTAACAAAGAACACATAGTAAGAAACATATTCACATTTAACTGCAAAAAATATATATTTCAAATATAGTGCTATGTGTACCATAACTATCAGCTTAAGAGCAGCATTGCATGTTTAATACAATCAAGAAAAAATATGCATATGAAGCATGAATATATAAATGTAGAGGTGCACACATACCGACACACGTGAGTGCATGCATATACTGAGGTACTCACTGCAGACATGCTTCCCACACCTATTGACTACTGAATATAAATACTAAAAGAGCAAATTCTCATTTATCTTCAAATGAGAATCCATCTTCCCAGTGACCCCAGAGGTTTTCTTCTTTTCCTAACATCAGTGTAAACAGACGGTCAATTGGATCTAATGAGTCAAATTTTGCTTTCAGATAATAGCCTAGAACAACTATTGATTCACAGGGAACTGAAAACTCCCATTTGAAGGCAGAATTTGGTCACAAGAAGGCATCCCTTGACAGTTTTGGAGACATGCAGTGATGTGACTTTGACATGATTTTCCATTTTGACTTTTTTGAAGAAGAAGCAAAGACTTTTGCATGCTAGGGAAATGCCAGAAGATAGCAAGTTTTATAGTTTTCCCTCAAATGAGCATTTATTACTAATCGGCATGAAATACTGCTGATGGTAAATTTTCAGTACATGGCAGGACTTTCAGCATCATAGCAACATACATCATGCATTTTTACAACATATAAGTGCAGTAATATTGCTCCTTTTCTCAATAACAATATATAAGAATATATAGTATAAATGTACAGTATATATTAGACACAATGTAAAATAACTTAGTGAAATGTCAAAGCTTCTGCATAAAAATTATAGTCATGCCTGAGCATTCCTCTAGCACAATTTGCTTAATCTTGTCTCATATACCTTCATTTACCTTTAGTTCATGTTGTAAAGATAATTTTATGTCTATATATGTAATTGCTTAAAACCACTAGAATCCTTGTCTTTTTTTTTTTGTCTTTTTTTTTTGTCTTTTTTTGTCTTTTTTTTTTTTTTTTTTTTTTTTTTTTTTAAATTTTCTTTTATCTTCAATGGGCAAAGTTTTTAGTAGCCAAGCCAAAACCAAGATTTTGTAGTCTCTGCTGATGCTGCCGTTAGGTACTGGGAAGCAATTTATCATGAGCAAGTTATATAAGAACAAGTTCTTAAATCCTAGTTACAGTTCATCATAATCCATCAGTTTCTGTCCTGAAACACCCTGCTGCATGTAAATGGTAATGAAAGGGCTTTCATTAGAAATGGAGCTCATTATCCAACATTGCTATCTGTAAATTATAAATCTCACCAGCTTTCCTGAAATCATATCAGGTACCACTTTGGTAATTGCTCGCAAGAAGGATCAATAAAAATCTGTTTAATAAGAATATACAACTTGTCTCAAAGCAGGTGGGTGGAATTTTGCCTTTGGTTGACACTGAACACAGCTTCTTGGAAAAATGTGTCTCCCTTAATACTTGCTAAATGAAATACGTTCAAGGACTTTCCTGCAGCATCTCAGGAATCTTTCTAATAGTACCAGGGGGAAGTGTTATTTTTGGTTTTAAATCAAAGTATTAGGAGACCCTATGCCTCTGCCACACTATCCATCAATGTCTACCAGAGTTCAACAGCCTTGCAATTTGCTTTTGTGGAGTTTTTCTGAACACAGCTTTAACAGTTTAAACAACTTTGTCCTGAATATCAACAAAAATCTACCTTAAACAATTATTAATAGCTACATTTACTAAATAAAGATGGACTAAAACTGCATAGTACACAACAGTTTGGGACATGATGCTAAAATAAAAATTAAGGGAAGACAGAGTGATTTTCTGTGATTCCTTTTAAGAAAACAAAGCCCAACCTATTACATTCTCAGCCAGCACATATCAACAGAATTACATTGTTTTAGATCAGCTCAAGATCTGACCTATACACTTTGGTGGAATTAATCCTAATTTCCACTAGTGAAAGTGGAATCAGATCACTTGGTCTCTAATAAAGTGTTGAGTGATGAGCAAGTCTCTTTTCTGTTGGATTCAGTTTGAAAAAGGAAATTCTATGTGGTGGTTGGTGATGTCCAGGATATTTTAGAAAACAAAGCTAGAATTTCATGGATTTCAGCATAGCAAAAACTGATACTGGTAAGTTATTTAGACTTTAACCTTAGCAAAGTTCTTTGGAGATAGAGTACCAGCTGGTGAATTGGTAACCCTTTCTGTGTACTGCTCGGGAAGAGAAAAAGGAGGCAGATGGCTGATTTTCAGTGACATGAGGCTGCTGAATACACTGTAACTCAGATTTTGTTACCCCGTATAAATAACATCACATTGTCCAAAATTGGAGATTAATCTGCTGGGCCTCCAGTAGATGATATTTGTTTTCTTGCATATTGTACTGAGATCTCAGGACAGGCAAAGGGTCAGGGGCTGAAAGAATATAATCGATGCTAAATTTAATTTCAGAATCCGATTTTGCTAAGGAGGAATTGCTCAGGCTCTGCCTGCTGGTCATGTTGTTTGGAGCAAACCCACGAGGCTCCAGTAGTCTTGGTCCTGATCCAATTCTTTCGTGTTTACTTTCAGAAGAGGAAATACTGTTAAAAGCAGAGTCCATAGGAGACATATCGGGGGATGAAGGACCTTTCCCTCTGCTTGATCTCTGCTCTTTATGTTCCCTTTTCATGTTCCTCCTCCTCCGTCTTCTCCTGTAATTCCCATTTTCAAAGAGATCCAGCATGGATTCGCATCCCGTTGCAAAGCTCCAATAGTTTCCTTTCCCCTTCTCATTCCCTTCTGTTCTGGGAACCTGTATTTATTTAAAGGCAGTTCAGTATTTGTATGTGTTACAGATGCTGCTGCTTAACATCTGCATTCATTTACATTCAGGAATGGTGTAAACACATATGACAAGACTTTTAAGCCTATTCTCTTTCATTATGTGAATAGGATGTAAACTCCAGCCTCTTCAATTTGTTATCTATTAGCACACACCAGACAAGGACATACTCTTTATCTCTAAATTGACAACTCAGGAAGATTTTAAGTAATTTGCAGCTCAGCTGCTCTTTTTCCTTCTTTCCTAGTGATGGGATTATTCCTGCATAATTTTTTTAGCCATGCACAGTGTATATGTAAATATATAGTTATAGGTCTTACCTTCACAAAACAACTGTTTAATGATAAGTTATGTCGGATGGAGTTCTGCCAGGCTCTTTGATTTGATCTGTAGTAAGGAAATTTCTTCATTATAAAGTCATAAATGCCAGAGAGGGTGACTTTATTTGAAGGACTTTGCTGGATGGCCATTGCAATTAAGGCAATGTAGCTGAAAAAAGGAAAACTTGCTGTTACAGCGTCACCTTGCCCACATACTCCGTTATTAGGACTACACAGGTATGTGTGTGTCTCTGAGCCCGCTTCCAAAAGTTCTCCTTTTCTGCACCCTGCACCCTGGTCTCCAGTTCTGCACCCTAACCCAGATGTCCGAGATATGAGCCCCAAGTGCAGTCACTGCCTCTCCTCTCTGATAACCAGAACGAAATGCAGGCATTACTTCCAGGCAGCAGAGTCCAGGAGGATTAAAGAAAGATCACCTCTCAAACCCCATCAGAAAAGTTTCCCTGAGCTGAAAGGCTGCAGTAAGACCGACCAGGCTCACAGCCCCTCTCACCAGAGACCTTGCCTGCTCCTGGAAAGTACCTTATCTACCTGTGAGCACCTACACCATGCATCTTCCCACCACAACACCGATTATTTGCATCCAACTCCCTCATTGGCACATTGCACATTTAATTCCCCTTCTCCTAGGGCTCCTAGAGGTCAGAAGAGACCATCTGAGGTCTGGTCGCTCAACAGCATGCCAGAGTTGCTGTGAACCCGCATGGGAAGAAACAAATCACGAACACTTTAGGCACAGAGGAGGGGGGGAATCTGCCCACCACGGTGCCAGCACTAGGACCAGCCCCACCATGCACACCTGGGGCGAGGTACCCCACTGCCCCCAGTGCTCTGATCCCACTCTCCCAGAGCTCAAAATCCTCCCCAGGGATGAGAGGACTTGGAAAAACTTCATCTTACCTATACGCCGGTCTGGTGAATTTTTTCTCTTCATCAGAACTACAGGTAGGATAATCATCCCCATCATAATTAAAGCAGTTATAGGGGTATTGTGTGTTGTCAAACATCGTCCTGCTCCTTGCTCAGCTCCTGTGGAGTGAGAGAGATGGAGTGATGTTTCTCAGAGCTTGGGCTCCCTCCTCCCTTCTTCCCTCCCCTCTGTCTGCCTCGTTCCCTCTCTCCCCCCTCCTCACTCTCCCTCTCCTCCATACACACATACTCTCCCTGTTGGGGTGGGGAATGTTTGTGCAATTCTTGAGTCCCAGACAGCCCGTCTGTTAGCATTTTTTTTTTTTTTTTTTGGGGGGGGGGGGAGGTGTTATTGTTGTTGTTGCTCTCGCCTCCAGTGGGGTGGTGGGGCCGGGCGCTGGTGACTGATGGAGCTGGTGGATTGGGGGTGAACCTTTGAACCAGGGTGTGCACCGCCAGTAGCTCTGCATGGCTCGCTGGGTGGTCCGGGCTGGAGCGGGGCCAGTGCTTCCCCCACCACATCCACAACGTGACAAAAGCAAACAGCATGATGTTAATAAATCATGCTTCAAGGTCCCTGCTTGGAAATTAAACTTTGAGAACAGAGTCCAGCTCCCCCCCACACCCCCTCCAGCCCCCGAGTCCTCCCCCTTCTTATTTTTTCTCTCCCCAGCGAAGCAGGGTGGCTTTCTTATTTATTTATTTTTAGAAACCCAACGTACAATAAACAGACGATCCAGGCAGTAACACACGCTTGTCCTGATCTGCAATCTATAATGCAGTATAATAGACATAAATTATATTTCCATGACTAAAGGAAAATGTGTATGTTCAAAGAGAGGAGAACAGAAGGATATGAGGGACTACTGTCAAGCAGGAAAGTAAAAGGAAAATAGCTGTAGGCAGGAGAGCTGCCTGTGTGGGCTTTGATCTGAAGGATGAATTAGACTAATAGCCCTGTGTGTTGGCATCCAATACTGTAACAATTTAATAGTTTTTCAATGCTTTGGAGTGTTTTCCAACAAGTGATGTAAACCGAAGACATCACACACCATTTCAGAGGGGACTAAAAAGGTGTATGCCACATGATAATTAAATTATTTGAAGACAACTCTGTCCCAGGAACTAGCCCCAGGAGAAAATGGGTATTGGAAAAGAGAAAGCAAATTGGTGTTCAGAGAGTTGTGTGGATCAAAATATAAAAGCAGAACCACGAGCAAGGCAACTTTGTTTTCTATAGCATCTTTCATACAAAGTATGTCCCAAAACCCCTTTTGGAGTTAAAGGATACAATTAGGGGAAAATTCATCCAAGTGATAAAGAGCCCTTCCAAGTGACGTTTACATGTCTCATAGGATTTTGACAAAGATGGATATAAAGTAGCTTTTTTGGTGGAATATAAAATACGGTATACAGCAGAGAGTAAGGAGAAATACATGGCATGAAAATGTAAATACAAGAAGTAATTTCTGAGGAATACAAAGCCAAGTGAAGAAACCCAAAACAAAAAAAATTATCTTCACTCTAAAATACATCAATAGGCATATGCATGAGGCATCCACCACAGAGGTCTTAATACAAAGGGTCAGCTACTGCTGCCCAAGGCATTGGCAGGGCTTTAATATTGAGTAAGATGGAGCAGATTCAGTAATGAAGAATGAAACATATAATGCCTGATCTTCATTCATACTCTGTCCAGATGGCTTAAAGTAAAAAAGAAGGGGGCACAGACTCAGGAAGATTTTCCTGCACTAAAGAAGCAGTCCTTGAGACTCAAATAAATGTCTGCTTGGACTTTTAGCAGTGGCTCTTCTCCTTGAAGGTGTTTTACTTCACTGACATTTCAGTAATACAAGCATTGTTGTTTCTGATTTATAGCAATTTTTAAAAAGGAGATTTGGGCTACTTGGCTTTGATTTTACACAACCTGTTAGCACCCTTCACTAAGTTCTTGAATACTCAATTTATAAAAATCGCCTTGATGACACAGTCAGACAATACACTTTGACCAAAACCTTCATGTAGTTACTGAGAGTAAGTAGTAAGTAAACTTTTCCGCAAAGGGAATGACAGCAAATTAATGCAGTGTCATTCTTTTTGTAATATGATTTACCTCAATTCCAGCATCTTCTAGCCTTGGTGAGTGTAATCTCTCCTAACACATCTATACGGGTCATTGTTGTTGGTGGCTACCTCTGCTCTGTGCAAGAGCTCATGGCCACCATATTCCTCACCCACTTCAGTGGAAAACAAAACAAAACAAAACAAAACAAAAACTTAACTTTGCAACTCAGTGGTTGATTTGTGACTCTAAACTCAACAAATGTGGTGGGTCATGAGAACCGGCACCAGTGTCCTTGAAGAGCACCTCAGGAGTGTGACTGTGGAGGACTGTGGAGGGCACATTGGCAAGATGCATAAAGAAACTTCTGCCCTTTCCTTCTGTGTAATATGTGATCTGTGAATAAATATTATTTCCTGAATGCCAGCAGTGGGCCAGAGGATTTAGGTTTTAACTCATTAAGTATCACTAACTTCATTTGTTGTAAATCCATACAGACCACAAGAAGAATGCAAACCATTTTTGAATCTTACAGAATCAGAAAAGAAGCATGTATTGTCTCTCATAAACTTGGTGCTAAAATCCAGATATGCAAAACTGATGGACTATTTCTCAAGGTATTTTTTTAAAGCCTTCGTACTGATATTTTATCCCCAAGTGAATGTTTATGGTCCAATTATATTCCTTGAAAATAATATTCATAAAGAAAGGCTAACACGCTCTTATATGTACCATGGCAGAGTTAGCAGGTGTCATGCTTATGGTGGCAAAATATGTTGTACAACCACTTTTTCCTAGCATCTGTGCAGCCGTTATAGTTTAACTAGAGTAACTATAACTCATTCCTGTCATTACCATAAAAGTATAATTTTGCCGGGGTAGTGTTTTCTTATGTTGTATATTTTCAGAATACAAAGTTGTAAACCATTTGATTTGAGATTGTAAATACGCAATAAAAACACTGTGAAAGATTTGCATTTTTTTTTAAATGTTGGTATTAAAAAGTTATTTGCAATTTTTGTAATTATGACACAGATTACGGAAATTGTGCATGAAATGCAGACTGGCCACAAATCCAAGAAGGGCTGAATTACCAATCATTTTATCTCCTTGGAGTACCAGTAGGTACTTCAGAGTGTGGGACTGCATGCTGGCATCCCAGTCCTCTTACTGGTGTAGCCTGGCATCACCCAGCATCACAGCCTCTCCTGTTTTTTCTCTGACTTGGGCACCAAAGCTGGCTGCAGTTTGGGGTTTTATCCCAGACCTTTTAATTTCATTGGAAATGTGGTGGCCTTCAGCATCTTTCAATGGTAGTCTATATCACCAGTAAACTGCTTTCTTTTTAGCATGAAATATACAGCTCTGGCAAAAGGGTGGGGAAATTAAAGTGGTGGTAATTACTCTCCAAGTTGCTCCAATATGGGATAAGGAGGAGGATAGTCTCCAAGACATAGCTGGGTCTGTGACTATGGTGGTACCTGATACCCCATGTACGTGATCTTCTGACATTGTACTCAGTGATTGCCATTTTGAGGAAAAATATAAGTCTTGCCCAACTGTACATCCCCATTTCATCCTAAATTACTCTCCACTTCACCCAAGTCCATTTGCTGATGCTTTCTCTTCTGCTTGTCTTTTATGTTCTTGCATAGAACTTCATGCAAATACAGTTTGCACCACAGTTTGCTGTTGTCTGCTAGAGCTTATGTTTATGTTTCCTAGCGAGGGGATTATTTGGAGAGGCATTCTTCATCTGCATGCCTTCTAGCTGCAGCAGTGTGAAACTCATGCATAAAATACAACACAGGTTTCTACTAAAATGTGGAACATGGATAAGAAATCTTCAATAACAACTCATCACATTGGGGGGTGGTAATAAGAGAGCAGCTGTATAAACTAGCTCAGATATATTATTCCTGCCCTAGGTAAATATAGAGATTCACAAGCCATATGTGAAAATCCATTCCTGGGCATGTTTAGTATCTTTCGGTAGTGAAAAATAGGAAAAGAAGAGTTTTCAGAGTGAAAAGCTGTTTCTACATCTTCTTCTGGTTCGTGACTATTGGACAAATTAGCAGTTTTGTCAGAAAGTCCGTGAGACCAAGCTGAGGGTTTTCCACTGTCTTGTGAAGTTCTGTGACCACTTTGTCACCAGCAGAGGCTGCATGTCCCTTTGGACTGGGCAGGAGCTTTCCTCTCTGCATGGTGTGCAGACTTGGTACACCAGTCCATCACTCCCCAAAGCAATGGATTGGTTTATTCTCTATTATTATCTCCCTTTCCAAGAGAACAACATACCTGTTTCTTAAGGGAAGCTCCCAAGCAAGTGAAGTGACAACTATCAAATGGGTAAGAAGCCAGGAGCTGCTCCCATGGTATCAAGGTTTCAAAGACAGTGAAGGGAGACAATAAGCAGGTCTCTTATTTTTAGTAATTTATTAAGAAAATTCCTTGACTTTTTTGAACTTGTTTTCTACTTAAAACAAAAAATGATAGAAGATAAATTAAAAATACATATATAATCCTGAAGAATAAAAAAAAGATAATTTGAGGTTGGGCAAAATAGTTTGTGTTTACCCCACAGATTTTTCAAAATTTTACCCTGGACCAGGGACATTCTGTCTTGGTTTGTCCAGGACCGTTCTGTAGGAGGGATGCTGGTGGTTAAAAGGCCACATACAGATTTCTGTATTTGATACAGATAAATGAGACAGAGGTTCAGAGTTTGCTTGCTCATGCTTGGTATTCTCCTTCTCGGTGGCACCATATTAAATCCTCCTGTTTGACTTTTTGTGTGCAGATAGGATAAAACACGGTAGAAATGTGCAAGGCTGCGAGGGAGATTTGGCCTTTCTGCTAGTGGGTTTGTTCCTCCCTCAGCTGTGAAAGTCTCCAGAATCACTGATCCATCAGACTTTTGGAGACAAATAGGGAGAGCTGGAGAATTTGAAGAGGGGATAAATCAAGAGGTGATGCTTATTCTTTGCAGCATAGTGCACCTCTTGGACTGGCACAGCACTCATGCCTTGACTCATGTCTACACTTGTTTACCAAAAACGGACATTATCTTGGCGCAGCTGCCATACCTCATCCATCTTTGGTCATTTCTCATTTCAGCTATGTACAAAATCATTTGGCTATAGGCCTCACTTCATACATTGCTTGAATTCTGCACTAGACACAGCTAATAGCTCGGGCCAGGAAACTTGTTCCAGATGTTAATTAACTCCCTCTGCATTAACTGGAATCACATAATTAAGGCCTGATTATTTATAAAATCATTTTGTCAAGAGAATTAGGAGAAAGAACACAAACATCCTGGCTCACACTTTCACAAAAACGTCCATGCGCTGTTAAACTGGGGAAACTGGCTCAAGTTGTCCCACACATTTATTTTCAGCCATCTTGGTTGAGTATAAAGGACAACAGTCAACCAAGCATGGAGGAGCAATGGTGAGGCAAAGAAGCTAATTCCCAGCTGATCTAAGGTTTACTCCAGGGACAAAAATGGGTGTCAAAGATGCCATAGGTGATGGGGTTTTCCTACCACGATAAATCTAAATGACAAAACAGACTCACCCAGTCACAAATGGCAATATTTAGGAGTTTGGTAGCCACTTAGGGGCTGGCCAGTGTGTATAATACTTTGCCTGTTCTCTACCACATGACCCTTGGTTTGAGGGCCCTTGGTTTGAGGGCCATCTTTTGCAAACAAGCTTTGCCCAAACTGACTGTATGCATGTGGCCTGATAAGTGCAAACAGCCCCATGGCAATGCAGGCTTCTAGAAGGGTGAGGAGGTGGGGGCCTGGGCTGCTGGAGCACATGCACAGCTTCCCTGTGCTGCCTGCACCTCTGACCACTAGAGACAGGCCTTGTGAGAAACCATGACCCTCTAGGGACCATTGGAATCACATCTGAATCAAAGAACCATTTGAATATGGAGTCCCTGGACTTCCAGTTCCTACTTTGGACAAGTTTGTAAGGTTGGATTTGTGCATCTGTTGATCTGGGACCCACAGCTGTAGTGGCCCATGGTCATTTTCTGTCTCTTTCTGCACTCTGTTGGCATTATGATTGCTGCACCTTGGGAGAACAGAAGGGACAGGGAGAACCAGCACCATTATGTTTTGCTAATTTTATTTTTGTTTGAAAATAATAATTCATTACAGTTCACTTACTCGTAACTCTCTCACCCACGCAGAATTTTTTGGGAGTTGCATGAACAATCCCAAAGCAATGCAGACCAAGCTGGCAGGAGAAGAGTAACTGGAAACTGGGTCTTAAGCAAGTGCTGCTGCTGAAGAAGGGGATGGTAGCCAGGGGCTTGTGTGTAAGTGAGCTGCAGGATTCCCCCTCTCCAGACCCTACATCTACACCCCCCTTCAGACTCTACATATACCCTTTTCTCTTCAGCTGTTCTCTTCTGATTTCTTCATAAGGTGCAACTCATGGCACAAACCCTCTAAAGTATTCCAGTTTTCCACAAAACCTGTCTTTAAAATGAAATCATGCCTTATAAGATGTCTCGTCCCTCTCTCTTGACGAATGATATTAATGTTTCTCCATTACCAAAATTTCTTCTTCCCATTGGAAAAAACAAACAAACAAACAAAACCACCACCAACAACAACGAACAAACTTCTCCTAAATCATAGATGTGATTTGAAGTATTTTTCCCTGTAAGCAAATTCAGTTGTCAAGGGTTTTCTTAATTCTGAAAAAAAATACCAAACATGTTGTGTTTTGATAATACCAGTTAAACTGCTCTATTTCATTCCAGGATAAACACTTAATGGCTAAAATGTCAGGGACATCTGATTACTTTTTCATCAACGCTAGATTTAAGTCTTCTTTTCTCCCTCTGAATTAGGATAATCATTCAAAGTTCAGCATTTATCTTCCTTCAAGTATTTGACCATCTATCACATGAAAGTGAGTCTCAGCAGAGAACCATTGGCTAACATTGCATTTTGAGGTTTCTGCTGATAATTTCTTAAAGAGATGTAAGCTTCCTTCTTGCTTTTCCAGCCTTTTCATCTTGTGAGAGGCTTCCTGATGCTTGCAGTGGAGTCTAAAGAGAAGTAAGCTTTGATCTCTGCCTCCTGAAGTGCATTATCACCATTAGTATAGTTCCAGGTGAAAATATTTGGAGTGTAATGGTACTGTCTTCAGTTCTGCTGTCTTTGAGAAGGTGGGAGCTTTGCTGTGTGTCTGTGAAGTCTTATTTTATGTCTGAACTGGTTAAGTGTGCTAAAAGCAATATATATATATATAAACAAACAAACAAACAAAAACAAACAAACAAACAACAGCAAAAAACCAGCTTTGATTTTGCTTCTTTCCATTCATTATTTTGACCCCAGATTATCTTTCCTCATCAACATTTCTGTCTGGTCATTTTGATATGTCTTTGAGATTTAGAAGTGTCTGAAGCCTAGCTGTAGTGCTTCAAGTTTCTCACTTGTCTTATGCTCAGTGTGTAGCTACCTTCCTTTACATAACTGAATTTAAGAAAACAAAAGCTTTGAGAAACTGGATAGATTAACGGAAGCTCAGCTTCTTCCCGTTCATCAGGTGCCTGGTGCTTTCAGGTATATGTAAGTAAATTCTCCATAAACCACATATTTTGATTGAGAGTTGAAGATTTCCTTATTTGAGAGTCAAATCCTGTGCATTTTCAGTCTAACTTATTTTTGTAATAGCATGTTAGACTATGTGTGTAAGCAAAAGGGCTGTTATTTAAGAGCTCACCTCTCAGTTAATGAGTATTTGAAGGAGCAGTTTGTTTTTATTTAATATCTTATTTTCCAAGTTGCCCATCAATTCTTATGAATAATTCTCAGGACTTCAGAATTTAGAAATACTGGTTACAATTTGTGAGCTCTGAACAGAACACTTTGGGGGAAATAATAAATGATGGCATGCATATTTAACTGCTGGCATGAATTTCAAGGCAAACAGCAATTTATGAAACTTCAAGGATTCAGGGGCTCTGTATTTGTCATATGCTCAAAAGCTAAAAAATAGGATCTCAGAAATCATAGGGGGCAAACTCAGCACTTTTACTATGCAAAAGATATTCCTAAATCCAACTGTTTATGTGCACGTCTGCTCTAATACTACTACTGAACAGTCCCCAAAGTGAACAAAGCATCTCTCTCCTTAGAGCTGCAACCCAGCCATATGGTAAAAATGGTATTACTTGAGGTATTTTGCAGCTTCACAAGAAACAGAGCTAGCTTTATGCCATGTGTACTGCCCACACAGCAGTCTGAAGCCACAACTACGAGGGGACCCAAATTGCCCAACATTGTCCTTGTAAAATAGAGCCACAAGTAAAGGACTTCTATCAGTCGACACCACAGCAGCTGCCCAGGGTGGAAGGGAGCAGACGAGGAGGAGCTGAGTGTGTGGGTGGTGGCAAAGGCATTGACAGGACCCAGGAAACAAGGAGGAATGTATCCATATTTAATTGCAGATCCTGTTAATAATGATAGTCCCAAGTAGGAACTTCAGTGTTACCATTTGTAGACTGTGGCCAATAAAGGGGCAATCAGTGGGTGGAGGTGAGACACAGGGATGGTTTCAAACATTCTTTCTTTATGGCTTTCTGGGAGTTTTGACAATTCTTTTCTCCCCTTTTTCTCTTAGATACTACTCTATTTGGGGAAAAAAAAAATAAAAGGAAAGGAAAGAAGAAAAAAAAAGAATCACAAAAAATAATTTTAAATGCTCTGAGCCTAGTAAGGAATATGCTGACCCTCCAAAGCATGTACTACCACTGCCCAACACCCAGCATTGATCTGAAAAGAAGCAATGGTACAAGACAGTCCTGCCAATTCTGCTTCATGTCTCTGGTTTTATCTCAATGGAACAACACCATGCACATACTAAAATAAGCAGCAGATATCCCTGGTAGAAGCATCCTCCTGATATGAGCTGCATTTTTCAATGCATGGTCTGACAGCATGTGAATAAGCACAGCTCCCTGCTGACTAAGCTGGGCTCAGTGGTGCTTGGTGTTATTTATTTAGCATACCTGGAAAAGACTTGAAGCAGCATCTACCTGATGGGCTCTGGGCTGCTAAAGGTAATTTACACTGAAGAAGCAACTTAGAAACAATCTTGAAAGTCACTCAGCTATGAAGAGATGCATTAGTATTGACAAAGGTTCTCTGTTAGAGCTGAGGTAGAATTATGATTTCTAGGAAGCAGAATGCAAAGCGGCCAAACGATCACTTAAAATAAGCAGCAAACCCTATTCTGGCATGTACTGCAGAGAGATCTGCTGGCACTGCATCACCGTATGATGGTGGGTGAGAAACTGGAGCACGGGAGTTTTACAGGTCATACAAAATACTTTTGAGCTATTCTGCAATAACTAAGCTTGGGCAGAGAGCACTTCTTTCTGTTTGTTTCACTTAATAAATAAAAATCAGACACCAGTGTAATGGAGGGGCCGTCTGAATCAAGAACTCACATTTTGAAATAGAACTGAATATAAATATTGGATCCCAATAACTCTAAATTTGAATCATACAGAATTCTTCTCAGCCTTTTTTGTGGCTGAGGGCCTCTGTATCTCTTGCTAGCTTTTGTGGTGAAAACCTCTAAAAAAAAAAAAAAAAAAAAAGGCATCACAACTATTTATGTTTGTTTGTTTGGTATGGGGTTGAACAGCATCAAGCAGAAAGCCAGAGATGTATTTAGATTCATTTCCCTGGAATACGGGTGGGGATGGACATGTTCTTGATTAAAACTGGGAGTTTAGAAGATTGTTTCCCAAGGTTATTTTTGGTTGCTGGAGTCTGGATCTAAAGCTTGTCGCCTGGCTCCAACCGCTACACATTCATATCTGATTTGGCCAATTTTGAACTTAATCTTTGTTTGGAAGCAAAAGAGAGCAACTGTTCATAGATTTTAAGGGATGTCCCCAGTTTTCTTTAGGACTGTGTAAAGATAATTGAGGCAATCCAGGTCTTACAAATGCATCTGTCTTACAGCTTGTCAATATATTTTGTTACCAAAACAAATAGATACAGGGGGGATTTGGAAATCTCTGAAATTCCTTTTGGTGTCTAGGGAAAGAAGAAGACATTTGTGGAAGGACACCCACCTGAGAAGTTTTCTCATCACATTGCCCTCCATAGTAATTTGGCTTCAAGATGTGACGTCAAAATGCATTCAGAAACTGTCAGCACTGTGATGCAGGAGCAGGTTGTCACCATGAAAATGTCCCCAGTGAGGGTTCAGCTGTGTCCTGGGGCAAGGCATCAGGATGCTCCCAGTGGAATACCAAGATGTGGCAGGATGTCGAGGCCCATCAAAGGGAAGGATCACAAAGCCCACTGCCTTCTGCTCCCCTCCCACCCAAGAAAGTCCCCACTGACCTTGCCCCCTCCATGCTTGTTTGGGTGACCAGACTCATGAAGGTTTGACAAAGGGGGGAACACAGGGTATGGCAGACTGAGAAGAGCAGACGCTCCTTTCACAACCATGCCTCCTGACATATTCCTACAGGGTCAGCTGCTGTTCCTTGCCAGGGATCAAATCCCCTTTAATCCTTTGAAGGGAAAGACCCCTGATGCTGCCTGCCTGGTTTCATTACCCAGGAGCAGAACGGAAACTGTTAGAGAGACCATTTCCAAGCACAGCTGCCTAAAAATCTTCATGGTGTATATTCATGGCATTTCCCCCTGGATGGCAGAGCAGCAAGGACTCTTTGTGTAAACCCCATTTAAAGATTTAATTTAGCTTCACTGCTCTGCTCCCTGAGGTGGCTGGAGCAATGAGAGGAAAGTCACCACTTTCCTTTTAGAGTAGAGTGCTGACAATGAAAAAAAAATTAAATTTTTATGTTCCATCCCAACAAACAGTACTTCTAAAGGGAATGTTATGTCAGTAATGTGGCTAGTTATTTTTCAGTCCCAGTGGTCTGGGGCTGCACAACAGCCACAATCATCATCTCAGTGTCCACTTCCAAAGATCTTTTCTTCTGCAGAGCCAAGAGAATCCAAGAGAAAGTTTTGATTTCAGTCTGGCAGCAGAGAAAAGCGAATGCATGTGGAGTGAGGAGTCAGGAGTTCAGACCCGCTAGTTCTTCACGAACTACTACACATGAGTGTTTTTGCACTGAGTTGTTCTACCCAATGCAAAAGCTTTGAGGATGGCACTGCTGGTCATGTCACCAAATGCTTGACAAACCACTACTCCACTTGCCAGGTGAACTTTGTTAAGTGCCTCCAAAGATAAGCATGACACTAAAAAATAAATAAAAAATTGCAAAATGGGAGTGACCATCACTGTTCTCGCTGTTTAATTTGTACATTTTCTTCCTATTCCTCCAACCTGTCACTGTTAGCCTCTTTGTATTAGAACTGAGAATTATTTAAATGCAAAGACTGTTTCTCTGTAGGTATTGGTGCATCAAGCAGTCTCTTGCTGCCTTCTCTAGGCCTGTTTCCAACAATAATTATAGCAGTTCATAATTTTAATTTAAACATTTTTATTAATAATTCTTTTATTATCTGATGAGAAAACTGAGCCTGGTCTCATCTCTTGTTGGACACCTGAGACCTAGTATGTACTTGCACTTTGGAGGTAGAAACCTGTGGCTCTGAGAAGCTTCACTGTGCCCTGAGTCATCTGCTGCCATTCATAGCAGCACCCTGGTCCTCCTGCAGCTGTGCAGCACCTACCAGCTATCAACCTCTAAAGCAACAAGTCAATAAGAAAACTGTTTTCTCACTACGCCGCTAGATGCCCACCTTTCTAGCTAAGTGGTCCAGGGACTGGAAACAAGTTTTTCTTTTTGAGCAGTGAATATTCTTGAACTGTCAGTGTATTTTTTGACACACAGACGACCTCAGTTCTATCTAGGATTTCGTGGGTGAGTATGTACCCTGGCAAAAACATTTACCTTCCTCTGAGCAGTGCATTGATTAATACAGTAGTACATGCTAGTATCCCAACAATAAATTGATTAATATTTTGATAAAACAGATGTCACACAACAAACCAGGAGACACTCCCCCTGCTGAATAAAAGATTATCAAGCTAATGTGAATTTAATAATAGCACACATGCAACAGCTGGCTTCATGGTGTTCTGGTCAGCTACGATGAACTTCCTTATTAAAATGGGAAAAATGCATATTTTTAAAAGGGAAGCAAACAGAAGACAAGACAGAAGCCTGTATATATCATATTGTATGAATGCTTATTTTTGGTTAAAGGTTGACCATAATAACAAAGGGTCAAAGGAATAGCTGGATACTAATGAGGGCAGGGAATGGTTAACAGGGCCAGAGTCATATCACTGGAAAGATTTCATCCTGATGTGATGAACACAGCTCCTTGACAGCATTCACACAGAGCCAGGAAAACCTTTGCAGGAGCATGTTGTTCTGCAGAGCTGCTCCAATGCCTACAAGGAGGCAGCAGGGATGTGGAAATGTTTTCTCTACCCTGGGACATAGCAGTATCTGCAGCACGTGTACTCCTCCAAGGAGCAGTCCAGAGCTGGAGCTCGGTGGTGTTCCTGTTGCCCTCTAGATGGTGCAGTCTGATAAAAAATTTGAGGAAAAAATGCTTGGATTGGGGTCTCTCTTTCTTCTGGGCAGAGGTTTTTAATTGCATTTACAGAAGGGCATATTGCCAGTGATTGGGAACTGGAACACCGCAGTGCTGGTAATTCCCTTAAGTGGTGGGATGAGAGCCAGGTCCACGACAGCATATGCATATTTTCTATAACCTGGTGCACTCTTAGGTATTGTACCTTGAGCTATTTTGCACATTAAGTTTCTACCTAAACCATTGTTCTAAAGCTTTACATATATATATATATATACACATATTTAAATTAGGAGTCTGTGCCAGGAAATGTGCTGAGTTTCAGAGGTCAGACTGGGAAATATCACAGAGGTGAGTAAGAGACTGGGTTTAATGTTTTTGAGTATTTACAGTTCATAACCACAGGTTCCTGACTGCAAATTTCTACTGAACAAAACCAGTAGTGTATATGCTGTGCTGCAAAGGAGATATTAACAAAGCTGACCATTGTCAAATGGAATTAATGAAAAATATATATATATATATGAAGACAAGAAAACATGAAAAAAACAACAACAACAACAACAACAAAAAACACTAACAATTGGCAATTCTTCAGAAGCAAAAACTCATGCAAAAAAAAATATATATATATATATATATATATATATCTGTTTGAAACAGAGGACAGCAATTTGATGTGAAAGCCCACTTTTGATTCACAGATGAAACAAGGGCACCACTAGAGTGAAAAAAGCAACATACACCACATGAGAAAGAGTGTGTGTACAATGGGTAATATCCAAAATAAACTGGAAATCATTTGGCCCACAAAATGAATGCAAGTGGAAGATATATAATTGAAAATCCAGAGCAGGAAGGGTTACGGAAAATGAAAAGGATATTTGTTTTTAAGCAAAACATATCCTAGCAACATCACAGTCCTAATATTAGGTGGAGATTCTGAAGCTGACACAGCCATGGGAAAGCGAGAGGTATCCAAAAGATACCTTCTGTATTTGGAAAGAAGATCTCTTCTTGGCTGGTACCTCCTGGTCTATATAGCTAGGAAAATGTTAGACATCATTTGTCAGTGAAAAAGTCAGATTTGTTACTAAGTGTACTGGAAGAATTGGCCAAGGAAGTCTCTGGCCCATGATAATTAATTTTTGGGTAGCTTGAGTGGGTCAAAGTCGGGGACTAGAAAGACATTACTACTGCATTGGTACTTGAATGGGGCCAGCCAGTCCTGCAGGTGGGACATCTTGACATCCAAGAGGCTGATAAAGAATCCTATGATGATTAAATGTATGGACAGGACTATAATTAATGTTAAACAAATAGAAAACAGATAAGGCCTGAGTTTACAAAGTAGGCAATTGCCTGGATGTGGTCTGATTGCCAGACTGGAAAGTAAGTATACAGTAGAAGGCAGTTTTACCTCTCATCAAGCAGTGGTCACACAAGTGATGGGACTGTCCATGAGCTGAAAAGTTTGGGAGTGCTGATGGGAGTTTGGGAGAGACTGACATGGCCAAACTGAAAGAGCTTAGCTGAAAGAAAGATTGCAAGGGAACATGACTACCAGCTATATACAACAGAGTAAAAAAGGGCATAGCAAAAAAAGTGACACGTTCAGGCTGGAGAGAAGGTTATGTTAAATGGAGGCCATCAGAGGAAGCTGCCAAGGGGAGCAGGCTGCTTTGCTGCTTCCTTGTGGCTTCAAATCAGCTACTGTCACCTTTCAGGTAACTGCTTGTGTCAGATTATTACTGGGATCAGTTCGGGGACACCTGGTGAAATGCTGACAGAAGGAAGATCAGGTTTGGAGCAGGTCTAAGGTCTTCTCCTGACCTTTAGCTCTGAAGTAATGAAAATTGTCTCTGAAGAAAGGCTGATAAAGAGTGAGAGGAAAGGATAAAATAGGGATTTCCTTTTCCCCCCTTGTTCATATAACTTGAAATCAGTTGCTGCTCATCTCAAGCTTGGTGGGTCTCTTACTTTGTAAAGTAAAATAGCAATGGTTTTAAAGGAGGGCTTTGACACATTTTTAAGGGCAAGGAGCACCTGAGAGTACAGACCCAGCTCTCACCTGTATGCAGTACAGCCATGCTGGTACAGCAACACACCTGAGCTCAGGAACCTCACTGAGATGTAATTCCCACACACAGGCACATTCACTGACATTTAAACAATTCACCATATCCTCCAAGGTAGCACATTACCTCCAACACCCAGCAGGCCAAAGTGCCACTGTTGTGATGGAGATGTTGGAGTCTGGGCCCTGCTCTGTAGCACTGAAAAACCCCCTACCCATGGATGTCCCTTAGTGGGGACAGGTACTTCTATACCAACAACCCAGAAATGAACCAGTATAAGAGCTCGAGACTAAAATTTGATTATTATTTTTTTAATCTTAACATTTTCTTTTCAGTACATAATTACTATTTGTTGTGAATTGTTCCTCTCCTGCCCTTTGAAGTGACCTTTGCCCAGACCTGCTGGCCTCCTCCAGGCTGTGAAGGAGGCAGCAGGATTTGTGACTTCGCTGAGGCAGCCAGGACTCTCGTCAGACCAGGGAACGTGTTGGCAAGGCATGTGGCTGGTTTTTGCAGTCAGTTGTAAGCTCCAGTCCATTGGGTTTTTAAAAGTATTATCAGAAGTGAAAGGCTACATTTAAAAATGTATAAGCAGGGGCTTTCAGCTCTGCATGCCTTCATTCATAATTCACCAGTGCTCATTTCTAAAGAAGATTTGGTATTTTTACAAGGTAAATGTATTTTAAAACCTTTCTTTACTTTGCAGTGAATGTGAGATTATGTGAACTTCTTGAAAAGAGGTAGAGGGAAGCAAGCTTTAGAATAGGGTACCCCAGATAGCCATGAACTGATTGTAATTTCCATGCAATTCAGCTGTGATTGGGAAATGTTGTTGCATTCCTGTTCATAGTACAGACATGGCTTTGGTGCTGGTAGAGAGACTTTTCCAAAAAGATCTCCAGATTCTTGACTGGTGACTATCATTATCTGTATGTTTATACCTGAAGCAAAGGAACTATTTGGTGGAGAAGGAGTGAGGTCATTCTCATCTCTTCCTCACATGCCAGAGCCCTGAAATTCTGAAACCAGTTCAGCAAACTGGTCTGGCCTGAAAATTGCACCAGAATGTCCTAACACCAGCCCTGAAGACGGTTGATATGTAGGGATGAGAGAGAGCTCTGTAGATGCTAAACCAGACTTGCAGCAAATTCTCTGCTGAGTAGGATACCATTTTCTGAGGAGAACAAGCAAAGAGGTGGCTCCAGGTCCCTGACTCCTGCCCACAGCCATGAGACTCAGTTGCTCTGTTCACTCTCTTCACATGCAGACTGAAGTCTGAGTTATAAATGATCTCCCAATGCTTTCCATTGGCAGTAGACACAAGCTTTTCCTGTAACTCAGTGGGAAAGAGTTATAGCACATTGCAAGTCACTGTAGGCCAGGAGCTGAGTGGACAAGCTCTGGAGAAGTCGGGGCAGACATCAAGTCACAGCACTGCAGGGATAGTTGTGCACTATAGCTGGTCACACTTCAGCTAAGCTACCTCAAGATATAATATGTGCATTTTTGATTTAGATTTGTTGCAAAGACACACTAGACTGATTTGTCCAAAGTCACCATCTGTGGCAGAATAGGGAATTAAACTGTGGTTCAGCCCCCAGCTAGGTCTGAGGTGTAAGGCTGTAAGCAGTAATGCATCACACCAACACATAGCAGCTCTCTGGCTCCGGGACAGTTTGTGCCAAACATGACAGATGGATGCTGTTGTACTCTGAGGGTCAGCTCCAAAAGATCTGGACCATGAGGGCAGAAGGACTCTGATGCAGGGCATGAAGATGTGAGGATGCTCAGTGCTGATGGCAACCTGTACCTTTACCCAACTCCATCATGCTCAGGGTCCTGCTGGCACCAGCCACCTGGGTCCTGCTACACTCCCATCACTGTGTGGTCTGTCCACCCAGGCCCAGTATCTGAGTGCGGCTGGGGGAAGGACAGAGAAGCTGTTTGCTCTAACGAGAGATACCCACTGTGTCAGTCTCCACAGTAATTAGGAGCAAAGCACTTTTAAAATACCTTCCTTGCACCTATTATACAGGCACAGTGTGAGGTGCAGCCATTAATCAGATAAGCTGCTGGAGATAACTGCTAATTGAGAGCAGGCTGAATCCCTGAAGCTTCTCTCCCTCTTTCTACTGATGCTGAAATGTATAATTTGTTCTACACACTGGTGTTTGAGGGCAGGTTGTGGCGGGTTGGGACTGGAGGAGAGGGTAAGCAGTGCTTACACAATAACAAAACATGCATAAGTGACATGGCCCTGTCCACATGTGCACGCTGGTGAAGATGTTGTCTGCTCGTGTTCCAGTTCTGCAGGGGCAGATAAGGGTGGGTGGATGACAGGAAGGAACTGGGGAATTTCCATGGACCTTTGACTCTGAATGTCCAAATTGGTGGCCTCCAGCTCACCAAATCAGCAACAGGATAAAGTGTTTCTAGCAGGTATCAGAAAATTCAGCATATTTATCTCATTTGTTTAATGCAAGATTGTGTTGTAATACCCAGTAATTAAAGAAAAGGAAGACTTTTGCAATGGCAGTCCTTCCGAAATGACAGAGCCACTTGTGGGTGAAAGTACTGCTGCTTGTTATCAGACCTCCTGAGAAGGACTAGTTGGGACTACATATAGAAATGAAAAATGAGTTGTCATTGGCAGAGAAATTCAGGTGGAAATTCACAGAAACCACTGGAGTTGCACCCCAGTGAAATAAGAGTAAGAGAAATCAGCCAGGCCCCATGTCCCGGATGTGCGACACCACACTCAGCAACCTCTGGACAAAGTTGCTGCTACCACTGTGAAAGATCACCTGCTGCTTTATTTTCAAACCCTAAGCTACATTTTCACCTAATTTCATTTTCTGCAAATGCTGCATTTTTCCCCCATCGTGATCATGAGTAAAGGATGCTATTAAAAACTGCATTAACTGTGAGAGAGATTTTGACTTGGCATACCCCTCTTAGGCACTCTTATCCCTGTCCTTCATTGCTGGCTCAGGTATGTGAGTAGAGGCATTAGAAATGTAGGGTCCTCGGGACAAAGACAGGTAGGATAGTACCAGTCTCCCATGTGGCATCTGGAAAGGAACAGGGAACCATTGGTGGACGGAACCAAGACAACTCTTCGTATGGGCTGTTCATGCTTATTTGTGTACCCAGCACAGCCTGATTATCCGAAGAGGAGTCTTACTGGGACAAATGCAAAGGAGAAAGCCTCTCTCCCTAACAGGGCCATTTGGGGACAGACTGTGCCTAAGCTTGTTCCCATGCAGTCCCCCACCAGTCTTGGCTTTTTCTCCTCCTCTGCTCTGTTTCTCATCCTTTAGGAGATACCTAGGACTTAGTGATGAAAGCCTGCCTCATTCCCTCAAAGGATCAAATCTGTTTGGCCTGTTTTCCAGCCCGATTTATGTTTATATCTATTAATTGTTTTTCCTCTCATTTTCTGATTTCCTACTGGTATCACAGAAAGCCCTGAAGAAAGCAATCTTTGAAGGAGAATAACATATTTCAAAAGACAACTTCCCACCTCCAAAGTTTGTGGATAATTAGAAGATTGAGTATAAATGGCTTGCAAAGCTGCTTATCGATGTGTTTTTCCTTCCAGTACCTCAAATAGTTCATTTCCCTGAATATGTTAGGCATCCCAAACCCAGGAATTTTTCCATTGAAAGGACAGAGGTGTTCCCTGTGTGCTCACTGAGCTATACACCTCTTACACCTCCTGTCAATTTCAGTTCTAAGCATTATAAAATTTTTAGCATCTACTGTGACAAAGACCTCTGTATTGCTTTATCTTCCACATGCATTTGCAAGTGAGAACAGCATGAACTTCCTGAGGCAGGCAAAGCCCATTAATATCTATAGATGGACAAACTGAGCTGAAAAAATGCAGCGAAGTCACGAGATCTCAGGAGTTGAGATTTTGGAACTGGAGGTTCTGCTGCCCAGAACTTTTGGCTCCAGATAAAGTTAAACATTAACCATGTTATGTGACTGTAACTGAGCCAGGTTAAGGTTTTCAACATTTAACAATGCCAAAGTTGGGAAATAAGTGGAAAAAGTCTTTTGAGTCACAATATGTGGCAAACTCATATTCTGGACAGATGGCATTTTCTAAAAGTAGCTGTTTACTCCTAGAATTACTCTTCTTCCTTCCTGTGGCATATCTTCCTCATTCAGTGGTGCTCCTGCCCACAAGTTTGTCTTTTCCAACATATTTCTTGTGGTAATTTTAACGATCTTTAAAAAAAACACCAACTATAAAAAAAAAAAACAAAAAACAAAAAACAAAAAAAAAAACAACAAAAAAAAACCTCTCTCTCTGTCTTTGTCTTCTTACCTTGATGTTCCTCTCTCACAACATCCTGTCCTAATTATGGATAAATGTACAATGTTTAGTTATTTTGGAAAATATCTTCCGTCTTCATATAGAACGTATAATTAGAAGCTTAGTTCATCTTGCATTTTGTTCAGCTAAATGTCACACCCTCTATTTGTGTTTTTCTTTCCTTTGTTTCCCTCTAACTAAGGAAATCAAGAATAGATTGCAAAAATAAATATACTTTGCTTCATTTTCTTTTGGAAAACTGATTTCAGCTGTGTTTCCTTTAACCTTTCAAAAAGCACCGCAGTCCGTTTCAGGTGTCTGCCACTGTGCCCCATCCTTTGTGACAAACTCCTCCTGTTTCTATGCCAGTGTGCAAATCAAGACAGATTAGGATTTTGCCCAGCAGACCCAACAGGAACCATACATCAGACTTCACCCAAATCATTAGACACCTTACAGGGCAGAACTAAACCCAATTAAATATCTTGAAGGTGCCTTTCTGTGTCAGCCTCGTAGTCCCGTGAGAAGACTCTTTTGTATTCCTCATAGTCTGAACATTAGATTTTCTGTTATTTAAGCCATATTTTCTTTCAGTTTGGATTATGATTTTCCACTGGCACTGTGTTCATTAAACGGCCTTTAAGTCCACAGCAGTATTCTAAAGTGTTGCTCATTAACTCTTGGAAAGCAGACAACCTTTCCTCCTGTATGTTGGAGAGGATGAAAGCACTTGCAAAAGTCTTCCTTATAGAAATAAAAGTAGTCCAAGAAACATAAAGGTTTTTTTCTTCCTGTTCCACATGGGTTTCTCTGTTAATACAGTCTTATGTTATTTCTGGATATATTTATGATAAGCCTGGAATACTTTAACACAGATTCTTCTCTTCATGTAACAGCTAGCATTCCTACCGTAGTGCCTGGAGGTCTTACCACTACCCATCACTCTGGTTTCAACACTCATCTCAGAATTAAAGATACAAATGCTGACTTTTGCACTATTCACAATGCAGAATTTGTTGTCTGTTTTAAGTTTTTAACTCCACACTTGTTACAAAATGAAAGACATTGCGACTCTCAAATGACGGTGTTCTTACATTGGGCATAATGGAACTGCAGATGTAATTATTAACTTATTTGCTTGAGAGAGGAGGAAAAAGTAAGATAATTCTTAGTGGTACTGCAAAAGAAATATGAAAAAAGTGCTGGCTTCAGACAGCACATGATGTGTGTCTGAAAAAAAGGCAGCCAAGTGGGAACTGCAGTGCCAAACTGCAATTAATCCCAGCTCACCAAAGCTTTGAACACAGATTTTCAGCTATTATATATTACCTAGCACCCTGGAACAGGCAGGCGGCAGCTCCATTTCTCCAGCAAAATAGTTGCCTGTGCAGGAAGAGTTCACGTGTGCAGAAAAAAGGTCTTTCTCTGGGACCCTTGAAAGTTCAGGAGTGGTTACTACAGCAGAGAGGGGCTGGTGGGACACCCTGCTGCTCTCTGCTTCAATCCTCACATGCAAATGCTGCTTCTGGGACTTTGCCTCGTCTGGTGGAAACAGAGCAATAGGATCAGCTAAAGGGGGAAAAATTCACCAGACAAAATACACACTTCACTAAATCCATATTGAATTTGCAGAGTAAAGCCAGGTGGGGCAGATGTCAGTCACTTGCAGGGAAGTATCAAACACTGCCAGTGATGGAACCATAGCTGCTGCTCACCCCCGGGTAGGCTGGTAAGAATAGGTGAGAACAGAAGGATAATGGCCTTCAGCTGAAACATGGCAAGGCCACTTTTTAGGAAATGGATGAGTTCTTGAACATTTTCAGCATTTTGTTGTTCTTCTTCATTTTTCCCCTCTGGAAAAATAATTATTTTTCTTGCTATCCATTTAACATTTGCTCTTCAGAGTGCTATTTTTCATAACCACCATGGTTCATTGTTCAAAAAATAGTTGTGCTTTCCCTGATGGTATGATGATAGGGATTTGGGGAGAACACAAATACACTTTTAATGTTAATTAAAAAGAATTTTGAATATACCACAGAACACTCCTGTTGCTGAATTACCACTGGAAGACTTTGTTCATCTCCCTTGCCTGTGTTGGACCATTCTCTGCATCTCTTCCCAATTTTCCTATTATTCTGTCCTTGTTTGGCTTCATCTTCTATCTCCACCTGTATTTTAGCTCTTGCTGAAGTGAAAGCATGAAAATTCTCCATTGAATTAATTGTCTTAGACCCAGTCAGGCTTTTGCTGTCACAGCTTTTTAATAATCCTGGGCATGTAGAGCTTCAACAGCCTTTAATGCTACTTTAAAAGTATGAAAGAGCAGCTTCTTTCATTCACAAGCACCGAGCATATTACTGCAGTCAGGCACAGACTGATGGTCTCATGAGCAACACTTATTTCCACTATTGTTCATGCTCATGCCAAAGATTAATCTCTTTGCCCACAGCAGACTCCTCGTCTGATTTATTTCTGTGTTTGAAAGGGGACCCTACCCAGGGCTCTGACTCTGTGCAGTCGCTGCAAGGACACCCAATTATCAGTTCATCATGTTAGTTTGATTAAATGATAGTCGTGATGAATAGCCATGCTGGCATTGTGTCCGCTGCTCTTTTGTGTCTCTGTTAACACACTTAGTGCTGCCCTTGCCTGGATGCAAAGGCAGCTGAACCCACCGAGAGCCTTTTCTGTGACTTCAGGGGACCTTGGATCAGGCCTCTAACACCAACTGGGATAGGCCGGTAGTCTCAATAATTTGCTTCTTCAATCACAGGAAATTCCATGCTTCCAGATAGAGCCAGCTCAAACAAATACATATTCAAATGAAAGCACACCATAGGTGGGAAGATAAATATAATTGCACCCAATTTTGCACTTGCACTTGTCCTCTAGGAGCTAAAATGAGATTTTTAATATACTTATTATGAATATGTGCATCTGCTCTGCCATTTTTGTATAATGAGCACATTCCTGATACTTAAAGAATCAGCTTCCTCTCTCTCTAGGAGATAGGCAAAATGAGGCATGCTGTTATTCATGTATTTATTTATTCATTCATTATTTTTTGCTTGAAACATACTGGGCAATCCATCTTGTTCCCACGAAGACCCCGGGGGATATGGAGAAGACTCAGCATTCAGCTCTGAACTCAATTATCACAAATCTCATCCTATAAATTAGAACATGTTGCAGAGAAAGGAGAAAATGCAACTCTCCATAACACATTCCCCAAAAGAGAGAGATAATTACATATTTGGGGACAGTTGCCTTGAGAAACACAGGGAAAGGTTCTCCATCCTCCCCTGGATCTGTGCTGCAGGAAGGTGTGGGTTCCTTCAAGTACAATTGTAAGCAGATGTGATTTGCAAGCAGGGTGATTGTGGTGGTCCTATTGATGAGTTAATTTACAGTAAAAGCTGGACACCTGACTGAGCCTGGAAATAAGGGAGTAGGGCGTGCATATTGTGCTGCTGAAGCAGGTAGTGGGACCTGCTCTTTATCTGCTATTGGGGCTTTGCTGGCCTTAAATCTTTTGCTCTATTTAAATAGTGGTCCTACTTAAACACATTTTCTTTATTTCATGTCACTTTTCATATTTATTTGGGTTCTGTACAACTGAAGGGATCTTTATCACAGTGAGTGTTCTACTTGCAGCACACCTGCAGCTTTGCACCAAAGGCTATAAATTGAACACTGAATGATGGCCTTCAGATGCCCAAACAGCACAGATAACCTACCCTATGTTGTACTGGTTTAGATGAGTTGCTGCAAAGGGTTTTGAAGGCTGATGAGCAGACGAGAAGCTTGTTGGCTGCTAGAAGTGGTGCCTGACCAGTCAGTTCACCACGGTTTCTAGCAGCACAGGGGAAAGTGTAATGAATGGGCTCTCAGGCTGCTGTGGGATGCTGTTAGACAGGCAATCTTCCACAGTCACCAGCATTCAATGTCTGAATTATCCAGTCTGGGGTGCCAAGGGTGGAGACATGGCAGATAAGTGCCTGAACCTGTTAAAAAGTTAATCAAGCATGACAGGCTTGAGACAGGATGCTGTAATAAGAGTGAGGATGTGTGAAATGATCTCATGAATATGCAGTAGCCTGCCAGCTGGTTTGTATCCTCTTTGAAGATTACATAGAACTGGACGGTCCATATATTTTTCTCCTGATTTCTTAGCCTCCCTGCTTGGTAGGTAACATTTATTTTCACCTGTTGCAAAACCAAGCCCCATGCACATAGCTGAGGTGTTAGTGTTTAACCACGAACCAGATACACCACCACTAGGTCAAATGGCATGCTGGTACAACCATTACTCTCTTTTAATTTTTAACATCCTAGTTTCAGGGGTGTTTTTCAGCAGCTAAGGGAGCAGCTCTGTGCCACTGGCCCTCTGCAGCTGCTCTGGGCCGGATCCAAAGAAACTTGAAACCACTGGGAAGGCTTCCATTAACTTCACCAGATTAGGTCCTCTGACAGGAAAACACTGATCCTTTCTGGTGAGTGAGGAGGCTTTGTGGGATGGCTCTGCAATTGCCTGTTTAAGAGGTTAAAAAAGTCTATTTTTTTCCATTGGAGCTGTCACTCAAATACCTGAGTCATGACGTAGCTTTCTAACGTTATTACAGCTTCTTTGGAGAGAAATTTCCACCAACATCTTGCACCATATAGCCCTCAGTTGGACAATGAAGGTAAAGCATTTGGTCAGACTATCATAAGGGGGCTCCAGAGGAATATGTGATTTCAAATGAATTATCACATGGTCTCCTATAGATGTCTATTATATGTGTCAAAAAGTGAGGGCTCCATAGAGAGGAACAACACAAAGAAACTCACTGCAAACAGTTGAGTATAATGCCACTGCCAGCATTTAAACAAAGCTGCAATTACGATGCACAGACTTGGCTATAGATGCCTCAATTTATAAATAATGAATTTTGGAGTGTATTCAGGCTAAGAAAGCATCCATTAAAAATGGAAATCCAGCACAATTCAGTGAAGCAAACAGCTAACAATCTAGAGAAGAGATAAACAATAATAATAAATTATTTAATCTTATAGCTAAGAAACCCACAAGGAAGTCAGCGAGACTATTCATCTGTAAATGGGGCAGGCGAGGAAGATAACAGGCCTGAAGTCTGCTTCTGTGGAACTCTCACTGGCTTCACTGATTAGGAAGGAGTTGCTTAAAAATCAGCAAAAAGAGTTTGAATTTGATCTGGATAACGAAGTGAACCTCCCTCAATGGTCTACCTGGAAAAACCTTTTATCTCCACTATTTATGAAGTGCTGCCTGTGGCAAGGACTCTGAGTGCTACTCTAAGAGGATACAAAAATGGTTACGGTGAAGAACTAAGGAGGGAATGCCAGAAGGCAGGCAACTTGAAATTTGGGATAGCCTGATTCACTTAGTTTACAACTCAGAAGAGGATTTGTGCCTGGTTTCCAAAGCTCCACCTGAGATCAGAACTGTAAGTGGTGCTCCTGGCTTAGGGATCGGTGTCTGCAAGGAAGAGTTTGAGCATCAACTTGCCTTTGTCAATTTTTTTCCCACTTCATCTTCCACAGCTGTGTTGCTTCCATTTTGCTGACAGCTTTAACTTTCCTTTGTCATTTAGCTGGGCATGAGGGTTCAGAAGATGCATGCAGATCGTAGTTCTTGCTTGGTTTATGGCACCTTCTGCAGCACACAGGTGCTCCAGCGAGCGATGCAGATGTACAGAGATCACTGTAGTTCAGCATGCCCTAGCCAGCACCTCTTGAGTGACACCTGGCTGGCACTAGTACAGCACCAGACGTTGGAGGGGTGAGATTTTAAATTGTCTGTCTTCTGGGTAGGATCTATGTTTAGCCTCCCTGGGATGTATTTTGAAGTTATGTCAGGGTCAGCTGAAGCTTGTAGGTGGTTTTATACATGTGTCTATTAATCAGTGAGCTCCTTTCTAGAACAGGTGGCAGAAGAATTTATGTAGGGATCCTAATGTTGTTCATTTCAGTGGCCAAGGCACGACATGACCCAGATTCCCACATTCACAGCAGTGGAGAGTTCTCTGATCTGACACCTCCAATTCTGAGATATTCTGCTTTAGCTCAAGCTGCCAATTTCAACTGCAAGCTGTTGGGTTCAGACCCGTATCTGAGCAAGATTCAAGGCATAACACATGCAATTTCTGACAAGGGCCAGTGATGGTTGTGTATGAAGGTCATTTGAAAGAGTGGAGCTGATCCCCTAGCACATCAGTCTTCATAGAGTGGATTGGACACAAATTCAGGCATGCCCCAGCCTGTTCAAAATCCCCTTACTTCCTCATGCCAACTACATCAAAGTTGCACAAATCCTTGGAAAGTATTTAATATCTTGAAAAAGATGGAGCAGTTGATGGCATGCAGTCCAGCAGCTCTTGAAGACGATCTCTGGACAAACTTTCACTCTGACCTTGCTTTAGAGGAAAGGGTACTGCTGCTGCAAAATCAATAAGCCTTCCTTTTTGCTTCTGCTTCATTTCTTACACATGACCGGAGCTGGTCTGTCCAGAATTTTTAGGTCATTTGGGCCTCCAAACTGAATTGCTTGTAATTCTTTTTTCCAGACAGTCCTCAAAAGCACTGGAAGGGTACTTTACTGAATTAATTTTGATCTGGTCACAGTCTGAGTACCGGCTGGTGGCTACCAATGAATCACTTTCACAGGTATACTGTAAAAAATATTTCAGTGAATGATCAATGGCAAGCAAGTCTATAGAAACAACTGATACCTGGACTAACTTCTGGAAAATTATATTTGCAGTTATACATTCAGAACCAGAAGAATGCTTGGCTCTATCATCAAGGCTATAGCGTGGGTCCAGCTCCAAGCTGGAAAATCAGGACATTTAGGCTGGGGCCACAAAAGCCGTGATGCAGGGACAGCCTGGAGGTGGAGTTTGGAGGTGTCAAGGTGATGATGCAGTTGTTGCAATGGAAGAGAGCAGGGTGTCCACCTAGACCCCTGGGTACCAGGTAGCCTTGTATGGCCCCACATCACATTACCCTTTGGACACTCCTCCCTCTATCATCCACGTAAGGCGAGCTCATTTTCAGTTCAGTGCCCGAAGGCAGCAGCCGGGCTGAAATCCCACATTCCCTCCTCCTACGCAATGTTTCCTGCTGTTGCTTACACCACAACCTCCTTCAGGCTTGCAGCTTGTATATACATCATGGGCTCTGCCCAGTATCACTGATCACAACAGCGATACCTAATTCAAACAATGAGAGTTCTTTTAATTTGTGTGAATTTCCTTTGATGCTTGAACAACATAAAACCAGCAAAACAAAATGAGGCTCTCATCTGAATTACTCAGGAGAATACAGTAAGCTGTTTTAGGCTGTCAGATATAGTTGTAATTAGGTGCTTTTAGAAGTATATTATCTATTTTATCTGTTATTTATTGTGAATACTGTATTTATTGTGCTGAACATGTTATGCCCCTGACAGACAACTGCAGATTTCTCAGTATGTTATTGTCTGGATGCTGTTCCTACACCATTTCTGAGTCGGAGACAAACCAATTGGATTCTGACATTTATTTATCTTCTTAGAGCGAATCTTTTTGTCTGGGAGATACGTAGGACTCCTAAAGAAATGTTACACCACCTCGTGCTAATCCTCCTTAGCTCAGGGATTACTGACCTAATGCACAGTGACAGCCCTTTCAGAGCCATCGGCTCACACTGTGGTAAGCTGCTGCCACGTGGGCATGCAGAAGTGTGCGACCTCTGCACACCAACCCCCTGGTGCCCTTTCTATGAGACCCCCACCAAAAAAAACAACAACAACAAAAAAAACATCCTCAAAGAGGACCTCAAATTATAACTACTGCTGGAGATGCTCAGAAAACTCCTGCTGCCCATGGAAGGACTCATTTCACCCTGGAGGGCAATGCCCCTTGCCTAAAGGCTCAGAAATACCATGGAGGTTTTTAGAAGAAATTCAGGCCAGACGCTAGCTCTGTCCCAGCACAATGCAGATGCCCCCAGAAAGCAGAGGTTTGTTCCTCCCTGGGCTGTACAGAGCTATTCCCTAGGCTGTTTTAGCTCCAGGAGCTGAAAGGCAGCAATGAGTTCACTCCCCGTGACTTCCTGTCTGTCATGCCCGCTCATCTATACCCACATTTAAAAAAAAAAAAAAAAAAAAGGAGGTACAAGGCAGTAATTCCTTTCCCTTCTCAAATACCTAGAGAATTAATGAGTCAAAACTCTATCTACCTGGCAGCACAACTACAAACACCACAGAGCTTCCTGGTATATGCCGAGAAGCTCCACAGCCTGTTTCATTAACCAGCCCTTCCATACACAGCAACCTCCTACAGGTCAGCCCCGTGTCCTCAGCTCCCCCAGCCACACGAAGGGCTTGAACTCAGCCATTGCCATTTATTGCCTGAACACTCCAACCTGTATTTGGGTTTGCACTGCTTAGGTGTGGTTAATTCACCTCGATTTCTCACCTGAGGCACAAGTGAAAGGAAACTTCTCCCAGTTTCTTAGCTAACACCTCCCTTCTTCCAAGGCACTTTCAAGTCCCATCCTACAGAGAAGACCCCCCACCTTTTCTGTATGTATAATTTAGGATCAGAGGAAACCAAGGATTGCTGTTCACTGAAGACAAAAATAATATCTGTAGGATTACAAAGAACTGTAGCACAGAGCTTGCAAGTGAAAGCATCAAAGTTGGAAAGAATGGAAAGACTTGGAGTCCCAATGGAGATGGTTATAATACAGCAAGGACAAGTAACCTTTACTTAATTATTCTACATAAATACTGCTAGTTAGCTTATACAAATTCCAATTCGTAGCAGTGAGTTTGTATCTCTGACCACACCAAGCAGCCATCAGCAGAGACCTTCAGCCTGAACCTCCCTGCCAGGAGCTCCTGACCTACAGCCCAACCTCTAAAGAACAAAGATCTTCACTGTGTCTGCTCCTCCCTCAGCTAAGAGGCTGCCAAGTGCTGCTTTCCAAAAGAAAATCAGGTTTGCAGACCCAGAGCCCTGGCTGACCTGACCCCAAGAGCAGAAAGCAGAGCTTTTCCCATAGGAGATGCTTTTATTGTCCCTGTCTCACAATCTCACAGAAAGAAAAAGCAGCACCTGCAGGAAAACCACAGCCAGGCACTGAGGATTAAGCAAGGGAGGCAAATTGAGTTTGTTGAGGGAGAAAGAGAGCAAGGACATGCAGGTAGTCCCTTGTAACCCCTGGGGGATGAAGGATACAGATAAGCATGTAAAACCCATCTCACCGTTTTGCAATCCGTATTTTGCATCTATTGGATAACTGAGAGGGAGCGGCAGTGCAAGTGCTGTGTTGCAGAGAAAATCCCCAGTACCGCCTCTGGATCTCAGAAAGTGAAAAGAGCCACAGGGTAACACAGAAATTTTCCAAGTGCATGGACAGCTGCAGAATCTGAGCTGTTCTGTCATCTTTGCATGCCATGTATGTGAGAGTCATGGGAATTTAAAATGGGTAGTAAAATAGTAACAAAGGAATTTTTTAGTGATTTTATATCAACCTAAGAAGTGAATGAGACTACAGAGCAGTTCTTCCTCTTGTTCACAGTGCTAATACTGCTGGGTTACACTGTAATGCCTATATTTTAATCTACCTGGCTACAAGCTTTTAAAATATGTGTTTATAAATCCTTGAGAAGAAAGACATATAATGAAACAAATGACAGCTGAGAATTATGTCTGTGATTAATATTGTCATAATAAATTCTCTCCTCTACCCAAAAGAGCGGTGAGGGATTCCTTCTGTACCACTCCATGTTTTTACAAGTCAAATACAGCCACTTGTTCAATTTATAGCTTTCTTTTGGTCTGAAAGTCTCAACATATATTACACGAGCTCAGCTGTGCATGATTCAAAATTATTTGCTTGAGAATACTGCATTTCTAGATAATTTAGGCTGAGATTTCCTACTCTTCAAGGGCTTTTGCAACCCAGTCCAGAGGAACTGATGTATCTAAATCTTCTGGGCAATGTGTCAAGCCATAATCTTTTAAAGGTGTTGCTACATAACTTGTTTCTACAGCAATAATTGCAAGAGGAAAGGACACTGAAATGATAATCAAAATAATGATCAGCTAAAGATCAGCTATTTTCAATGTTGTGTTCCTTATCAGAGTTGTAATGTATATTAGTCACCAGCTCCCTGCTTTAGCTTGACTTGATGTTGGTACAGAAGGGTACAACAATTTAAACTACTACTTCTGGAATATTTGGCCGATGTACACAGCTTTGCCCTGAACAAGATCTGCAATGAAAAATGAATCCATTTACACGTGATGGCTACACATTTTGCCATATCTTTATTGCACTTTAACCACGTTGCAAACAATTCCACAAAAATGCTGCAAAAGTAAGCCTAGAGCTGCTGAAAGCAGCTTTTTACCCATATATGTATATATTTACACAAAACTATCAAAAGCAAAGTTGAAAAGTAGCAGCTCAGCTATGATAGTCTAGAAAGGTAAGAGCTGCCACCTCCTTAAGGATAAATAGTACAACTTGTCATTTTACATCACTTTGTAAAACCAACATTCAAGTATTCCTGTCAATGCACAATTAGTGAAATTCCCTTCCGGTAACCACTGTTTTTATTATTATTATTATTATTATTATTTGCCTTTAGAAGTTCATAATGCCTTAACCCTTTAAATGCTGAGTAGCTGGAAAAAAAAAAAAGAAAGCTTTCAATTTAAATAAGATACAGTGGATTAGAGCACTTAAAGGGTTAACACAAAATACTAAGTGGACTGTCACCACAAATAAAGTGTGAGTCACAAAACTATGCCGTCCCTCTTAGTTAAATTTGGTAGGTAGGTCTGGGGTTTCATAGATACACCATATATAAATAGAAAATATTAAGTAAAGGCCTCCTTTCTATACAAAAAGGACAGGAGGTGTTTTGCTATCAGACTGCTGTCTGTCACCGAATATTTTCTCAACCTTTTCATAATCTCTTCTTAGGAACTAATGAAAACGCATCACGTTAGACTTATTTTTCTTAATGAACTAATCCTTTGCAGAGTCTACACTTTACCTACTCTGGGAACAATTACATCTCATTTCTGAATTCACTGAATTCACAAAGTGGCATACACAGTCTTTTGCAAGACTTTTTTTTTTTTTTCCTTTTTGAATCTTCTTTATTTGGCTGGTAAAAACGTAGTCTTGCGATTTCACTACCTCTCGGTCGCAACAGTATTAACATCAGTGTTAAAGTCATTTTCAACCACATTGTCATAACCATCCTTTTCTATACAGTCACTAACAGCCTTGAGGACAATCCGCAGCCGCCTGTCCATCGCCTCCAAGTGAGGCTGGTAAAGAATGGGAGCTATTTTATCTTTTAGCAAAGATTCCTTCATCAGGAGACTGAGTTTGTACTCCTCCTTGGCTAACAACTGTAATCGCAGATAGGTAGACTTCCTTATTCTAAGAGAAAAAGGAAAAAAAATGCAAATCAGTATTTTCATCACTATTGATCTCAACAGGGCTTGTAGTCAGCATAGTGATAATAGAGTAAAAATGTTACTGTGTGATCTGAAATGATCAGAACCAGACAGTGTCATACTCTGAATTTTCCAATTTTCACCTGGCTAGGAGTGTTTAGAGATGGGCAAAATCTCATGCAAAATTGAAACTCTAAATATCACTCATCCTCTGCAAATCTTGTCCAGGGGCATCAAGGAACAAATATCTTTGGGAAGCACTCAAACAAGCTGGGGGGAGTGTTCCCACTTGACTCCAATGGGATGTGGATGTTGCCTTAATAAAGCCACATCGTAATAAAGCCTCTCTCACAACAGCTTACAGCTATGCTCCTGCTGGAAGATCTTGATTCAGTAAAGCACTTCAGCACATCAGTGCCAATGCTCAGGGCTAGCTCGGGTCAGACTCTCCAGGCAGGATCACAGCATCTCCTTGTCTCCACAGTTCACAGCAGAAGATGCACTTGAACATCTCAGTCCTGCTAGTGGAAACAACTGTATAAAATGGGGAACAATTATAGAGATGAAACATACCTGCAGCACTGGTTTAAAGGCACCAATATGGAAAGTTCATCATGGGAATATTTTCCAAACCTGTTTAAGGTAAGAACAAAAATGTGACAAAAACCGTTTTGAAGACTCACTCACTCACTTTTGTTTGTTTGTTTCAGGAAGTGGAAGTAACAAGTTCATAGTTGTGTATGTTCTGCTTAACTGGACTGGAGCTGAGGAAATCTAGACTCCAAGTTAAGCCACTTATTTTGAGTAGATGCTATTGTATTGGTGGGTTTCAGTTTTTCTGTTCTGAAACAGGGGAAAAAATATTTATTTTGTACCCTGTTCTGCTGAACTGTTCTCCTTATAAATTCTGAGGTATGGACAAGGCAAACCTGTGCCTGACTAGCACATAGCATAGAAGAGTTTGGCTTCCCTTTGGGGTTTGTAATATTGCTCTATTATACACCTAATTGCTACTAAATCATAAATCACAGGATGCAGAAATCATCTTATAATGGCTACTATAAAGTAATTAGTTTGGTCAAAATTTTTTCATTGTTCAAAAAGATTATTAAACACGCTTACCCTCTTCCATTATCTAAGTGGATAATAAATGTTTCATTTCCAAATTTTTCAAAAGTTTCATAGTGATGTCGATCCATGTTACCTATAGAATAAAGACAAAAAAGAACATTCTCACTCATCAGGCCAGGAGAATGCCAAAACCCTGGTTCAGCAAGAATCCCAATGCTCCCCAAAGGTAGAAGGTGGAGAAAACTACGGATCTACTGGCATTATTCACTTCTACTGTGGAAACCCCAAAGTATGTAACGCTACAAAATGGTCTTTTATGCTACAATGTACCCATAAATTCCCTGGAGAATCCCCAAACATCTCCTTTAAACATCTCACCATCAGAGCCTCTGGGAGTGAAGATGAGTTTTTCTGTCTCCCTGTAGCTTTTACACTTAAGCCCTAGAGGACCTATCAGGAGACAAAAATAAACCTTCCTACCCTCCAGAAAACCCTCTCCTGGGGTACACCAAGGGAAATTCCACTTGAGCACAATGGCACCTTGATGGCCTGGTCATCCACAAGGCAGCCACATCCTGAGCCAACACAGCTTCGTCAATGAAAACAAGCCCAGCTGCTCCAACCCCCAGTCAGTGCGGAGCACAAAGCAGCAATGGTGTGCATGCTGGGTGCAACACTTAGCTTAGGGGGGAAAAATGCACCTTTCAAACAGGGATGTTAATCCACGTGACTTCACTACTATTTTTGAACCATGACCAAGTATCCTGTTTTAACTTGGTTAAGAACTTTGCCCATATTTCTGTCTGTCTGGAAAGCCAAAGCAATCTTATGGTTCTAACACGTGGATTAGGGTGCTCCTGGTACAGCTGAACAGCTCTGTTTAGGCACCCTCGTCTGTCTGATGCAGGATTTCCCTTTTACAGTCAATGTGCAGAGTATTAGTGTCAAGCTAGGAACTTTGTCTTCATGATGAGGACTTGAGTCAATTCTAGATGCAACATATGTCTCCTGAGCTGGGACGTGGCCTCTCCTGCTGCAGTCAATTGCAGAAACCTCAGCAGTGGGAATGGCAGAGGATATGTCCAAGTTGGCACGTGTCCAAGGATCGAGTATGTGTGCTGGCACCTTGCAGTTATATTGGCTGCAGCAAGACAGGTTTCATGTGCAAATGTCTCAGTGTTAACCACTGAGTAGGCTTGGAATAGGTCACTGTTATCTACTTGCTAAAAAAATATTTAATTGTGGTCAGGTTACCTAAACAGAAAAATCTTCCTGTTATTTACTGCAGTTGCCTTCATGACAAATCAACTCTTCTCCACCCCCCAGTCCCAACCCCCAGGTTTACAGAGCAAGCAGCAGTGACTACAGCTGGAGGATGAAAACTATGTGCCAGTAACCAATGATCCTTGCACAGGCACACATTACAATGGCAAGGCACTCACTAAGGCAAATTGTGAAGCCCTTAGCTGCTGTGAAGGAGACTAGCATGACCTGCATTCATCACTGTGCATTTCTGAACATCTTTGTTCTTTTAATCTGCGCTGATGGGAATACATAACCATGTAAATCTGCATTTTCTCATAATCATCTAGAATGGCATATACTGTAAATGCAGCTTCAACCATGCTTTAGTAAATTGCTGAGCTATGCAGAGCGGTGTAGAAAGAAGTGGTTCTTATTCTAATTAAATGTTGCATTTAATTTTTGAAAGAGATGAAACATACCCATTAGGAAATCAAAAACTGTCATATCCATTATATCCAGAATTCTGGTCCCACTGTCATACGGGGGTGTTTGTTTAACCTCTTCACAATAATCTGGATCAACTTCCCATCTGGAAAAGCCGATATTTTGATATTTTATGTGACATGCAAAGCTTACCGAGTATTAAAAAAAATAAATTGTTATTTTGCGAAGATCTAGTTGTATCATTTTAGATTGAGGACAGGGTCAGGTGGAGGCAGCAGACTCTTCAGGCTGCTTTAAGTAATCCGAGCAACTGCTAAAGATTGTGACTGATGAAAAAGGAAGGAAAACACAAGACTGGAAACTATGTGGCTAACAGCTTCAAGATTTAGGGGACCAGCTGCACCATCAGTCAAAAACATTTGAGACTTGTTTAGGGCTGAGGAGAGCAGTGAATCTTTCTGTTTCTGCTAGGACTTAGGTCCCATTGCATCCTTTCACAAGCCACTTCAGGTATGTATCCCACCAGGGAATTATGCCATTGAAGGTCATTTCAGGTTCAGACCATAACGCAGAGCTCCTTGCAAGCACAAGTATTCTGTCCCTTCCCAGGAGCTGGACCCACCGAATGAATGCAGATGTTCTCCTAAGCCTCAGTGCTTTAGATCAGGTAAAAGAAGCACTGTTTTATCTTTTTATTGACATTCACAGCAGGTGAACAATCCCTTTGCTCACCACTACTCACTCTGCTTTTTTGCGCTTGTGGTAGGAACGTCTCCAAGGGTTTCTCCAGGTCTTCCTTTTAGCTAAGGACAAATCAGGAAGGAAAGCAGCTAGAGACCCTTCGATCTGATCTGGTTTTCCACACAGGGCGTGCTCAGTTGAGCAGTAGTAGGAGCATTCACCATAGAAGCAGATGTTGTTGGCTGGCAAATAAAGAAAAAGAGTTTTAGAACCTACTCTTAAATTAGTGTTCAAGACTTCATAAAAATACTGATGTGTGCAATGGAACGTAAGCAGAAATAAAGCCCTAACCCAGATACCACTGTTACCACGCATAGTTTTCTTCCACTGAAACCGCTAGAAGACTGATTTATTTCAGTGGCTGGGATCACGCCCTGTGATGAGCCCTCTGTGACTACTTCCAGGTTTTTTTGTTTGTTTGTTTGTTTGTTTTTTAACTTTCAATCCCAGACTGATACATCTTTTTGCATATATTTGTTACCCCAAGCTAACTGGGGTGGCTGAAACCCCAAATCCTGCAGCCAAACAATGACATGACCAAAATTAAGCCTCCATCCAAATCTTGGTTCACTTCTTTAAGAACAGACAAAATCCCCTCATCCGTTTACTTGCTGGTGTGTGAAGAGTTGGCAGCTCTACCCAGGAGAATTATGTAGCGTGCAGACTTGAGTGGGGGTGTATGGGGAAGGTGGAAATAGAACAGAAGTAAATCTTTCACCACACATCCCAAACAGAAATGTTCTCTTCCACACATCACATTACTCCATCAACCACAGAAAAAGGACGTGCAGCGGCTTTGGGTGTGTGTGTTAACCTAAAGTTTCCCCAGAGCTCCCACCACACATATCTGTACCACCAGGGACCATCCACCTCTGTACCAGAATGCCCTTCCCACTGGAGGTGGGAGACAGAAGTTTGTCCCCAGACCCCAGCATCAGACTATGAACAAGAGGATCGTGATGCTGATGTTGTCAGAGTGCAACAGCTCTTCCTGCAATTGCTTTGTGAACATTAAATGTCATTAGAGGAAGTCTCTGCCCTTTGCTTACAGCAGCACAAGGATGCAGAAGTCACATTGCTTCCTAATTCCCTCCCAGGCCTCTAAATTAAAATATTGCTTCTGAGCTACTCTCCCTTTCGGCAGGATCAGTGTAAAGGAGGCAGGAAGGGCTGATGAATAGATGAGAGTTTATTTTCTGCCTGCTGCAGAAGCCCACGTGGCTCCAAGAGGCAAACCGGTGGGGTTTCATCGCAGCCGTGCCCTGCAGCACCATGCTCTGCCCATTGCTGTGATGTCCCCTCAGCCCTGGGGCACGTCCCCACAATCCAGAGCCAGCCTAGGGCTGGCAGAGCACTGGTGGGACTGGGGCACTGCTGGTGCAGAATGGAAGGGAGATAATGGGTGAAGAGGTGAAGGAGCAACCCAATCTCCAATGCCACCAAGGTAAGAGGAGGGATGGAGATGCAGGGCACAAGGCTGCAAGTGGGGAAGGAGGAACACGTGAATGTGGAGAAGGTCTTGCGATGGTTTTGATTGCATTAACTAGCCATATTACATGGTTCTGACTGCTAATCCTGGAATTCCATCAAATAATCAGACTAAAAGGCTGATGTTTTACTGCTTGGCAGTTTAAATCAGCTCTTTATTCCCAAGCCTCTATCGATGGTCATCAGATTTATCCATCACACTGTGGTTACTTCATGCTGGAGACACACTTTTCAAATCCCTCTGTTGTGACTGGCCTGGAACGGCCACCCACCTCTCTGTCCTCAGGTAAAATTCCTACCCGAACTGCATATTTACATTCACACATTGGCTCATACCAGTTAAACACATCCTGATTCACTCCAGAAATATTTACCCTGTGGTCAAAAACCTCGCCGACAATTACTGAAAGAAAAGTGCTTAGGAGAAGAGAAAATAAAGAACAGAAATAACAAAAGCAAGAAAGGAAGCACTCAGAATGCCTGCACTTTTCCTTCTGTTATTAACATGTTTTATCGTGCAGAATACCCTTTACAAATATTTTTAAAGCTTCTCCTTACATTTAAGATATACTTAGTCCCTTAACAGTTTAATTAAAGGAACAGTGGTTTAAGCCTTCCCGTGGGCTAAGAAATGACCACGTCCTTGGCCATAAAGCCACTTAGTGTGGCAATTGCTGATGAACCCCAGCACAAGCCTTGGCACTGCTCATCGCATGATACACCTAACCTGTAAACAGAAACCCCACTCATTTTTCCTTCTCTTCTCCAGGTTAAATGAATCTGAATCCCTCAGCTTCTCCTTGTACCCAGGACCATCTCAGTGTCTCTCCTTTGGTCTCCACTCAGCCTAAAATCAAACAACATCTAAACAAACCCAACCTAACACAAGCCGTGGGCTCACGGCCCTGCAGTCTATGATCTCTCATGGGTTTCCTGTTCAAAAAATGCTATCGCAGCACTGACTTGGCGCTGTTTTTACAGGGCTAACACAGGTGCCTCGACTTGCCTTTGATCATCCTGGCAAAACCAGGAGGGCTTCATGCCTCCATGTGAACCCCTTCCATAATTCAGGATGAAAGTGAAAAGTTGTCCAAGCACCTGCGGGCAGCACTGTGAGCTGCAGATGGTCTGCGAATGGGAGGATCAGAGTGGGTCATTAGGAAGGCTGGGATCTTCTCAGCCAATAAGAACTGGGGGAAAACATCTGTGATTTATACCTTTAAAAGAAATGCTTGCAGACCAAGTATTTCAAGGGGCTCCAAGCTGCCATGAGGGATGATTTACAAGAAATCGCATACAGATGCTGCCGCTCGCTGCAGGCTAGCACAAAAGAATTAGGAGGTATGAAGAGATCCCTGATTTCCCAGATGCCTGCTGCGTCGGTGGGAAGGCAGGGCTCTCCCCTGTGCTGCAGCCAGAACTTATGTTTGCACTGAAGCTGCAGTGGGGCTCCTGCTTTGATTCGGCTGTGTCCGCACCACCTGCTCCTGTGTGCAGGGAAGGAACCCACTTGTAGTTATCTTGATCACCTGAGACAATTTATCTTCCAGAGGCTGGATGACCTGGCAGAGGGAAGCAGATGCGTGGTTATCTGCAGCTGTACCAGTTCTGTAAGGAGCAAACAGCACGGTGATGCCCCTCCTGCGCTGCCGCAGCCTCTGCTGCACACTATGTAAATCTGACCTTTCCAGAAAGGAATTATATTAAACACAGCATTTCGCGCAGCGGGGAAGATAAATACTGTGTTTAATAGTTTGCTTCCGAATTTAACTTTGGGAACAATGAAACCCTGCTTGGTATTGTCAACGGAAGCAACTGGGACTAATCATCTGACAGTAATCATGCATTTGTATCCAGATAAATCTTCAGGAAAGCTCGGGGGCTATCTCAGCCATCGCATTTGCTGCTGCAGGGCGACACGGCTGGCACATGGGCTGCTCTGCTCCCACTGGGCTCCTCCGGCTATTGACTTTCCTGCAGAGCCCCCACCGCCTTCAAGAGGAGCCCAACCTCTGAGTGACGGCGGGATGCGTCCTGTCATTAGGACAGCAAATGTGCGGCAAAAACACAAGCATATTTCTTGGTGAGAAGTTTCTTTTGATGACAAAGCTTTTTCTGACATCTGGTATTCTCTCAGACATGTAGTACTTACTTTCCATAGCTCCTGTCTGATTTCTAGGGGTAGTGGAGGTGACAGGGTGCTAGATCTCAAGTGATAATTAAAGAAATTAACTGCTTTGATGGATACAGGATAGATATCCTGATATGACTACCCTAGTTCTTATATACAGCAAGTGAGATGAAGCAGTCCGAATTATCTGGGGAAAGATTTTTAAGGTTTCTTAAAAATGCAGAAATAAAGAGGTACCAAAGATAGAAAAACACAGTTCTCATTTAGGACTTCAAGGTGCAGTAGCAAGCCTCTTGGAAACAGAAGTAGGTGACCCACATTCTGCACAGCATGCTGAGTGAGAAATTCCAGCTGGAGACACAAACCTGGGGCTTTGACGGGAGGCCCATGCTGAGAGCAGGGTTTGGCCTTTGGAAGGGAAAAACGGGAGTCCCAAAGTAGAGCTGCAAAAGGAGCAGCCGCCAGGCATTTGTGCTCCTGTGGGCTGGGTAGAAATGGCAGCAGCAGCAGTGCTGGCAAAGCAGAAAGGGATGTTCATATACTGTGAAATGTTCAAATGCTGTGAATTTGCAGCATGTAAACTCCTTCTTCATAAAAAAAAAAAAATACAAAAAAAAAATCAACAAATAAACAAAATTGTTTCCCCAAAGCACAATGGAGGCAAGAAAATCCCGAATGGTGTTACAAATGTCTGACTTCCATTATCTGAGGATGAATGGTCATGATTCGTAATGAAATCCATGCAAAAATCACCACGCCTGTTGATCGAAACTCCACCTAATTACGACAATTAAGAAGAAGAGAGTGTCTGTGTACTCATCTGAGCATTTTCTGTGTGTCACCCTGATAGCTGAACAATAATTCTTCTTGGGAAGAAAAGGAACAAGTGGAGATACCTTAAAGCAAATTGCTTGGCAGAGCAATTCTTTTATTGAGATTTGCATGACTCTTAATAGAGGACATTTAGCAAGCCTGTGCAATTCAAGCACTGGAAAGAACCCTGAATATTTACTAAGCAATGCATGAAAAGATCTTTCATTTACCTGCTCAAAATAATAGCTAATTCAGAATTGCAATTGTTTGCTAAGAGGAAAAAAAAATCCATAATTCCTAGGAATTGGTTAACATGAACAAAAACATAATGCTTACTAGCTGTGTAACATTGATTTCTTTAAGCTGCTGCCTCAATTACTTCCAAAACAAAGGCTGACATCATTAATATGTCTCTTTTTTTCCTAGCAAATTACCATTCATTTGTGAAAGTAGCAGGGCTACTGCAGTCTACCCACCGCAAAGGATGTAAAATTAATTTAAATAATTACTGACCTAATTCCATTTCTCATGTTTAGTCCAAACTGCCTGGAAGAGTGTTTTTCTGCAATCTGCTTTCTCTCCGAATGCAGCCTAATGCATCGCCTGACCCCGTCCTGCCCCTCACAGCCCTGCCTGCTCTCAGCCATTTGCACTCCCCAGTGGAAGAAAGGATGCTGCGTGCTGTGGAGCAACATCTGCCAGCAGCTTTGTGGCTGTAAGAGGCCCCTGTTTCCATTCCTGATGTGACAAGCAAGGTGGCCCAGGCACCAAAAAGCAGGGAGGTGTCTTCCAACACATCCCCACGCTGGTCCAGGGAAAAACACCACATCTTGGTGAACACCATCAGTCATGATGCTCATAATGAACCTCTGAAGTTTGGACAGGGTTTTCATTGCAAATGATGGCCTCCCGGCCCGAGGGGAAGACTTTTGTATGAAATAAATTACATGCAGGGCTTGTTGCATCGCTGGCAGACACAGTGTGTCACCAGGCGCTGCTGGGGTGGGAGGTGCAGAGCCACAGCCGACTGCAAGGCAGTCCCGGGGGGCCTCGACAGCTTCATGTGGGTGTGTGGACTGATTCTTGCAAGGATCCATGTAGCACAACAGAATTAATTGCTTAATTTAGGGCTTTTATTACTTTTTCATTAGGCATTAATTAATGCCTGCCTTTTAAGGTCAGTATGAAATACAAGACAGAGGCTGGGCATATGTTAATGAGAATCCTACTAATTAAATGGGGGCCTTGTAGGGAAGAACTCTGGCAAGCAACCAAAATGATTTAAGCAAAGTATATTGATTTAGGAAATGTAAAATTGAAAGGAAAAATAATTGCTTAAGCGTTTCATTCTACGGAAAAGCCTGATTCATAGTTAATCAAATATTTTAATTGAATTTATCCAAGACCTCTAAATAAATTTGAATAAAGGATTATGCTTGGATCATCCTTTGGATGTCTGGAATTTTGTAACGACAAGATAAAGATCTTCATCCAAACCGGCAGCATTAACACAGCATTGCTGGGCTGTGGCTGCTGTAAGCTGCTCGATACCCGAATACAGTTTTGTAATTCTCAGAAATCACTCAAGTTCACCCCTAAGCCTTGATATATAACCTGGGAAGACTAGAACGCAAGCAGGCCTGCTAATCCTTGTCTTACTTGCTGAAATGAGAACAAAATGTCTCATATTTCAAATGAGCCAAAGTATCTTGTGCACATGAACAACTGCAAGGATTTTTGTCATCTTTGAGGGGTAATTATTTGCCTACAAACAAATCAAGCAAAACAGCACACAAATAAAAACACAGATGGACAGAGACAGAGGGAAAGAAGGGGAGAGAAAGGGACTGAGACAAGTACCCGCCTGTGCACACAATGCCTGCACATCACATTTGTGAACACACTCAGTCGTATGGGTAAAACTGGAGCACACGTAATGTGTGGTAGGACGAAACCTCTTGTAATTGTGTAATGTATTTCACAAGTGAAGTTACTGGAATTAATAACGGTCTCCTCAGCTGTGTCCTGCAGAGGTGAATATAAATATTAAGCTAAAAATAACGGCCATAGTAATGGCTTTATTGGTGCTCACAACTGTGTGATGAACATTTTAAGAGATAAAGCTCTGTAGTGACATGGCTGTGCTTGGTAGCTACCAGCAATAATACTGCTACACTGGGAGAAACTGCGATGAAGTCTTTGGGTCTTGGCTTTGGGGATCTGGGATAAACAACTGCCAGCCAATGACACAAGCTAAGGAGAGAACCCTGGAGATTTCCACTCCAGATTTCCTGTTTACACAAGGCATAGCCCAAGTTCAGCAACACATTTGCACGCAGCTGAACTAATACCAGCTAAGCTCACTGGACATAGCTAAATGCTTTAAAATGAACATTTCTCTATATATTCTTTCCCTATGAACATAATTAAGAATGTACACTTGTGTCTTAACCTAGAGCTCAACTCCCCTGTTTCAGCACCCCAGAGGCTACCACCCCTCCCACCTTTTGACCGTCTTTACCTGTTTTTGTATATTCTGGGACCAGGATGTGGTTTCACCCAGTGTTTGTACAGTTCCCACCCTGTGGAGCTCTGTCCTTGGCGAGGGCCACCAGACATTGTGAAAGAGTGAAGAATAATAGAAATAGAGGGAGGTAATGGTTCCTGCAGTCAGTCCTCAGAGCAAGTACGAGACTGGGAACAATTCAGATCACTTCCAGTCCAGCCTCTGCACAGCTGTGAATGTAAGCCGGAAGCAGGATACCTTACGCATTTATTGCCTTGCTTTTCTTTCAGACTCATAATAAGAACCGAGGCACATGACTCCGAGAAAATTGGCTTTTGGTCCTCCAGTAAAAACCAAGAGATAAATGCATCTGACCACCAGAAGTGATGGATCACATAGCACTAGAAAAAAGGTCTAAATAACTAATGGGCTAAGTAATAAGGTTTGGGGTAAACTGAGAGCAACAGAAGAAATTGCTTTAGAAATTGCTCTGCATAAAACATTTGTTGAATACATTGCTTTTGTGAACATAAAAGCCTGTCTCTGTGGATAATTTGTCAAGGGGAAAGGCACTCAATTCAAAACAATAAAGTCTTCTTTGTAGGCTATGTCTCCACATTTATTTTTATTCAAAGGTCTAGAAGACAGTTCTATTAGAAATATCTGAGCAATTAAGCAATCTACGCATCGTTCCCTTAAGTACGTGTTCGGCAGGATAGAAAGAATACGGTGCTATTTCCAAGACTACCTGGTGAGATGAAAAATGTTCTCCACAGTTTCTTGTCGCGAGTAACATCTCGTATTTCTCTCGTCATGTTAACCAGTCTACCTGCAACTGGTGGAACGCGACGGAAATCCAGGATCCTGGGAGAAAGAGAGAAGAGGCAGTTTATGTAAAGGATTAAATTATAATGATAGTGATAGGTTTTAGGAAGGTTCATTACACTCTGAAGGCACATTTATCTGTGGCCTTTAAGGAGTAAAAAGCCCATCAACTTTAAACTGGATAATCCTTCTGATAATATGCTACAAAATACGTCCTGAATATGATCAGCTCTGACTTGCCTACATAGGATGAAGCAGACTCAACATACAGAAGAGGATAGGGACACACTGTTCCATGAAAAAAAAAAAAAAAGCAAGTGACATAAAATTCCACAAATAAGAGACAGCAGAGACTTGGTTTTGACCTTGTGCCAATTCAGGATTGTTATAACAAGCATTTTGCTCATCAATTTTTAAGTGACTTGAGGAATGGGATTTCAGCCTCTTTCTTCCATAAACACCATCTAATAGATTTGAAAACTAGTACTTTTTTTTTTTTTTTTCTGACAGTCTTAATACTTGTTTGATTTATTTGCTTCCGCTCCTCCCTATTTAAATACCTTTATACCAACCTAATCAAGCTCTCCAAGACAAAAATTTTCCCAGGGGCAAAGGGTGGGTAAAGAGCCTTTTTCAACCCCCAAACTCGCCAGCTTTTGTTAAAATTTTCTACACTGCTTTTTCTGCTTAACATGTGGATATTTAACATACCTCCCTGCAGGAACTCCATTAATGTTTTTTCCTGCTTAACCATCGGCTTAAAGTGGCAATATAAAATATGAAACAGAAGGAATCAACACTAAGGTCAACAACAATAAAATACATAAGATTTTTTAAGGATGTGACCCGCTGATAGGTTCCCTCATCCTGCCCATCAAACCAGAAGGCACCAACACTACACGTACCCCCAAATAATTTGAAGCCCTAAACTTAAGCTTTTGGAAAGATGTCTCTTGGCACTTCAAAGTGAGAATGCAGGTTCAGTTCTAACTCAGCCTGTGAAATGCCATGGTTTCTAGCCCCACAATTAATAGTTCCTCATGAATTAATTCCTGCTTCTAATCTGGGCAGGCCCCAGTCCCTTTCCAGTCTTGGACTATCCAACATACTCTGCTCTACCTCTGCTGGAGGCACATTTTCAGCTAACAAGAACATGGGATGAACATCAGTGTCTTCTCCATCCTACTATCTTGTGGTCTGCGTATTCTCCTGACACGGGAGAGCCCCAGCTGTTGGTTGTGAAACCAGAATCCTCTTTCCACTGCAATTATTCCTCTCTGAACACTCACACAATTCCCCATGCCACACTTGGATTTGTGTGCCCTGGAGCTAATTGAGGTTAGCCAGGTTCCCACCGTACTTGTGTTGCCTATTCCCCAGGAGACGGGTCCTCTCCATATGCACTTCATGATCACAGGGGAAATTAATTTCTCAGCTTTCCTTCGATATAATTTCTCTTTCTTTTTGAGAATTAGTTATTGCCAGGTTTCTCATTCCCAGAGTAAGTTGCATTTCCTAATTATTAACCTACTGTTTCATCATCTTCTGTTTCTTTTATTCACGGTGTTTGCCAACCTTTTATCCACCTTCCCCTTTTTTAAAAGTAATTTGGTTATAGAGCCAGGCAAAGTGCAGAAACTTATCACAATATTTTTCTTCTTCTTTTAATGTGAATCAATTTTACTTGCCTGTCCAAGTGAAATGCTGCTATTTCTGCATTATGTCTTTCATAGTCTGAGAAATAAAAAAAGTCAGGCGGTGTTTCTTGTTCTCTGGTTTGTCTGCAAAGAAAAACAAGGAAAGTGTTTTAATGAAAGGTTAGCATTTCTAAGGAGCAGTACTCAGTCATCAGCATGTTATTCAGGAGTTCAGTATTGTTTGCTTAATGGAAGGCCTTTAAATACTTCTTGTGAGCATTATTTGCAATGTAGCCTTCATTTTAACTTGTTTTAAACTAATCTAACAAGAAACAGTATTCCACGACTTGTGCATGGAGGCTGCTGTCAAAAAGCTATTCTACTCAAGGCTCTCGCTCTATTTAACAAGATCTATTTTATCACTCTCAAACATTTCATTAGTGATAGCAGTGAAGACAATGTCATTTCATTAAATTATCATTAACTGTAATTATGAAATTTCCAAAAGTAATAACATTTTTCTTTCATATTTGGCAGCCATGTAGCTCCTATCTAAAATATGACTCTCCCTTTGTATTACTTAGAGCCAAAAGTGACATGTTTTTCTCATTTCGGAAGAAATGGGATCATTGCAGTTTGACGGCCACGACACATGTCATGTTTCAAAGAACATTAACAAGACCGTGCTCCAGAGAAGATGCAGAATTTGTTGTTTCTTCAGTTTAAGAAACAATAAAAAATGTCATTCTGATGGAAATAGAAAGGCTCAAGCTTGAACACCCAACTACATAGAAAATAGAAAGTTCTGTATTAACAGAAGCAAATTTCTGTCTCATTTTGGGCAATTACCAGTCCTGGTGGCTTTTGGATGGAGAACAACTCAGGCAGTTCACCAGTACAATGCCTGGAACCCACCAAGACCTGCATCGTACCCTTGTCTTAAGTCTTAAGCATGAAATAAGGACTGCAAAGCTCTTCTGTAGAGCATCTGCAAGGGAGGACACTTCCCCAGAAGAGGAAAACGTAATTTTTCAAAGCTCTTTCTCATTCCCAGCTGTCACAGGTGGCCAGCTGGCAGCTCGTGCATCACCTATGCTACATGCTGGCAATTAAATTAAAGTTTCTGCGCCAGGGCCTTGTCACATGAAAGGCTTTGGGGTGGTGCTGCTGCAGAGCTCAAATCTGCAGAGCATTTGCAGCAAGCTGCACTTATAGGGCTTGCTGGGAACCCAAAGCTGCATCGAGCCGTGCTCATTTCCACCCAGACCATGATGACTGATGGGACTGGTATGCCTGTGAGTCCCCCATGTCCACCTCGCTGAAGAAACCAGATGAGTCTTGTGTTTTTTGGTCATGTGAAAATTTTGCTATGCCACCAGCAGGTTTGAAAAGCTGATATCCCTTCTCAGGCATTATTCTTTACATTTCTTTCTTAGCAAGGTACTCCATCTCACACTAAATGCTGAACAATTGCCATCACAGAGGGACCATCAAGATATTTGACATGTCCAGTATTACAGGAGGTCAGAGAGGTGTCCAACACCCCAGTGATGCCCCAGCCAAAACAGCAGGGACCATTCTGGTGGTCACGGAGTTGGCCAGTGCTTGGCAGATGTTACAGGGCAAATCAAATCAGCACTCTGGCTACTGTGGCTGCCCAGGGTTCAGAAGGAGACAAGCTGAAAGCAAGCCTGGCATAAAACAAAATAAAAAATAATATTGTGCATTGCCTCATCATAACTGCAAAGGGGGAAGGATCGCACCAACAAGGAGGAATACAGGAGAGCCAGATGCCTGTGGCAAGTCACACAGTGCAGAATGTAACCAAGACAAGAGCGAGGAGAGCTGCAGCCTCGTTGTGCATATTCCCCTCAAAAATTAAGAAATGAGCCCTGAATATAAATGCAAAGAAAAAGTTTAAGATATTTCTGTTGGAAAAATTACACATCTGCATATAACTTTCCCTTCATTCCAGGTTTTAAAATAGTCAATTTCTTCAACAAATCAAAGAAAAAAAGACTCATACCAAGCTTTTGCAAACTTCATACATACCAGCACAGCCCACAAGCTGCAGAAAATACTATTAATTAGCTAATCAATGCCATCTGCTTTTTATCTCCCAAAGACTTTAAATGAATTGTGGCTGTTCCTTTACAAGAAAATCTTGCTCCAGAAAATCAGACTTAAAGAAAGGGTCGATCTCAATCTTGCAAGCACAGCTCTCCCCATGCCCCCGCAATGGCTCGACACGCTGGGCAGCCAGTACATCACCGCTGGGATGGTCTGGTCTCTCTAATTTCACTTTTCTATTTGTTCCCTGCCACCCCCAGCAATGGCTGGGGATATTATTCATTTGGGAATAAGTACAGTTGTCCTGCAGGCTTCAACTTGTTTGTACATATTTCTCTCCTGTCATAATGTATTATTAAATGGTGGCGCGCCCTCCTAGAAAATCGTGAACTTGGTTGCCCTAAAACCTTCAAAAATGGACGCTAAATCCACAGTGCAATCTAAACAATGGAAATACCAGTATTTTTTCAACCTGGCTATAGATCATGAAACAAACTTCTAAATTCCTTCAATGCTCCAGGTGTTTATCTCTAATTACCTACAGAAGAACAGCCTCCAGCCCCAGTCACTGTGCTCCATGCCCGCGGCAGGCAGGCACGGCACCCGTTTTGCTGTCTCTGGAAAACACTGGGTTCTTCTGAATGCAGGCTGGAAGGAGTATTTTTCAGCTCCAAGCCGCCTTATATGTCCCTTTGCAAAGCTCGGCAGAACTACTAGGTACAAGGTCCTAAAGTGAAACCCTCTCCCAAAATAATATTGAAAAATCCTTTCTGATGACATATTCCAATATCCCACTTGAGAGAACTGGAACCTTGCTCCTTGGATCTGACCTTAGCTGGCACCAGTTTTATTCAAAGAAAAATTATGGTTAATTTGACATCTACAGCATCACCTAAAGAGATTTTTTGGTAGCTTCTCAGCCAGAGCAGGTTACCATACCCCCAGCAGATGCTAACACGTGTGACAATCATAGCCTAGGGTACACAACTGAATTTTAAAAGGCACATGAGCCTAACACAGCACTGAACCGATGGAATCAATGGACCATTATGAGAATGGCTTTCATGGTGTTAAAAGGGCACCTACATCATAATATTTATTTTTGAGTTATACAAATGAATTTATACATGATTTTATCGTATTAAAAAACATGATGGATTTTAGCGTGTGTGGTCTTATCAGTGCATCACCTGGTTTGGTGCTAATTCTTCTAATGATCTTCCATTCTGATGTGCAAATATAGAGGGGTGGGTAATTCTATGGTTCTATGAAATCAAACTCTGCTCTCAGTAACACAGGTGGGCAGCAAGCAAGTCCTGTCAGCTACACCGGCTTCAGAGCACTGCAACATCCTCACCTCAGTCTCCAAGAAAAAGGCTGTGAAAGGAGCATGCACACTGAGCCCATTCCAGGTCAATTAAAATACTTTATAAAACAACAATGGAACTGATCCAGTCCATAGCATGGTTTAAATCAGAGCCGTGTTTTAAAGGAAAAACAACAACAACAACAAAAAAACATAAAAAATCCCTGTTATTTTGGTTTTATTACCCGATGGTTATTGAAGGTTATTGCCTAATAAAATGACACATGCAACGAGATATTTGAGCAAACAGACCGACGTGCCCAACCCTCCGCAGAAGTGCACATTTCCAACAGACAACAAATTGCAGACTACAGTCAGAGCTCCTTAGTGGCAGCAATAAAAGCTCACAACATGCAGGACATGGGTCCTGCACAGGTTGTAGACGATGGGAGAGGATTCCTGGCAGCAGCTCTTAATTTGCAAACAGTTGGAATCTGGTGATCCTCTCTTTGGAGGAGGATTTGGCAGATATTTCTAACGGCAGGCTGGGAAGCTCTGGAGGAAAGACAGATGGAGGTCTGTTGATACTGCACACAGTTAAAAATTACACAGTGGCACCAGCCCAATTACTGCATGAGGAAAAGACAAATCAGCACCGGTAACACTAGTAGGGGAGAAATAAGAACTAAGGGGAAATCAAAGCCCACGAAAATTTCCCAGCCATGGCACAACTCGGAGAAAATACAGGAAATAAAGAACGACTTTAAAGAGGCTAAGAACACATTTGCATGATGAGATGCAACTGTCATCTGATCCTGTGGCTAAAAGAGCAAGTCATGCTCACAAACAGCAGCAACAAAGCTCCTCTGATAAATGAAGCCAGTCATGAGTAAATCTGGTGAGGCAGCTCCATTCTGACCGTGGCTGGGGCCTGGACTGGTGCTCAGGCGTAGTTGGATAAACCAACATGGTGATTTGTGTGCAGGTATCATTACAAAGCCTCAAGTTTTTTTTTCTTAAATGTTTCTTTAAATATTTTTTGCCCAATTACTTCACTGCCAAACCCCAATATTATTAATTTCTCATTTATTTTTTTCAGGAACCCCATCACTACACTGGGACTGCAGGCTCTCTAGCATTTCAGAAAGCATCGTTATGAAACCTTTAACGTGGAAATCTCTATTTAGTTTCCAGAATTCCTCGCATGCACCTGCCTAAATTACCAGGATTAGTACCCACCAGGGCCATGTATTACTCGAAAGAATCCTGCCTTGATGCCAGGCTTCCTCTGCACTGGAGGGGTCCTATTATCTGTGCAGCAGCCAAAAAGCTAGAAAATAGGGCAAACAGCCCAGTGTGAGTCAAGCTTTATCCTGACAGACACATGCTGCCTTCCTGTGCAGCGGCCCAGAGCCATTTCAGGACACCTTCGTCTCGAATGCACGCACCTTGGCTAATCAAAGGACATGCTGATGATTTGAAAACAGCTCCTCTTAACTAGGCTGCACTCCTGCTCCCACACATAATCAGGGGAATCAGCCAAAGGGATTAGGGATGATTACGGATCACATCTCCACGGCAGCAACGGGTCTGCTCGGGTTGGACCGTTTTGGAGGTGGAGACCCTGACCCTCTCCAGCTGGGGAATTTGGCAGCAGCAAAATCAGCAAGAGATGTCATTGGACAAGGTGGTATGGCAAATGCATCAGCAGGGTCATGACTAACATTGGTAAGAGACTAATTTGGCCACGGGAACAGATAACTGGAGATTATCTGGGGCTACCCACAGCTATAGGCCGTTCTTCTTTGGAAAGCAGCTTTCCTCTGCTGCTGCTGTTCTCCGTGCCTGTGGAGTGTTTAAGGTGCTTAAACACCTGCGCTGGAGCCAAGTTGTGAACACAACAGTTAAAATGCAGTGTTATCTAAATGATAAAATACAGTTAACACAAGATCAAAAGGGGCCACTCAGCAGTTTGTTGCTGTTTCAATTACTTTGCAGCCTGGGAGGGACGTGGGGACTTCTCGCATTCAGAAGCCCCACGGTGGGGCTTTGGGGTTGCTTTTGCTCTGGCAAGCAATCACAACATAGCTCAAGAGCAGAAAGCCTTTCTCCCAGCACAGACAGGCAGGAAATTTCCTCAGCCTATGAACTTCTTTGTACTCATGGAGGACGCAGACTGAAAGTCCGGTGTCTGCTTGCAAGATTTTCTCCTCCCTCTGCAACCCTTATGTCAAATTGGATTGTGCAGCACTGGGATCCAGAGTGCCCTGAGATAATCTAAAGCGTATTATTGTAACTGAAGGAGGCAGCCCATGGAAAAAAAAAAAAAAAAAAAAGGACAAAACCTTGTCTCTGAGGCAGCTGCAGTCCTTAGGAGTGCACTCAGGTTTTGCATGCAGAATCCTATCACCGGGGAGAGCTTTCTATGCATTTGGCACCAGTTAGAACAGGTGGAAAAAAATGCCACTTAATTTTATAATACATTTTAGTGGCTTAGTAAGTCCTTAGGAAGATAAATGATACTGCTAATGCAGCTACGTCTACAGTAGCGAAGATATCTGGTGCCTATTTCCGACTCCTTATGGAGTCTTGGCAGCTGATGGCTTTGGCTTTATCAAAGTGCTCTGCTACAAAGAGCACTCCCAGGAACGATATGAGCTGTTTACAAGAGCAGAATATGGTCCAGAAAATGAGTGGTCGATCCAGGAATGCAAAGACATGCAATTTAAGTGGTACAGAAAAGATGTTTGGCCGGTTTCATTGCTATCATCCAAATGACAATATGGGCCTCTGCAGGATATTCAGGCTTCTCCTGCTTAACTAGCAGCTCCGCAGCTAGAAAAATGAGAGAATATTTACTGTGGCAGAAAGACAGAAATTCGCACAGGGATGTGCTAGGAATAGGAATAATTAGCAAACCGCCAAAAGGATAAATACCGAGATCATGCTATTGCATGCCAGCCCTGGAGGGCTTTTCTCCCGAGAAGACGAGGAGAGCTTAACAACTGCACATGCTCAAGGACCAGTGAGTGTCATATAAATCACAAACTTCTGATACAGTGCATGACAATAAGCTTCAGAAAGTGCATTTGGATATATGAATATCTTGGTACCTGGCACAAGAGGGAACTGGGAGGGAAGAGGGAGAGAAAATCCACAGGGCAAACAGTGTATTAAGGTGGGTTTTTCTTCCACTTCCACTTGCAGAGTCCAAGAAAAAAGGCTCAGGTCACCTAGCTCATCCCCTGGCCCCTGGCCAAGATCAGCTGGACCTAAACCATTCTTGACAGACATTGCTATAACATGATCTTCAAAACGTCCTTCCCCAGTTCCCTGGCTACAGCCCTCTCCTCCTCGTCGCAACGTGCTGGCCTCACTCTTCAGCAAATTTCTATTCTCACCTCTCCTCCTCGCTCCATGATTGAGGCAAAACCATCCCAGGAAGACTTGCAGCCACTCATCTGAGCATCTTTCCAAGGAAGGAAAACACATAATAGATTTACCAGAATAACTGGCTCCCATTCCTGAAAAGAGCACCCTTAAGCCAAGACCCGGGAATTAAGCCTTAATGCCTTTAGACTGCAGATTCCTCCTCTCAGAGGCCCCTTCTTTACTAAGCACCATTCATTTATTTTTAATTCACTGCAATTCCCCCCAGCCCAAAGCCTTGAAATATTTACTTTAGCCTTTCCCCTCATAAACAGCACTGTTTCTAGGAGACAACAAAGCAACCTCTGATTCCTCAGCACAAATCAGGGCATTTGGGAAAAGACTTTGCAAAACTAGTCTCTGGCTCAAAGAATCAAGAGTGAAAGGTTCCTGCCATCCCATGCACAAAAATAAACCACTAGTATATATAAAAGCAGATCTTCACCTGAGCAAAACACAAGTTACCACTCTTGACTACACAAGCAGATAGGATATGAAGGGATGAATAATCAGAGTAACTAAAAGAATAAAAGAATTTGAAAGATTCATGTTAATTCTCCACCAAAATATAAAAATAATAACAAAAACAGACTTTATCCTCCACCTTGGGGCTTTTCTGTTCCTTCTAGTGATCTGGATTTGGTATTATCTCAAAATGCTCCCTCTCTATACCGTTGCCTTTACTGACATTGTGCTGACAGTAGAGTCAAGGCATAATCTCACCAATCATCACTTCATTGTCTACCAGCACACAAGAATAACTATTTTTTCTTCATTCATTCTTCTGTGCTTTCAGATATATAAGACATGCAGAGAATCTTTGATCAGTATAAAAAACACATAGAGTTTGATCAACTGGGAACATTTCCTTCAGCAATTCAGAATATGACTTCCAGCCCTGCCTAGTAAGTGGCTGCCTGTCATCATGGGAAAAGCAAATGGAAAAATATTATTAGTGTAAGCTTATTTGTCAGGACGTCTTCCCCACCCGCACATTTTGGTGCGACAGCCAGCAGTCCCCTTCCAGAGATGTCAGCTAAAGAGAGCTGGTGTGGGGCAGATATCAGAGTCATGGGTCTATTATTATTATTATCATTATTATTATTATTATTAGGTAGAAGATGGCTGAAAAGAAAGCAAAATGAAATGTTGTTACAAAGTAGATAAGCCATATGCAATGAGAGAGCAGAACTCCAGCACTACCAAACTCCAGATAGATGTATAGATAGATGCATGTAAGTGCATGCACAGAGGTGTACTTCAGGCATAGTCCCACACATACATCAATATCTTACACCTCTTGCTGGGGTACTAGACACAACGTGATCAGATGGGTATTCTTTATAGATCATTCTTTACAATATCTGTTTCTATTTCCCTTTTACCACCACTCCCTCCCCAAGATATCTCAAAGTTAAGAGGCAGGCACAGTGTTAAAAAGCATGAGAGTTTAAAAGACTTAAAACGAGATGAGTTTTTCCAGCTCATTTCATTTTATGGGACAGAGTCTGATCTCAGTTATTAACAAAATGCAGCACCACTGAACAATGGGGTAAGTAAAGATCTACCCCAACATTTTACATAGCTGCTTCTGGAAGCTGTGTACAAAGCTGCTTGCGATGTACAAAACAATATACAAAGCTGTTTCGGGACTGGCAGTGGGGATTGAAATATATATTTCCAAAATGAGAAGCTCAGGTCTCCGTGCCTTGCTTTACAGAAGCCTCCTGTCTGCGCGGGTTGCTCAGCGCAAGGTATATAATCCACACTGGTCCACTGATGGCACAGGAGACGACACGAGAAGAAATGGCAGGAGTGCAAACGTGGGACTTGTTGCAAATTCTCCTTCCTCTCCCTTTCTTGGGATGCTGATGGGGACAGGGGACATGGGACAAGGAACAAACAAATGCTGATGCTCCAGTGGCTACGTGGCAGCGTGTGTTGGCCAGGAATTCTTTTCTACCATCCAGAAAACGCAGGGCTTGTACAGAAAAACAAATGAGTCACGGTATGAAGAGAACAGCAAGCTCTGGGAAGCTCCTGTCACTAATTAACTTTGCAGATAATAAATAAATAAATAAATAAAAAATCCTCAACACAGAAATAAGGTTTGATTCATCTTTGAGACAGAAACCCGCCTTGACGTGCAGGAGTTGAAAGATTAAGAGGTCCTTGACAGGACTACAGAAAAGTTCCCAGTACCAACGTTAATATGGTCAATGCTGTTGCCACAGCAGGGAGAAAAAAAGGCTCACAGCAATTAAATAAGCAGGAGAGATCATTAATGAGGTGCTATAATGATATTTTGTGCTCTTCTTTAAGGTATCTTCATTAAGAAACTAGATCACCATCACTATTTTCTGCCCCTGCGCCGGCCTTTCTGGCGTGGATTCCTTTGTGCTCTTGGACAAGTGGTGTGAGCATTTTTGCCATGCCAAGGCCATGAAATCTGTCATCCTTCCCCTTGATTTATCCCTCTAAGGCTCAGTTGTACACTGCCTGCTAGCCATAAATTGCAAACGTGAAAAATGATCCAGCTGTAAAAACTATTTTGAAAAACCAGGCAGTGCAAACAGTGCTCGGTGTGAGCCCAGGTACCGGCAGCCTGTCTTCAGGAGAAAGCCTACAGAGTGCTTTCTGCATAGAAGGATTTTCAATCTGTAACATTCTTAGAGTGCAGGAGGAAAAACCGGTGTAAAATTAGAAGTCTGAAGCATTTCTTCAGCCCTGAGAATGTTATTTAATATGTCTGGGGTCATCAGAGGTTGGGATTTGGAGGAACAACAACATTAAATGTATCAGAAGCATCATGAGCTCAAATTTCCTTCAGCTTGCTGGATTTTTTTCTTTTTTGCTGTATGTAATGTATATGCCATTGAAATTCCAGGGTTCACAGTAAGTACCAGTTCAAAATACATTTGAAAAATTAATTACTGTGAACCTGATGTATTGATAAGTAACGTCTTCCTTTTTATTCATTACTTTCCTTCCCATCTGTCCAAGAATCATGAGTATTGATAAGCCTGTCCTCCAAACAGCGCAGGAAGCATGGAAGTATCAGCTCCATTTTTTCAGCAAAAGCTGCAAAACATGGAGCTATTAAGGATTCAGCTCTGCCCTAAGCAAAGCACTCTAGCCTCATTAAGCACATGCTTAACTTTGGGCACGCATATATTCAGTGAACTATGCGTGTCCTTGACAGTCAAGCATAGACTTAATACTTCCTTGGAGCTCTTTTGTGCTCAGCACTTTGTAAGAACAAGCCAGTGATGAGCACGGGATCCCAGCAGCAGCTCTGGCTGCTCACCCCATCCAATTCCACACTTAGTGGTTTTTTTTTTTTCTTTTTCCTGTTCCACCCATGCCAACAACTACTTTGGGAAAAAAACATGTGGTTCCACCAAAAGTACAAATCGGCTTTGGCCATGGGCTTTGGTGGCACCCAGATGTCTCCTTGTGCCCTCAGGGCTTTCAGTACCCAAGCAACAGCCCCGTGCAGAGCACTACAACAGACCCAACATTTCCCCAAGGACACCAAAGAACTAATTTATGGCACTCTCCCTCCTTCCTCCCCACCTACCCATGCAGAAGCCAAATATTTTGGGCTTTTTATCCATCAGTTGAGAGCTACTGGACATCCCATTACACTGAGCGAGGTGCCCAAGACTTTGCAGAGAAATAGTTATTGTCAAAAGCCATTAGGAGGACAGAGTCTACACGTGGGGACTGACAGATAAATAAAGACCATCAAATTCTCATTTGTTCAGCAAGTGCTGCACTGTCCAGCCATTACCAGCTATGGATCTCCAGGGCTAGATGCTGCTCTCCTGCCTGACACCAACCCAGAGGCGCAGGGTCAGAATGGCACAGAGCGTCCAAGGATGCTGGTGCCCGGTTCAGCTTGGGGCAGAGGGGGCTATTCCCCTGGAGAACTGCAGGTTTTGCTTGTCCAGCTTGTTTCAATCCCAAATCCCACGAATAATTATGCCACAGAGAACAGCAGGCATGTGGTTACTGCGAGATAATCACTCCCCGGGGCTGAGTGCTTCTAATTCCTCGGAGGTGTGATTTCCCACTAAAGCGCACGCACCCCTGAACTCCTTCCTGCTGCTATTAACATTCCTTAATGTGTGGCAAAGGGTGATGTGCCTCTCTGAGCTGGAAAAAAGATGTAATTGCCTGTTTCAGACTACTTTGTGGTTACAAAAGAAATGGGAATTGCTTTGATATGGTGTGGTATTTCATTGCTCTAATAAAGCAAACTACTCCACCTCCCGCTTTTCTTTATTTTTTCCTCCTGTCTCTTTACTTCTCCAGTTGTCGGCGACCGTGATCTCTGTGAAGGATGGTAAACTTATTTTTTGCCCTAAGCTGCTTCTGCAGTTCGTGGGTATCTTCTGCGGTTCATGGGTAACCATCCATGGTTTTTAATGGGCTTTCTTCCATTTTTTTAGTGTGTTTTCTTCCTGACAAGAGTTTTGCCCAAACAAGGGTTACAGAACAACACTTTGCTGCTCATTGTCTCCCCAGGTGTGATGGGACCGGACTCAGGCTGTGCCCAGCCCCATCCCAATGCAAAACCAAAACAGCTCTTTGAGGCTGGTTTCACAGATGCTTCACGGACACGTGTCCCACCTTGATTATTCCAGACTGCAAAGCATTACAGGTTTGGGAATGTGGTGACATCACCTGTTTGCCATCTTGAGCATTTCTCAAGTAGCTCCTTTCTGGCAGGCAGCTGCCAAGGTGATTTACAAGCCCAAATACTCCAAGGTACTCCTGGACCTCTCGAGCACTTTTGAACAGCCTCACTCAGAGGATGCCCAGCTTTCCAAGACTCCACGCACCGTCTCAGCACCAACCCAAACACTTCGCTCCCTGTCCACATTCGAGCTAACAGGATTCTTCTCCGCCTTGGCTGGCCATATACTGCATGAGTAAGAGGACACTGGGTTGGGAGACCCTTTTTTGTAGCCATTTCACAGACCAGTTGTGCCTTACAGAACTATAAAAAAAATCTCACTTTCCCTCTACACTTCTCTTCCAGGCTGGAAACCCCCACCACTAATCTGCGCTTTATATTAAAGGCACTGCGTGAGTCACAAATTACATTGGAAATTACACATCAGGGCCCTTTTAGCTTGCAAGCGTCTGGATAAAGGGTGGGTTAACACTCTGCAGCCCCCAGGGAGTCATTGCGTTACTCCCAGGGGAAAATCAAGCCATATTAGCATCTCTTCCCTCTTCTGCCTTTGCACCGGGAAGGAGCATTTTAATTTTAACCTCCCAGCCTCTTCATGGGCCCTGCTGCTGGAGGCTGCAGCGGGGTGAGAGAAGCAAAGGCAGCCCTGCTCTCCGCTCAGCCGTGAGCCCTCTCCTCATTTCATCCTAGCTAAGGAGAGCATTTTAGGGAAAACCCAGAGGAGAAGGTTTTGAGGAGCATCTGTCGCAAGAGCAGTAGAAGCAGGATTTAAAAAGGGCTTAGTATTGGCCTAACCCTGCTTTTAATTAAAAAAAATAATAATGAAAAAAAAATAAAGAAATAAGGAAAAAAAATATAGAAGCCTTTGAAAAACACCCAATGTGAAAGAATAAAGAGCAGAAGAGTGGCAGATAAACTGCTCAGCACCACTGTAAGGAGAGAAAGCCTCTCGCTGGCTTGGCTGCTCCCGGCAGCACATCTCAGGGCAATTGCTGTTTTATATAAATATCTCCCATCGAGTGGAACGAGTTCAGTGAACTCCCGTGCTCAAGGTGCAGAGAAATATTCACGCTTCGTGGATCACCCAACCGCACACACGCAGACCTGAAGCGAAGCTGAGGAAGGGCACGTGTGTGTGTATGTGTGTGTGTGTGCGTACATGGGTGTGGAGAGGACACATCACACCGACGTGACTTGGCTGAGCCTGTGTTCGATGTGAAACAAGTGTGCTCCTTGCAACAAGACTTAGAAATTAGTTTTGTCTAATTTAAACATAAAAGCTTACCTGTGCTCAGGTTGTTCAGTAAGATAAGGGGAGATTGTGCTAAAGCATGCAGGGGCTGATAATAAATGCAGAGATTAGGAAAAACAACGCAGGAAAGAAGAGAAAAGCAAAAGACAAGAGAGAGGAGGAAAGATCTGCAAAAGATCTGCAGTAAAACATTGTGTGAAATGACACTGTTGCCAATTTTTTTTTTTTTAAATCAACCAGATTTATGACATGCAGCTGCTTTTCTCCAGATGTTCATGTTTGGCTACTTCTCCTGGAATTTTTAACTGTGTTTAAATGTCTACAAAATATGAAGCTTATCTCCTGTACAGTGCGATAGATATGTGTGTACAACCTGCAGGAGTATTGTGGGAGCCTGGTTCCAAAGAGAGGACAACATTTTTCCTACAGCAAGGGACACCTGTATTTCACAGTTTTTCTGCCTTTTACTGTGAACTGTAAGGACAAGAATTCAGTGGAGGAAAGTGGTTGCAGAAGTTGCAATTGAATTGCACTGTTTCATCCCTTAAGTACTCACTAAGTGTTTTTTCTTTGGGTCTGATCCAACTTTCCTTCCACTTAGTGAAAGGTCTCCTATTAACTTCAAGGTGAACTGGATCGGGAACAACAGAGGCAGTTCCTAAACAGGGACCCGACCTGCCCATACTCAAATCCAAAGGCCAGCAAAGTCATGGGAAAAGCCCTCAAGAGCTTCAGTGGAGCTCAGAGGTAGATAGAAGGGAATAATCAAATGAGCCGGCTGTGACAGCAAACACCCTTTTCTTGTCCACGCCTGAATGTGGGGGACAGAAAACATAACCTTTGCTTTTAGTGTTTACTTTGAAAATGGCAATGACATCTTCCATAGCTCTTACTAATATCAAGGCAGATATTGTAGGATTAAGCAAGGCTAGGGAGTAGCATCTGAAATTAATATTGGAATTTCAACTCCGTCCAAAACACACTGTGTGTTTGACACTTTCAGGACTCAGATCTTGGATAAAAAAGAATACACAGGCCATTTTCTCGTGCTTTAGTATAGATCTCTGAAGTGCCTTCCTTAGCCATGCCCAATAGGCTGCTTTTATCAAATGCCTGAGTAAATTCCAGTAAAGCTGAGAGAAGATCTTCATTTTATCAAAATACTGATAAGAACGAAACCTGTATTTTTCGCCTGGGCACTCTGTTTTCCATGCAGCTCGCAGGCAATGACTTTATTGACAGAAATGCTCAACAGCAATATGAATGTCAAGAAAGTATTATAGGATTAGTTACAGACAGTCCAACTACTTTCAGCCTGAATTGGCTTATTGGTTGAAAGAGGAAAACAGAGGAAACAAAACAAAGTGGGTCTGTTGCTTACCTACAGAAATACCAGCACAATGACTAAAGGGTGGGTACAACACAGGATTAAATATGCCATTCTATTTTCTACAGGTAAAATAGATTTTTTTTTGCAGATACACCTTTTCTTCCCCAACATACAGTAAGTTTAGAAACTATAAACCGGGTTTCCTTCATAGCTGGCATGTAAGCACTGTGGCTCAAGCCCTCACGCCAACAGCAGATCTATTTTTGATATGAACTAAGTAGTTAGAGCCTGCCATTAGGTACACGCACACAGCTCCCCGAGCCACAGCAAGGCTTCCCCTACATCTCGCAGCAGTGGTTTTGCTAATGATTAATGTGCAGTTTTGTAGGTTTAATGAAGACATTGTTTCCACTTATCTACAGGTCAGATGGCAACGGCAAAACAACTTACTTGCTAGATGGCTGCGGATTCCCTGCTGATATGTCTGCTTATTTATGCACAATGTGCATTTCCAAACAGATGACCATATTAAATTATATGCTTCTGCCTTATTATTTCATGAGTTTTAATGGTTTTCCATTCCTTCCATATTAGAAAGAAGGGGTAGTCACTCGTGCTAATGATGTGCTGTTTTACATCTGCATCTCTAATGTTTGTGGAATTTCTTTCTCCATCTGTATCAAAGAGCAGTTGCGTGAAAATTGTTTATTTTTACCCTGAAAGTAAAGGTGAGAAAGCAGACGGAGGTCATTTTTCCTTAGACAGTGAACCCTTTTGGCTTTTTGAACTATTCTGCCAGATCCAACAAGAACTTCACCCAACAGCCTTGTGCTAAGCTGAATTCACTCCTGTACAAAGCTCCTTTGAACCAGCTGCAACTAACCTCAGCACTGAAAATTAATCCATTCCGAAACCACAGGGCAAACACATGGGAAAACCTAGGCTGGATTGCCAGGGAGCAGCCACACACCACTTCCAAGCCAGAGCTCCAGGTTGGCCAAAGCCATCCAAGTGCTCGGCACACGGCTGGACGGAAGGAGGAAAGCACAGAGATGCACAGAGCTGCTTTGTGGGAGGTTGAAGCCTGGCTCCAAGCTGCAATTCATTGATCTGAAATGGCAGCCCCACTGGGCTGCCCCCCATGGGGGCACTGGGGATTCGGCTTCTCCTCCGTGAGCCTGGGGACACGATGATTTGAGATCAGACACGCAAGCGAGGCCTGGGAGTGGCTCCGTGCAGTACTGCCACGCGACAGGAGAATTTTGCTGCTCCTTTCTAAAGGCACCTACTCTTCTAACGTTATTTCACTAAAAATAACCCAGGCAATTCTAGCTCAAAATGTGATCACCCCATAAATAGTTAGATAAACTCCTTCCAGGCACATAATGTACTCAATTTCCATTTGCAACATGTACTAAAGCTCTGCTTATGCATAAGGAATGCCTACAAATGGTAGATGGTAAATTTTCCTGCCTTAACATACCAAACACTCCTACCTCACTGAGAAAAGGGACGCGACCGTGCTTTTATGCACCGGCTGATCTTTGCTGTCTGAAAGCTGCAGGAGCGACTGCTATTTTTGCAGAAGAGATATTTTAACATCTGAATTGCAGATTTCTAACAGCAACATGTGCTCTCAAACAAAAACAAGCCCACAAGGAATTTTCTGGGGCCTCGTATTTCCCAAACTGCTCAAATGAAGTTTGATTTTCTTTACGGCTACCGATGGTGGGTGTTTGGAGTGGCAGGGGAGGCTGCCGAGCTCTCCATCTCCCCTCATTTAATTTTGTGCCTCTGAGTTCAAACCCTCGGCTGTAAATTCAGAGCCCACTTTGATGGATCCCAGTTTGACTACCATGATGTTAAGTTAAACAACAGTCTCATTCTGCGCCATAATTACTGCAAACAATTTCATTGTCTGAGCTGTGCTTTGCAGTGTTATGTATTAGCTGATGCTGCTTCTGTCACTGTTCATCACATGAACATTCCTTTTACCTACTGTGTCTGTGTGTGCCTGAAAGAACCATGGCATTTTTAATGGCATAATTTCCTAGGAAGAGCTGAAAAGCAGCGCAGCATGGTTTGCATTATTTATATGCTTACTCCTACAAATGGCAAGGAAAATACTGTAGATTTCCTGGAAATAAATATATTCGTTATACTGAAGACTTGTGCATAATAGACTGTATGTCACTGAAGGAATTTAATTACTACCTAGAAAGTATCTTCATTTTGCTAGATTTGTAACAAAAAAAACTGTCTAGACACATTTAATTCAAAGACAAAAGATTCCTTACCCGCCCCAAAATATCCCATGTTGATAAATCTAGAAACATGCCCTGCTGCTGCTGCTAATCAGGAGAAAATTCTTACCATTTTTATAGCATGAAATAAATTGTAGATCGAGCCAATTGGGAATACTAATGACAGAAGCCATAAAAAAATTTGTAACATCAATTACAACTAAAGGAAAAAGACTTGCACCATAGATCAGCAGAATATTTTGCAACCGTGCTTCATTTAAGACTATGATTCCTGAACATGATTTGGGAGTTGATTTGCCAAGAAGGATGTTCAGGAATATGTAATTGGCAGCTATGCAATTGTGGTGCTCCGGCAATTCAGCTGGAACTGCAGAATTAGCTTAGACAGAAGGATGCAGGTCCGTTGAAGCTACCTGACAAATCCCCAGACCCTAGCTGAATCTTCCAAATCATACCGGAATCAATATAACTAACCTGATTTTGGATAAAGCCTTGAAATTGTGAGTTAGGTTGAGTCCAGACCTAAAAAGTGATCTGAGAGCTTCTATTTCTTTTTATGCATTCCTTACTGTTATGCAGAGGCTAACCCCTGGCCATGCTCTATGGCCAGATTCCAGGGAACTGACCATTCCCACCTCCTGCCATGCAGCATTTATCAGAGGAGGTGACTGTTGTCTGCTTTGCACACTGTCATATGCAGTAAAATTAATCTCAAGTCATCACTGTAATTTCACCTTTTTTCTCAAAGAAATGCTTTTGCACATCTTTCCATCCTAATGCAATTGTCATTTTAAAAACTGAGAGGCTAACAAGAGAAGTACATTGCAACAGAGGCTGAGACAAGGGGAAAAACTACTGGGAAAAATGCAAAAGCCAGGTTCAGATCTCCTTCCCTCCCCTCTTTCCTCCATCTGCAAATTCTCTCTTAGCCCCCAAATAAACAAATCAGTAGGTTTTAGAACAATATATTTGAAAGATTTTGTTTTTGCCCTGGTGCAGAATACATTTCCAAAAGCTGTATGCGATGGTAAAATAATTTCCCACCCAGACACATCCTCACACTGGACTTGCTGTAGCTCCACTCTCAAGACAGGCACTATTTGGGCACAAGGTGGTTAAATTAAATCTCTCCTCAACATAGAGGAGTTACCCATGTTCAGCCTACAATGTTCCAGCCAAATAATGCTTTGCTAATGATGTCTGCAGTTAGATGACAAATCAGGCTATTTAAATTGCTTCAGCACATACATCCTTTACAGGCAGGGTATCCAGGTAACCATTCTACCACGACTTTGAGGTGGGAGGGAGAAAGCAATAGCTAATTTCTTCAGCTAGGTGGAAAATTAATCCTGAAGAGATTTGTCTGGTTTGTTATGGTCAATTTGAAGAAAATCAATACAAAAATAATTATTTTAAAATGCGTAGTTATGCAAGAAGGGTCAAAATAATCATCCTTCAAAAATACAATAATGGCTAGTTTTATTCCTGAAAATAATTAAAAATATTTTAAAGCCCTCACTAGGAAGGTCTTCTGTACCTTAATGTATGTTAGCATCAGCATGCTTCAAACAGGAAAAATATCAGTGCAGAATTTCAGGAGCAGCTGCAAATCACCTCGTATCAAGCTTACCACTAACTAAAATAGATATTCCTTTCCCCTTTCCTTTTTTTTTTGTTGTTGTTGTTTTCCCTCCCTAAAGTGAGCTCAATAATCATTTAAATACCTGGTAAGGAAATGCTACTGCTGACCAGTATTAGATGCTATTTTGGCTCCACTTGAGAGATGCCTGCTAATGGCCTTGGGAGGCTTTGGGAACGTCTAGGTGACATTAGTTGGGGTGCAGCCAGAAGAAATAGTGCCTTTTTCCAGCTTGAGCCTGGGCTAAAGCTTATCTGGGGGTTCAGAAAAGGTTTCTCTGGCAAAAGGGGTAGGATAAGGAAGGGACCATCGTTGTCTGCCCCATCCCTGGCTCAGCCACACGCCAGCTGTGAAGGAATTTGCTGCTGAACCCTTTCAGACTTTGCTTGCAGACCATTTTTAAGTATTCACCAGATCCATTTAACAGAAAAATACAAACAACTTCTGATAGCCCTTTCCTTGAAAACTGTTTTGGAAAATATGACTCATTTACTGGATAAGTAATATTTTCTAGCACTCCCCGAGGATGCATTTAACCAGAAACTAAGCCAGATGTAGAAATGTCTGCAGAGGTTTTGGTTCCTTTCATATTAAAAAAAAAAAAAAAAAAGAAGAAGCTGCAAGCAAGAGTCAAGGTATTATTGTGTTTTAAAGCACTGTTGACCTTTTGATTACCCTTAAAATCAGATCACAGAGAAAATACAGCACATGATCAGCTAGAGAAGGTCACATTGCAAAAGAATGCAGGGGGTCTCATTTTTTAAGAGCGAACGTAACAGAAGCACAAATCTTCCAGCCACCAAAGAGCCTCTCCTGGTTTGGCAATTGCCACGTATAATATCTGATGAACTCCGATGTCTCACTGCTCAAGGATAAAATCCCAGCAGGCAGGGGCTGAAGGAACAGCTACACAGTCAGAGGGAAAAAATCTTGTATTATTACAGCAGCCACTTATTTTATTCACCAGAATTAAAACCTCTTCACAGATAAAAGTGGGGATTTTTTTCATCCCACAAAGCAATTTTAGATTTCTATAGAATCATTCTAAAGCAATTAAAATCCTGCTCCTGTTGATGGATTTGTATTCCTCGCTCACAGTGATGTCAGGCTTTGAAACTCAGGGCTGTTGAGAGTAATTCTTTGGGGCTTTGGAGTCATTGCTGAGTGCCAGAAAATACCTTCTGTAAATTCACAGATAGTAAAGTCTTTGGTAACACCAAAATACTTTCAGGACCTGTAGCTCTTAAAATCTAAAAGATATTGCAATAAACAATTGGTGCAATATCACACAGCTCAATACGCTGCAATCTCACCTTTTACAGTGAGTGAATTTTTAGGGAAGGAACAGAAGAAAGAACCCAATAACCTAATAAGAGTACAGTGAGATAAGAGGGACCAGGGAGCTCTTAACTGTGTTACTGCATGGGAAGTGATAGACTGGCCTTTGCAGGGACAAAAACAAAGCAAGAATCCTTCATAAACAAGGAAATGAACAGCCTCAACCATATTTACACAAAAATGATTCATAGTCCTCATCCATGTAAAGGACTGCATTATATAATCCTGAAAGTAAGCCTCCAGTACTGGTGTTTGTTTGTTTTGGCTTCCTTTTACTTAATAAAGGAAAATATTGTTAAAAATGTAATTCAGATGTCAGCAAAGCGAGGGAGGCCATTCCCATTCGTGATGATACAGCATTAACGCTGCTGTGTCTGAAATTGCACGGGAGGGATGAATCCTGATACACTTCACTGAATATAAGGATCAAGCTATGCCAAATGTTACGGGTTTTAGATAACGCCTGCAATATGGGTACTATATTGATCCCTGAGAAGGTCTCCCTCCTGCCAAGGGATGCGGCACATAATAGGGAACGTGTAGGGTCAACAATATTGGATGCAAAGCTTAGCACAATCATCAGCAAAACACTCATCAGTGATTATGACTATTGACTCGTCAGCACCACTGATGTTTTATCAAGACTGGCAAAGAACTTGCAAGCTGATGTTTAGGGATAAATGGGACGATTTCTTCTCTTAGGCCACAGATAGTGTACAGATTTGCTGCATTGCTGCTCCTGGAAAGGCAAATGCAGACAAAGTTAAATAAAGCTATCATTATCCTGGTGCCTGACATAGGTTATTAGAGGTACAACTGGCAGGAGATAGGGGCCGGCTCAGAATGATTAGAGCCAAGTAATATCTTCAAGGACACCAGCAAAGTCCAGCTGAAGTCAGCACGAGAAGCATTTGCCCCTTCCACTACGGCTCTGGCTGCAGCTGGACTCAGCACTTAGCACAGCTGGGGCTGGGGAGGACAGAGGGGAGGTCACCATGCTGGAACTAACCTAGACAAGAAATAATGTTTTTTCTGTCCTAATTTTTGGCCGAAACCTTTCAAGCATGGCCAGCCTAAAGGGAGGTATGCGACCATCCACATGCAGAGCTGGGTTGTGTTATAGACAGATCCGGCACCCTTCCAGAGCCCATCCTATACTGCGGGGAACGAGGCGAGGCTGAAAGGCAACAACAGATTTATTTTTACACAGATCTCCTTCTCTACATTCGGAGTAATAGACACAAATAGTCTTGCTCCTGCAAATCACCTGCTTGAGCTGTGGCTGTCAGGAAATTAGGGTGGTTGAAGGGGGGGCTGCAAAGGGTGGATCCTTAGGCCTGCCTTCTTTGTGAGCTTCTGCGGTCCCAAAGACAGATGGGGTTGGGAGTGCAGCAGAACAGAGGACTCCTTTGTTCAAAGAAAGGACAGGATCCCGGCCCACAAGGAGATCCTCCCTCCCTTCAGATTAGGGGGTTAATTAATAACAGTTAATTAATGATCTGTCAATCACCTCCAAACACTTGCCTGTGTGAGAGAAGCTTCCCTCCAGGCAGTAAGCATTAAGGCCTTCCCTGGAGCTAGGTTTTAAAGAAAGCCCTCCTGACAATTTCTGTGAGGCCCCAAAGAGGATGTTCAAATCCTTTTATCTCACAGCGCACTTGTGGCAGGAGGCAGCCTCTCAGAGGACACTGCCTGGTAGAGGTAGTTAAAAACCTTGCTGTGCTGCTGCCTTCAAGGTGAGACTCTGGAGGACGCCGAGCGATGCCAGGGGCTGGCTGGCACCACCAAGCTGTACATGAAGATGGGGAGCTCAGGTTGAAAGCATCTCAGAAACTAGCCTGTCCCCGGTGTCGGAGTGGTATGGACTGGATGGAGCACAAATGTTGAAGGAAGGCTTCCCTGCCACTACCTCCAGCCTGGAAAGAGAGATCTCGGTCTCCATGAGCCATGTCTTTGCATGGTCAGCACCCTGGCTTGTAGGGACACCTTCTCACTCTCTCTCCCCCTCAGCAAATTAACCAAAAAAGAAGTGGATCTCGGGACAAGTCATGGCCATGAATAATAACAACTACTCCCTGCATAAAGATTTGGTGAATTAAGGACACGGCAGCAGCCTCTCTTCTCTTCAGCTTGCTTAAATAAAGGCTGCTCAAACTCACCCCATCAGCAGCCTTCAAGAAACGCACCTCAACCAGCGCCGTGCCAGAAGGAGATGTGACACCCCCGCTGCGAAACACCCCGTCCCCAAACCAGGCCCCCTGTTGTGTGTTGTGTGCCAGCTTTTCCCACGGTGACTCCAGGAGGGAGCTTGGCCGTGCGCGCTGAGGAGCTTTGCTCCCGCTCCCCCCTGCCAGATGAACACTCCGAGCTCTTGGCTGCCGGGCCATCCGTGCCCATCTGCTTGCATGGCACGGTGCCCGCTCGCAAGTTGTCAGACAATTTCACGGGTGCCAAAAGAGCCTGGATTTGAATAGGTGGCCTGGATACACTGCAAAACCCAGCTCTTCCGCTGGCTGCTAACAGAGCTGGAGCCCCGGGGGTGCTCGCACCTCCCGGAGCCACGCGCCCGCTCCGGATTGATGCTGTCCCACGGTGCCGCAGCACAAACGCGGAGGCTTTGCCGGTGCTTCGGGCAAAGCGTTACTGCCCCGAGTGCTGCAGAAGCTCATAAAACGCAGCTTCTGTCCTAAAACACTCAATGCATGGCAGAACAACCTCAAGGCACCATGATGCAATTGGCAGTGCAAAAGACTGACTCTGCGAAGCAAAGAGTGAGAGGAGCAGAAAGCCCCGTGGCTGCCACAGGCAGTGACAAGTAGGTCAGGCAGAGCAAAACGGGCACGTTTGGGGCTAAATCCCCACCAGCTACCCAGCTCTTCTACCTGGGGCCAGCAGGCTGCAAAAATAGACGGTGTTAGCTCCGAGCTGGCTCCAAGAACAGGGTAATTAGGCAGGTAATGAGGAAAGGAAGCTCTCCCCTCCTCTGGCAGTCTGTTTTGCTGGTGTTGGAGCCCTGAGATGTCAGGCTGGCTGCTGGTGTGGATCGGGGGAGACACAGAGGCTTGGGGTGGCGTTGGGACCATGTGGAAAGGGACAGCTGCTGCCCCTGCCTTGCCCAGGGCTGGCACAGGTCCTCCTGGCTGTGCCGCATCCTGCCAGCAACAGCTCATGGTCCCGGCCAGGTCCCATGCCTTGATCTTAGGGAGAAAAAAAACAGGATTTTGCTTTAAGCTGTCTCTGCCATCAGCAGCCCCGTGAGGCAGTGCTGGCGGTGGAAGCACAGCAATGTGCTCTCCTCCTCCCTGCACAAAACCTGGGCTTGCAACATGAAAGGCTGAAAAACCTCTGGGTTTTAGGCCCTGGGAATCAGATTTTCTGCTTAATAAATCCCTAAAGAATCGGATGCAAGAGAGGCTCGTTTGAAAATTTTGGATGGATTGTCATATTGCGGTGATTCAAACAGGCACGGAATACAGGGAAATAAATACAAATGCACTGGGTAGAAACGCTCTGTGTATCACAAGATAAAATCAAACAAAATACAAATAAGCTATACCAAAAACTAAAGAAAATAATAATAATCTTCACTGCTATATTTCCCCTACACCTACGGATTAATTCAACATTTCCTTTGCTGCCTCATGCCAGCATACCAAAGCAGCTCAAAATCCATGTACTGGCTGTGTACTGGTATCTGCGTGCAGTGTTTCTGCCCCTACAGGTCTCCACGCACAGGTATGGCATTATTTGTCCTCTGGCCCGGTGACCAGCCCTGCACGAAGAAGTCGGACCACCGATTAGCAAGGTTTACAGAAGGGGCTTGAAAAGCTAACAGGATCAGTTGGACTCTGCTGCTGAGAACAGGATCTGGCTTAAGAGCTGGTTTGGGGTATTTTATTATCCACAGTGCATAATCCAGCTCTTTAAACGGCTTCTGTTTACAACAGTTTTGCTGTCCCCCCCTACTCTCCAGCTCCCACACATTTGCAGATGCTATTTACTCTGGGTTTCTGCTACTTCTTCACATGCAAATGAGTCTTTCAGGCTTTCTCACTTTTATTTACCCACATGCAGCACATTACAGCAGGGTGGAAAATTGAAAGTTAGAAAGAGAACGTACTAACACTATTGAACCAGACACTGAAAATAAAAAAAATAAAAAAAATAAAAAAAGGAAAAAGAAAATCAGAACTGCCCAGCATGTCCCAAAGCTGTATTATTATCAGCTATTAGGGTTATTTTAAACATACATTTTTGTTTGTTTGTTTACAGCAGTGAGTCACCAACAGCACCATGCCAATGGCACAGTCTGAATGCACTCTGTGCACTCTCTCTTAAGCATCTCAGCTTTGCCAATGTCCCCATCTCGACATGCAAGACATTGTCACCTCAGTTGTGGGTCCCTCCTGCATGCCACCACTGCTTTTGCTTTGTCACTGACCATGGGACCTGAACACCTGTCCTCTGCCAAAGCTGAATGTGGGTGCTCAAACACTGAAAGTGCTTCATCAGACCCAGTTCACTGCTGCTGATTTCCTCCTCCTTCCTGTAGATGCTTGCAGGGAGCCAACCCTAACTCAAGGAATATGCAGAAATGTTGAGGGCTGTAACAAGGTGAGCATTAGAAGAGTAAATTTATTCCAAACAAATCTTGGCACAAGTGACCAAATCCCCATCTGCATCCTCCGAGGCAGTGGGGATGCCTGGACTACAAAAACCAGTGTCAGAGGGGAGTGATGTAGCTCCACAAATGCCTCCAAAAATAATTCCTCTCAAGGGAAGAGAGGAGCACAGCACAACCGATCGCTAGGAGAAAGCTGTGCATGCTGCTCTGGAGAGAAAACACTGCACAGCCCAACGGCTTCAGCCTCTGGTTTATGCCACAAGTCTTGCACAAATCATTTTCCCTCCCTGAATTTCAGTCTCTTGAGCCTAGTTAAAGGATTATAAATTGTAAAGCAATGGAGACAAATTCCAGTGAAATATTTCAGGGTAGCAATATCTGCATATCCCACTGAAAACATTTTGGACATATTTTTTTTGCTTAGATTTACTAAGGGCATCTTACCTCAGTGCTACACCAATGAGTCCCCTGTGTGCTAAGCCCTGTTACTTAGCAGTAAATTACAGGTTATGAATTTCATGCCAGCTCTTCCCTCGATAACATTTGCTGCTTTTCTGCACCGCCAATGCAGGATAAGTTGTGTTAAATAGGAAGGTGAGGAACTAAAAATGAGTCTCTGATTAAAAGACAAATCCGCAGGACTGCCTTGCTTGGTATGTAGAAAATTAAAATGGAGAAATAGCTTGATTAAAATCAGACACTGAAAATGCTTCTTTCCTAATACACTCGTAACAAGTGGAAAAAAAAGCTGCTGCAGTAGCTGGCTTTTAAAGAAGAAATAAACAGCATGTCTCTGTTCCTGAAGACTTATTAGTGAGATTCTGCAAGTATTTAGACAGAAGAAGGCTAATCAATGGCTTCATACATGCAGACACTTCGCTACTGTAAAATATGACTGCCCACCCATCTCTCCCTTAAAAAGGTGATATGGGGCTGGTACAGCCTAATCCTGTGGCCCTTTGTGTGAAAGACAAGAGCCAAAAAACCACATTGAGCATCGTGTTATCATCCGTAGGAGAAACCCCAGCAAATGAGGTGAAGAAAAATGCAAGGCTTGAATTATTCATGCAAAAACCCCCGGACACAGAGATCATGGGTCTGAGACTTCTGTGAGCTGATGAGTGAAGTCATCTCCTGCCAGGAGCTCGAGATGCCACAGGGAGGTGAGGGGAGAGGGAATTTTGGAGAATTCACCGGTGGTGGTAGAGGGCAGCTTCCCAGAGCTCTCCGTCCCCTAGTATGGGATGGACGCAGCAGAGCCTCAGCCAAAAAGAGGTTTGTTTTCCCTGTTCTGGCTGGTGAAACACCGCTGTCATGCATCCCTACAGACCCTAATCAGAGTGGACAACCTTTGAGCTACCTGGACTTTGCAGACTTTGACTCTGGGGTTGTTTCATAAACACACTTGCAGAATTGGAGAACAGATTGCTCTCGGGCTAGATGGAATTGATCAATATTTCAGGCAGCAGTTGCTGAACTGTGGCAAGGGGAAATGCAGCACGCACTGGCAGACAGAAGACTGAGTTTCATTGCTGTCCAGGGCTATCAGTCAGCATCAATCCCCATCCAACTCCCCTTGAAGTCACTGCAAATTTTCCAATTTGCATAAATGAGACTTGGACCACAGGCACTGCTGAGTGCTAAAACACAATTTGCATTGAAATACTGAAGTATGTTCTGATGAACGAGATTAGTTATAAAAGAGAAGAGCAATTCATGCATAATACACAAAAAGTTGAAGAACCAAAATACTACATGGCAACCTCTACTTTAGGACCACATTCAGATTTCATGCACTTTAAATAGCAAGTGATGTAATTCATCCAGCTTGCTCCAGGTTTATTCCTGATGTAAGCACAATCAGAATCTGCCTGTCAGTCTGAGTCAGGTAAACATTTCAGCAGGGATTTGGTAGGCAAGGATTTGAATATATCTTTTAAAAGCCCAGAATCTCATGGATGAGGTCCACGGAATATCTGATTATTGTTTGTTACTTCGAGCAGCAGAAAAGCAGTTCTTCTTCACGATGCAATGAGACAGCACTCCTCCCAGTTTAAAATACACTTCTGTAAACTGAACACTGGGATTACTGTCAGCGTTTCCCACCAGTTTATTCAACCTTGGGTCTCCAGTAACACACCTCGCACAAAACCAGAGATCTCCAGGGAGCAGTACAGTAGAACAGCTTAGGGACAAAAACCAAGTGACAATCCCGACTGGCTGGATTCGTACTTTGACCAGCATCTGCTCCATCAGGTTTCACACATCACATTCCAGCGTGCCCAAGTGTTAATCCTGGAAGGCTTCTAGAACAGCAGCTACTGTATGCATATCTCACTTCTGTAGCAGCTCAGAGAAAACATTGCAATTTGATTTAATTGCCATGTTGACTTATAACAGTATGTTTATACTGGATGCCTGCCAGCTGAAATGCAACAGGTTTGCAAAATGTATTTCCTCAAAACAGCATGATATGCAATGTAATAAGGAAAGCAATCTTCCAGCCGCCCTGATGCTGAAGTTCATTTCAACTCCTCTGACTTGGAAGCAATGCTACCAAGTCAGAAGAATTACACCGGGCTAATTGATATGATAATCAGGCCTAGAGGCTGCCTTTCACAGGTACAACAGCCACACTGCAGCTTTGGGAAGGGAATATAACTGTAGGAAATGAAGGCGATTAACAGTTGTTTGTATTATGGGGGTTGTTTGCCCTATTTAATATCCCTATCAAAAGATGCATTATTTGTTGAGCGCTCCAAAAAGGAAATCAAAGAGAAACTTCAAGAATGCTGATAATGCTTTGTCTCTATAAGTACGACGTTTAAAAGATGATAAAAAGCTGTGCTTTGCCAATCGAAACAAATATATTATCTCTCCCATGACCTTGGCTGCTAGATTTCAGCCCAGCTAACAGCCTCCATATCTTTGAGCTACAGGAACATTACAGAAGCTAGAAGGCAAGCGTGCTGGTTGTGTTCCTGTAAAGCACCAGCTTTGTAAGACACCGTGACTGCCATCTTATCTGGCGGTTGGCACTGGGATCAGTCACGACTTTGAGAGTGGCAGGAGCAAGGAGACTTGTCTACGGTGGAAAAGTGCCCCCTGCTTAGCCAACGCTCCAGCAAAATGAGACTCAGTGTGACACATTTCTTGTGTAAAGTTCCAAAGGAAAAGCTTCTGCAGTTGAACTGTTAAATCACAATCAATATTTATCTTGCAAAATACAAGAGACCAATGGGCACTGTTGCTCAGTGCACTCACAGCAGCGAGTTTCGGGAGGAATAACAGGGGCAAAGGGTACAAATACAGTGGTCAGCAAGGTTGGATCAGTTTATAGCTGAGATTTCATGAGATGATTGCCTGTGATTCAAGGAATCTAGATTTTGCGACCCTAAAAGTCTCCTCTGGCCTGATATCACCCTGATGCTACTTAGTTCTACTTTATTAAAGACTGTAACTGTGAGCAGCAGATACTGAAAGAAGCAGCCACATGGCTCTTACCAATCCTGCACTGGGACTTGTAAAAACAGAAGGAAAAAAGAAAAAAGATGTTAAAAATATCAGGAAAAATCTGAAGTTGGAGCAGAACTGGCTTTAATCTCAGTTTCAGTCAAAATTGAGTTCACAAGATACAGTAGTATTTCTTCAAATAGAACAAATGAACCTCAAAGATTTTCTAATGAATACCCTTTCTACACATTTGTACAAAGCAGCCTATAAAACGGGGAATGAGAGATGCCATTGTTAGAAACATACCACTGGACAATTTTCTCACAACTCTTATAACAAGATATCATTTTCTATTTGATTCTATTTGGCTTCTCCATAAGGAACTGTAAAAACCTCTCTGAAAATCCTGGCATCAATAGGAGTCCTGACACTGACTCTGCTGGAGCAGAATCTCCCCCTTCAAGAATAAAGCCTTGGGAGGGGAAAAAAAAAAAAGTGTGTTGGTTTTGCTGCTGAGCCAGCTATTTAACTCCACCAGCTAGCAGAAACAAAGGGAAACCAAATAAAACTGTAAAGCACATGTTCTTTTTGGACAAATAAGCCAAGACCCTTTGAAATTTATGGCTCTACACCATCTCTACCTGCTAAGTCATACAAAAAGCTGTGGCTGCAGATACCAGCGACCATGTAAATAAATTTTATTATGTTCTACAATACTAATACGGTTAGACGCACTAATCATGGGAGAAGGGGAGGTTGCTATTTTTTTCCTGTCCCATATGGTAATAATTTAGTATGACTGAACTATTATGAGCTAAATAAAACTACACATTAACTGTAAGATACATTGCAAATACATTAAATCTTCCCTGGAGTTTTAGCAAATATTCGCTTTTTCTATGAGGCATTTGGAATTAGCAAAGGAATCTACACTGGGCCATATGATTTATAAATAGATTTGGCTTCCTCTGCAATCCTTTATGGCCAATTATTTCAGAAATGAGGATGCAGAGCCACAGATAAATAAAATAATTGCAGCTGATCAGGCTTTATTTACTGCTATCACATTTCCCTGACTGCTACGCTTCCCGCCTCTCATTTGCTCCACTACCCTGGATCGATGACCAGATGAAGAGTTGTCAGTTAATGTCAAACACTGAGCACAAAAGGTGCCAAAGGCAGATTCTGTTTTCCCCATTTCCAAACCCTGCCTGTTTTTTTCCAGAGCTGGCTTGCTCTCTGGATAAATTCAACGTGGAATTAGGAGGCTGGGAAAGGGCAGAGCAAGACCGATGAGTTCTGCAGGGTTTCAAGAGACTTGCCAGGGACTTGTTTTGCTGCCACTCTCCTTCAGAAGTCACTGCTTAACGTCTGGAGAACTGCCCTTCCACGAGCAGACACCTAGCTGTGTCAGGCAAGGGTTCCCATGGACTCCCCGTTCTGCAGCTATCCTGCTCAAAAAGGGTATTCAGTTTGGAAGGTGCCGAGTACAGCTGTGTATAGCAAAACCAGCTTTCCAGGTAGTTTAAATGCATTGAAACCAAGTAAAGACTGGCCTCTGCTCTGTGGAACTCACACCACTTGGTTTTCAGCACTTCAGATCCCAGACGGGGTAGGAAACACAGGTTTATCAGTTTTCCTTAGGATCAAGCTTGAAATCCTACTGATGCCAACTCTATTCTCCAAAACACTTTGGTGCAGTTCAGTAGAGATGTAACTCCTATAGCCTCCTGTCCTTGGAAGGCATAGCCAGCTTTGTGTACCTTTCTGGATCAGAAAGGTACCCTGCAGAAAAGAGGGAGCCACCAGAAGCAGCCTGTGAGGTGCCTAGGGACTCGGTAAGGTCTTACAAGAAGTCTCGTAGTTTTTCTTTTTTTCTTTTTCAGTTCAAGGCCACGTATTTCTGTATCAAGAAAGGATGCTACAAACACTTCCAAGAACTTCATCAACAACCGTTCGTAAGCTGGTGAAAGAGGCCAATGGGACCAGATGCCAAAGGAGCTAGGAAGATTTACGCTAGCTGAGCATCTGGCTCCCTGCTCACTGCTACCAGAATGAAGACAAATGCTTGCAAACATAGTTATTCAAAATCACTAATGTGCTCCGTGATGATCAGCACAAACACAGCAGTGTTGCTGCTGTAAGGTGTGGTGCCTGGGAACACAGCTGCTGAATGTTCGAATGCTGCTTTTTCCAGATGTGTATTTAATGCAAAGATCGGTGAGAAAATAGGGTGTTGCTGCCCTTTGAATCAAGCAAAGGGAATGATTAAGACATCATCATCTTTTGTTGTTGCACTGGTGGATGGTGGTAATTGCTTCTATACAGGAAAGTGGCTATACATCTATTGTCATCCATCATCTTGCCAAGGCTGTGTATAGTACAGTAGAAGCAGTAAACTTTTGATTTAACCTCATTAGCATTCCTCGAATTACAATGTCATACCAATGATAAAGATTGAAATTATCTGCCTCTCAGCAAATGGAGAAGAAACAAATTTCACACTATGTGAAAAGGCACGGTAAAAACCATACTTCTTCCTAGTACTTAAAAGCTGTTCAAACCTGCTCAGTTGTTGGTTTGTCACGTGGGACAGGAGACAATTAGGAATTGTGTTTAAATGCATCATACTTGCAGATGTAGGGGGACGGACCCATGGACTGATGATCTGATGATCTAAGGATTCAGAGCAGAGGGCTTGGAGGGGAAGGGAAGATGCTGGAGCAGATGCTCTCTGATATCACCTTCCCTCTGAGTTGTATTATCTGTGATTCCTCCGAACTTTCCCAGGGAATTATCATTCTACCAGAAATATGGAGAAATTTGCGTGGAATTTGGGAAATAACAGGGAGGCACCTGGCTTTTGCACAAATGCTTTGGAAGCTCACAGGATTTCTGTGTCAATCCCAGGATAAATGCACACAAGGTGAGTTCTTTCTCAAACTTGAGTTGGAGGAATTAGGGACCAATTATTTGACCCTCCTGGCAGTCAAAATAAGATTAAATAAAATCTGTACTTGTCTGAGGTCAGTCTACAGCAAAATCTATAATAAAAATGGGAATTTATCTCAGTTGCCAACCAGCAGCTTACTCCCTGAGCTGTGTACCCCACAATAGCTGTAACATAACACCAATACATGCTTCAAACCACCCATTCGGAGTTACTCTACTCTTTTATGGACCATCCTAGAGGAAATTAATGGATCTTCCCTACAGTGGGAACAAAAGAAGGAAATGAATTTATTATTCCAGTGGTACCCTTGACACAGATATTGAGTAGCTTCATTAAACATTTTGCAGCCCCGAGCGTCTTTGCTAAACCCTCTACAATGAGCACAGAGTCATTTTCCTTATTACAACACAAACATACAGGTCAGGATTCAGAACTCATTTACATCTGCTTTATATCTGAATAATCTCTCTGATCTCGGTGGAGTCTGGCCAACCTGATACTGGTGCAAAATTAAGTCTGTATCATCCCAGCCCTTCCCCTTCTCTCTACATTATCTTGCAGCATCACTCTCAAATTTCACAAAGTCAGCATAGCCACAGCCAAATGACTAACACAGCTCTTTAATACAAATAACAATAAATCAATGGATTAAATTATAATTTATCACACAAATGCTATTTAGGTCTTCCCAAAGCTATTCTGAACCATCTCTCATATCTGGTCATATTCCTTGGAGGAAAACTGACACTTCATAGAACTCAGGCCTGCAGAGTAAGTTTACATAAAAAAGAAATGCTGAAAACACTCTGTATTTATGATGGGAGATTTTACAGAGTTCTGAATAACATTGCTCAGAAGACTGTAATGCATATAGTCTGCTCAGTATCTCTTTCAAAGAGCAGTCCAGCAGGGCAAGGTTTCACTACAGCCTGAAGCTCCACATCCAGCAACAAACCTAGAGAACTAGCCACAACAACCCTGAGCAATACTGGAACAAACTTCTAATGGCTTAGAAAATGACAACAGCATATTCCACCACAATTTCACATTACAACACAGCCAGACATTTTTTCACTTACTTCATTGGTTTGAACAATGCCTGTCCATAATTCTGGAACGTCATGATCAGCTTCAGTTGGGTGCCTCCTGATTTCATTGCTGTGGGAAAAAACAAAACCGCTTTAAAATGCTACATATGGGTCCACTTACATTCAGCTTCCTTGAAACAAAACCACATATCTTTGCTCTGTATTAGATGCAGCATTGAAATATCTGAGCACCAAGCAGGGTAATACTAACTGGATAACAATTTTCAAAAATTATTCATTGGGTGCAGAGTCCATAGGAGGGCTTTGAGCTGACAACTAGGACTAAAAATGGATGTATGGACTCCATAAGCACCTTAACTGAACAGCATGTCCAGGAACAGTTCGTTGGAGTCTTGTTTTCTCTATCTTCAACCACTTTTGGACTTCCTGCTAACAAGGGACACATATTGGGAAAGGAAATAGGATGTCTTCAAAGACAACTGTAGCTGGGATTACAGTGAGACACACAGCAGACATCCCCTTAATTAAAAGTATGAGCAGATACTAGAGCAATCTCTGATCTCTGCTGTGATTTTAATAATGACTGCTGAGCAGTAGAGATATGTAAATCCATCTCCTCTTTGTACAATGGAGATTTATCCAAGCCCATCCACTAACTTCCAGGTGACCCCAAGGTGGTTTGTACATGTGAGCAGAGCAGAGAGGGTCGCTGGCTCATCTGGGAGGGCAGGAGAGGACACGTGGGGGTGGCAGGTGCCGTCCACACCATGCACCAAGGGCTCTCTGTGCTCAAACACTGAATGAACTCCCTTCCCAGCTGGGAGCTAATGGGAATTTAAGACTGACATTCATTCATACCAATCTGTACAATTTGGACAATATCATGTTAACAGCCAGATTATAGTGTTTTTAAAGCCAGAGATTTTTTTTTTTTTTTATGTAAGAGTTCCTAAAATGCATTTTACTTGATGATAAGGTTACTAAAAGAGGTAAATATATACTTTGGCAAACCAGCTGCTTTTTCACGATCTCAATCAAAACTGCTTTGAATAAATGAAATGACCCATAGCCTGACTCTTTAATTCACTTCAGTGTTCAGAGAGCCATGTCAGTCCTGTCTGTGGGGATGAGTCAGTCCTTTCAAAATACTTCCCACGAATGATCAGATAATCAATCCCTTTCTTTGCAGTTCTGACAAAACCTGTGTCGACCAGAGAACTACATGAATGTCAAGTTACTTTGCTCTGTAAGTTTTGGCTTACAGCTGCCCTTGTTTCACCTATATAGCTTGCACATTTTCTTCTTCTAACCAACACCATTAGCCGCACATCCTTTTCAATTACTCCTCACTGTGCTTTATTACTGATAGGTCACCGGCTCTCTTTCAACCCTTGTAATCCATATTTTTGCAAAAAATACTATGCAAATCTGGTCAGTGTGATTCTACTTCCCCTAGAATAAAATCCCTCCTGCCTTGCTGTTTTGCTGACCCCTGCCTCCTCTTACATTACCAGTTTATCCCAAAGGAACAAATAAATAATTAGAAATTAAAGGGCATCAAAAAACTTATACTGAACAGGTAAAGCAGAAGCGTGTGGTTTTCATGTATTAAACTCCCTCTCTAAGAGGAGAGGGACAAGAAGGACTTGGCTCATTCTTCTACCTAGCCCAAAGCCTGAAGGCAATGAGAAGCAACAAACCCCCAGCCAAAAACATGTGTGTGCTGCTCTACGACCATCACAGCCTAGCCATTCACTCTGGAAATGCTCCTGGTTGGACTGAACAGCAAAATCCAGGTGGAACTGCCCTTGCCTCATGCCCACATAGACCTAGAGCCATGCCATGGGCCTTCCCTGCCCAGCTGCTGCCAAAGGTGCAGAGTTTGCCTGGCTTTTTAAGGCATAACCTGCACTTGCACCCCTGTTCATGTGGGATAGCTCCATATAGGTCAGCAGCATCAGTCTCAGTACCAAAGGGCAGAACTGTGTCGGATGTAACCCTCCCCAGCTCCACCGATCTCAACAGAGCTGCTTGCAAACTGCTCACACCAACTGAAGACTGAATGGATTTTTTTAAATTTTTTAAAAATTTTAAAAATTTATACAATCTCTCCTTTTTGGTTCAATTATGAGGATTTTAGGGCTTAGACCTTGACTCCCTCTACACCTTCAGACATGTATGTCCAAAATGTAGCAAATATCCCGTGAGCCCATCAGAGAAAAGAGAAGGACAGAGCCTATTTTGAGGTACAGCTAGAAAGCCAAGGCTCTGGGAAAACACAGCAATGCAAAGAAGAAAAAAATATGTTCTAGCATGCCTATTTCTAAGCACAAAACTTCAGATGCATTAAGCCGACTGGTTTCTCAGCAAATTGAAGCCACTCGACAGATAATGATTTTGTTAGCAGCCGAACTCAACAATGAGTGTGTCATCACCGAGAAGCGAAATGTATAAAGAAGATTAACAATTCAGCATAATTCTTCCATGAGACACAAAGGCCTGGTTTCCTGTCAGAAAGAATTGAGCTGAAGTAAGACAAAAACATCTCCCTGGTCTTTTAGGATCCATCTTATTGTACTGCCTTAATTGGTTGCAATAGTAGCCTCATAACATGAGTTTTGCTGGGATGTTGTCCCCCTGCTGCTGCCAGGAGAAAACTTTGGGCCTCCCCGAAACAGAGGGTGACATCGGTGGGAGCGGCGCTGCATCGTGCCTCGTGGCAGGGCATGCTGGCAGCCGCGTGCACCACGGACAACACCACACTCCAGAGCTCAATGCTGGCTTCCCTCCACATGCTCCAGGCTCACGCACAGCTTTTCCCACTTTGGCTGGTCGTTCTGTGCTGCAGATGTGCTGGGCAGGCTGGTGGGGATTCAAACAGGCCCTCCAAGGCCAACACCTACTGCTGTACTCCCTGCACGGAGGGAAAAACCTGGTGCTGGGGCCGCTGAACTCAAGAAGATCCTTCATGCATCTCTACATGACATGGATTTGGGAGCGGGGCCTGAGGAAGGCCACCAGCTATCCAGGGTGCCCAGCTCCTGGGGGTGGCAGTGCTGGAGAAGCGCAGGTCTCTCTGGAGATGACTTACTCAGACTTCTAGGTCTGGTACACATCTTGTTCCTTCATGTTACATCTGCATACTGGATTCCCTCTCGTTTTCTGAGCTGCATTCATTCAGGATCTCCCCTTCCTGCTCAGACCTCCGTTAGACATGTCCCTCTGACCATTATGGCCCAACAGCAGGAGCCCTGTCACCTCCCAGGCACTGATCCTGGACAACATGGTTTGTTATCTGGCCCTTGTGCTGTCACCTACTGCCCATATGAACACTTTTGAAGGACTTATAATACCCTGGAGCAGAACACACAATTTTCTGAAAAACTGGAAGATGCTACACCATTGCAATCTGTCATAGCTACCACCAGCAGGCTTAGGTATTTTTAAGAGGGCCTTACAATGTAATGCTGCTCTGACTCCAAAGGAACCTTTAGTCATGCTCTGCATTTGTTTTTTGTTTAAGGTTTCTGAATAAACTGTAACATCACAGGTTATGAGCAGCTTTGGGAAAAGAATAAAGGTATCTCAAATTCCCTCTTATACACCTCCTGGACATGCTGGCACAGCGTTAGAAACAAATCCCAATGCAACCATTATTTTTTATCTTCAGGCTACTCTTTTCCCCCCAAAGTAGAAAGCAAAAGAATGCAATGTTAACCTTTCCTGTTAACCTATGGCAAGAGCTTGTGGATGTGATTAGAAATCTTCCTAACTTCAGAAGGCTTTGCAAAAAATTCCCTGGGATATCCTTTTGCTTGAGTGTCTGAGAGATTAGGGTCCTGTCCAAAGATCAGTGATTCTTACTGTTTTCTCTGATGGACTTTGGAACAAGCCTCTAAAGATCTCTTCTTCATTTACATCTAAAGAGCTTGTTGGCACAGTACATAGCATGTCTGCTCCTTCCCTCATCTTGTCCTCTCCTATTCCTTCTGAAAACTCATCAGTACATGACCTGAATTCCCCTTCCAATCCATGGACACCATCAGTATAAAAGAAGTACTACCAATTGTCTCTCAAACATGTTTTTATACCTGTTTGCTAATTGAGTTCTAGCTCCCTCTTCTAAAGCATTTGGTACAAACTCTGGTAGAGACCCAATGCTGCCCAAAGTGATTTGACCAAGAAGGACTTGGAATTGGAATTGATCCGGCTTTCCAGGTCCTCAGTTTTGCTGTAGTACTCTCGTCTCTAGAGTGTATGCTCTTCTGATGGAGAGCAAAAGTCCCAACAGGACCTTTGAACCTTTTTTTTTTTTTTTGGTCAGAGTCCAACAAACATTTGAAAATGTATTTACTTATGCAATGCCAATGCCTGAGCAGTGAGGTCCAGTCAAAGCCTGGGATGCACAAATGTCTGAAACAAAAGTTCAGATTCAATTTGGATTCCTATTTATAGACCAGGCTTAAATCTAGCATAAACATGTTGATTGGCTTTAACAAGCAGTACTCTGCCCCAGGCTAGAGACGTGGCCCCATGCAAGTGGGAAAGAACAGATTTCAAAATAAATTCAAACTCTCATCATCTCTTAATTTGTTCCTGCTCAGCCAATTCTGCTAACTTGTTTTTAAAGACCTTTCTTGCTTTAGTCAAGATAGTATAGACTTCTGGAGGGGAAGAGATCCACGAAACCATTCAAAGACCTTGTTGTACATTTTAAGTCCCCTCCTTTCATCTGGAACTGTACACTTAATCAATCTGTTGACTCTTGGCAGATTCACTGTTTCCTTATACAGTAAATCAATGGTGCTACATTTCATTATGTTTTTCACACGTTCTCAGCAGCACTATTTTTTCTTTCCTTTGGATGAGATTTTTATAATTTCCTTTAGTACCGGAATTTAGGTTCAATATTTAGTGTCTTGTCTTTTTTTTTTTTTCCCCTGCCTTGAAGCAGAGTCCACCTTACTTAATTGCAGCATTTCTTCACTGCATGAGTAATCTTGTGTGCTTGCTTTCTAATTACTGTCTGTACAAACTGAAGGCATTGCAGGCTCATAAATGAACTCAGTCAGGTAATGTTTCCAAACCTTTCCAACCAGAGAATTTAAAGAATCAAAAAATAAAACCCAGCTAACTAAACCCAGCAAACAAAAAGCCTGTTCTGCTCAACCGCAGTCCCACAGCACAAGAGAGATGAAGACCACACTGCCTCTACAATGCACCACGCCATATTCCTTGGTAAATTGCTGACAGTGCTGCCACAATTATGCACAGACATTTTGTAAATATGCAAGAAAGCAGCTAACTATGGTTATTTATGCATGCAATAAACAGTTATGAAAGGCAAAGGAAATGTGCAGTTGCCTGTGCATGTGCTTCTTCTGAAAACTGTTTCAGTGCTCAGTGGAAAACAATTCTCTCTAGGCTCCTATTTATGGCAGGAGGAAATTTTCACTGAATTAAATCAAATTAAGAGCTATCCCTTTATACTGCACAAAATGAATAGGAAATACGTATATTGATGCAGGGCACAGAACACATCCTCAGCTTAAAAGCTCTCGGTAACCCTGTCCTTTCCAAGGCCAGCTCTAGGTGTCACTGTGGGAGCTGAATGTGATGCTCCTTCCCATCCATGGATTTGTTCCATTTAAACTTCAACATCAAGAAAATGTCACCTTGCTGCTCCCTGCTCTTGGGAATTGCTTCTGTCACCGTTTTCATTTTAAAACAACACTGCGCATTACAGAGTCGTGTGAGCTGTTCTGATAGATGGTGCAGGATCAATCTGGTCACCACTCTCCCCCATAAATAATGCAAGCAGAGCAGAGAAATTACGACGTGGCTAAGCAAGCTGTTTAGCTGCAGTTTGGATCTAATTACCGAAGGTATCAAAAACCCGCACAGCAAATCACCTAATTCTATTAGAGTCACAGCAAATCCGAACAATGGGAAAAGACTGGACAAAGCAATATCCTGTTTCATGTAATGCATGTAAGCCTGTATATTTAATTGTCCTGCTTGCAAAAAGAAGCTTGAATATTTGGTGTTATGAAGATTTCTATTTATTTTGTACTTCTAACCTAGAATATTTGCAGCTACTCTAAAAAAAAAGAAACAAAAATCACTGAGAACAGAACAACAAAAATTGACCCAGCAGAAAAAAATAATAATAATAACAACCAGACAAACTGGAAAATATGCAGGAATATGCAAAAGACTGTAAAAGTCCTATAAATGTCCTTTGGTCAAATATATTACTCCTTATTAATCAGCTTGCATGCCTTCGAATCCCTGCTGTGGCTCTGCAGTAAAGCTGAAAAATGGCAGATGCTGTTTAAAAGCATATATTTTTAAACACCCAAAGAATTTGCAACATGAAGGAAAAGATGCTGCACTGTGTATTAAAAAAAAAGAAAAGTGTAAAAGTGTATTAACAAGATGCTCTTTCTTGCTTTGCAACCTGACTGAAAGCCCCTGTAATCCCAGAGAGTCAGGCTGTGGATGCTACCAGCTAAATTCAGATCCTGACATCTTGGCATAGGCAAAAGTCCCCTTCCACCTCCATCTACTTAATTTTAGACTGTGATTTCTGTCCAGGAATCATTCCCTGACAGTTCCCACTGTGACTGATACCTATATCAAAGGTACTTCATATTTTAGTTTATGGAAATAATACTGAATCACTGCTAGAAACCATAGCTCCGTGTTTTTGTGCGAGAGGCATAAGAGGCCCTAAATTGTTCAAACACTAGCAGAGACAATCCCATAGGAAATCATTGTTAACAATCATCAGTTTTCCTCTGCAGGCCTGTGGTCCTTTCCCTCTGTTCATCTCAAAGCTCTATCAAAATCATAATTAATGAAAACCTCACGACACATCTACATGACACATTAGGTGAAATCATGGCCCCAGGGAAGTCAATGAACAAAAGTTCACTTACGTCACTGCGGTCAGGATTTCACTCCTATTTCTTATTATAACAATTTTGATGCCAGGTTAACTGAAGCATAGAGGGGTTAAGCAACATGCCCAGAAGCTCAGATGAAGCAAAGAATGGGTACTAACTTATTATTTCTCATTCCCATCTCCCTTCTCCCACAGCTTGTACGTCCCTACTTCAACCTTAACCGCTCACAGCGCTGCAGAAGGGACAGACCTCATAGCCCCAACGCTGCTGAGTTTGCCACAAATGCTGCTCTCCTCCTGTGCAACCAATACTGCTCAGCTCCAAAGTGTACAAGAGGTAAAATGAGATTGATACACGTAGCAGCCGTAAAGTCTGAAACACTGCTACAGCCCATGCATGCTGTGTACATCTCAACAGTTGAGGCAAAAGATGGTTTGGTTGAGCATCAGCTCCGCAAGGACCTGGGGACAGGCCGGTCGCTGCCCTGGGGCTCTGCTGCACTCTGTGGTGAGCAGGGAAGGGCAGAGCCTGCGTCTCTTCCTCCTTTCTCTCAACGGATGTGCTCTAAGTGCAATGCTAACACGCCTGCTGGGAAAAGCTGGCTCAGTCCCCATTCACACGGGTCACTAACACTCCAGGAATCGTTAGGTGCATCAATGGGAAAATCAAATTGGCCATATCTGTCCCGTGCCCTCGCTGCACAGACTGCAGGAGCACGGGCAGTGTGCTGCTACCTGCACCGTCACGTCTGAGCCAGGGACGGGAAAATACACGGCTCGATTGGCACACCTGTGCTCCCTAATTAATCATTCCAATCCAGAGCTGTAGGAACAGAGAACCCAGCACATGTTAATAAATGAGCCTGTGTTTGTCCTCTTTCATGAGCCCAGGTGTCCACTGGCCCCTTGCATCCAAGATGGGGGATGGCAGCCGGGCACCACGAACTGCTTTCTCCGATGGCTGGCAGACTTCTGGGCTGAGCACAGCCAAGGAGCAGCTCAATTCACAGGGCAAAGCTCTCCCATGACATCCCACCTTTCCCACCTACTCCATCCAGATCAGCCCACTCTTGATGACCAAGGAGCTCCCTTTTTCCAGCCCAGGAGCTGCTGAGATTCACATGATGGAAAATGTAAACCTTTGGCCTGCTCGATGCTATTCTTGCAGAGACCATTTCCTGCTGAAGCCAGGGGAAATTTTGCCTTGCAGGGTTAAAGACCTGGTGACCTCATCCCGCGGTGGCAACGTACAATCAGCAGTTTTACAGAGATCCTGCTATTTCATCCCTCTGAAATAGACTTAGCAACGTTGTGGTCAGCACAAGTAACTCCATTTTCTCTGTGACCGGTAAAAACTGCTGGCTATGCTGCAGATCTCTACCTCTACAAAACCACGGGGCGTGTTTGTTTAGCATCCCAGGGCATTCGTTCAGGGCTGTGGGTTGTTTTTTTTTTGGCTCCCTGCACAGCTACGCAGCTAAATTCGAAGAGACACACACTGTCATTAAACAGCCCTGGAGAAAAAAACAAACTCTGTCACCTTGTTTAACCGGAGCCAAAGGTTGACACAGGCATATCCCTGCTGTGGATTTACAAGCAGAACAGAGCTGAGCCATGCCCAGGGAGGCTGCAGCTCCGCTGAGCCGCAGAGCCCCGCGGCGCCGGATGCTCCCGCAGCCATCGCTGCAGGGCTGCAGGTCAGCCGCCTCCCTCCTTCCTCCAGACGCAGCCTTTTAAATAATGATCAGCTAATAACGCAGATCTAGTGCTGCTAGGATGCTATCTCCTTTTGGCCTTTATCCTTTTTTTTTTTTTTTTTAAATAGGGCACTCTCAGCCTGATAACTAAAAGATGTCTGAAATGAATGAGGTTTGCCTCACTGGCAGACTTTTCAATTATTCAGGTAATACAGAGCTGGCAATATCTCTTTAACAAGGAAAATGAACGCAGAAGTCAGGAAGCAATGTTGTAGGCAGACCAGAGAAAAGCCATACAAAATATTCATTAATATTCAAACAGCAATGAGATCCTGAACAACAAGCAAATAATCATAAAAACGATGTATGTCCAAACATACCAACACTGGTTATCTTTTGGGAGACCAGGTCTTGTAGTAAAGCCTCAATTGCAGGATTATGTCTGGAATACAACTCGTACCGATTAATGCCAATGTGGAATTTTAACCAGTTTGGGTAGGAGTCTATGGAGGTTTCTCCAGTTGGCAAAAATTCTTCATTATCTTCATTTTGCCTACCACCAAAAACAAACAACAAAAAAGGAAAAAACATAAATGAGGAGTAAGAAATAATGTTACAGTTTGCAACTGGCATCAAGAAAGGAAGCTTCAAGAGGTGACAGCTTGAAAGGGCAGAGCCCTACGAGGTGGGAGAAGTCCCCAGCCTGTCCTTGTGCCCACTGCATGCCAGGAGCCCACTCCCACCCAGGGCCAGGGTGGCCAGACCTTCACCTCTGCTTCTCACACCTGATTTATTGTCCACGAAAGTCAGGAGGAAAATTTGGAGTGACATCACTGAGAGCTAGCAGAGGCCCTTATATAGCCAAAACATGGAGCTGCAAGTTTTATATTGTATTCAGACTGCATTAGGTACAAATATCTTTTACAAGTTTGACCCAAAGGAAAGCATCATCCTGAACTTTTATTTAACAGGGAGCTGGGTCTGGAAGCTGAGAGTGCAGCAGGAACTTGACCTGTTGTACCAAATGTTCCCACTCTCTCTTTCCTTCTCTTTTTAAACACAGAGAATGAGAAGAAACCGGATCACTCTGAACCAGTCACTAAAGAAAAACTCTGGGTGGTTTTGCCCCTTCCGTAGGAGTAAGATATTATTACAGACAAGGATGGTTAGGCTGACTTTTAACTCCTACATTTCATGTTAGCTCTGTGAACTTTGGCTGCAGCCAAGGAAAACAGGCACAAAGGCAGCTGCACTGTGGAGGTCAGGGATATTTTCGCTCTTCACCTATTTGACACAGTCACATATCTTCCATCCAGAGGTCCTCTGTGTTTTTAGTCATCTCCAGATGTTCATACTTTTGTGACTTTTTTTTTTCCTTTTTTTTTTTTACTCAGAGTAACCAGAACTTCTTCAGGTATTTCACTTCACAGTCACTTCGGATTATGAAGTGGAAGGGGCCTGGACCATTCACACATGTACGGGACAGAAATCAGAAATATTTATCCTCCCTTTCTGGGGATTTAGATCATGCTGGCTGCTCTGCAGCTTTACAGAGCTCTTATATGGTACAATGCAGCTGTTTAAACATTACAATGTCGGTGTGTTTGGAAGAGGGTGCTGTTGTATTAGACAAGCCTTTTGGTTTTTCAGTCATTGAAATTTTGCAGCCTTCCTTAAAAGCCAACAGGGCAAATGATTCACAGAGGCAACTCAGTGCTTTGAAGGCCAGAGAGCAGCGGAGGTGCCGAGACACTGGGAATTAATTGAGGATGAAAAATGTGGCACGGATCAGGTCCTGAAGGCAGAAATACCTGCTAGGGTGGATGCCTTTGTGATACCAGACCTTGCTTTTGCGAAAAGTTAATATGCTGCTGCCTGGCCTCATTGCTCAGTCCCTGCTCCTCTGAGCGGAGACTGGGAAGGTGCTGGAGCAGGAGGATCACTGAGAGCCTGACCCCGTGCTTACACCGTTTTTCCAGCAGCATCTGCCTCAGGCTACAGCCAGAGACAGGATATAGGGGTGCGGGGACCCTCTGGTCCCAGCACTCCAGCCTTCTTGCTCTCCTGTGTTATATCCCGCATTTTGTTGCATTTTTTAGAGGAAAACCACCGGCCAACCCCATGTACGATTCTCTTCCCCTTCTCCCACCGGAGACACCCGGCTGCCTCCCCTCAGCCCCCCGCCTCTTCCGAACCACCCATCACCCCAACCCCCGAGCACTGGGGGCCGAGGACCAACGCTACAAACCCCAAAGCGGGGACCCACCGCCCCATTCCCACACCGACCCCAAGCCTCCCCTCCCGGGGCCGGGCCCCCCGCCCCGTCACTCACCACTCGGGCTGCTCGGCCGCCCGCGGGTTGAACCTGATGTCGCTGTTGACATTGAAGAGGAGGTCGCCGTCGGCCAGCGGGGGCAGGGCGGCGCGGTAGAGCGGGTGCTGGAAGAGGGCGGCCAACGGGGCGGCGGCGGCGGCCGTGGAGGAGCCGGGGGGCGGCGGGCGCGGCTCCCCGGGAGCTATGAGGCGCCTCGGCCTCGCCGCCGCCGCCGGCCCCCCGCCGTCCGCCGCTTTCTCCGCCGCCTCCCGCGACTGCGAGGAGAGGTTGGAGGCCGGCTCGGCGCTGAAGTCCTGCAGGATCCGCAGCGTGTGCTTGCTGGGCCAACGCGGGGCGGCGCGGGGCGGCGGGGCGGCGGCGGCGGCGGGCGGCGGGCAGGAGCAAGCGGGGCGGCCCTCGGCCCCCCGGCGCTCCAGGCGCGGCAGCAGGTCGATCATGATGTGCATGGTGCAGGCGACGAGGAACACCATGAGGATCAGCAGCCGGAATTTGCGGACCAGGAGCATTTTCATGGCCGGGGATGAGGCTCTGGAATTAGCCGGGGAAGGGGGAGGGAGGGGAGGCTGCCGGGGTCTTTCGCGGAAAAAGGCCGGGCGGGCGTGGGGCTCGCTGCAACCCCCCCGGGGCCGCTTCGGTTTTCTCCCTTCGGGTCGGGCGGCGAGCGATCAAGTCCGTAAAGTTACCTCCATAGGCGCCGCGGAACGCACAGGCTAAAAACAATAGGTCCTCATGTCTCAGGAGCATCAAGAACTTAGGAGGGGGGGAGGAAAAAAAAAAAGAGGAAAAATAAAAATAATGATATTTTTTTTAAAAAAGTGCACCGGTCCGAGCCTTTAAAATCAATAGGAAAACAAAGCCAGCGGCGCTGCAATTTATAAAGCCATCTGTTCACGATTTCTCTCTCTTTTTATTACAGGGATCACAACAAATAGGGAAAACTGGTTCTTGAAGAGAAACCGCATCTGACGCTAGCTCGGATTAAATAATAACAATAATAATAATAATAAAAACACGGGGAGGGAGGGGGGAAGAATAATATTAAGAAAACCTGTACGGAAAGGCGACAGAAGAAAAAAAATCATCCATAATATTTGGCTGTGCAGGAAACGCTGACTCCCTTCCTTTGAATTTGACCAGTGATGCAGCAGAAGCACTCTCCCGCTCGCTCTCGCTCCCTCTCTTCTGTGAGACTGTTTAAGAACATTGGCTGGAAAATCATTTTCTTAGAGCGGTTCCAGTTTCTTCATCCATCGCGTCCAGTGCTTTGGAGAGATTAATATGTTCAACTGAGATCAAGTCTGGGTGGCTGCTGTATCCGAGCTGGGCTTTTGCTTTGGCTTGGGTCGGTTTTTTTGGCTGCAAAACTGTCTGATGGCACAACTGCAACATAAAGGTTAAATATGGCACAGGAAAAAAAAGGGGGGGAGGATTAGAGAAAAGAAACTAATAAATCAGTAGAGGTTCTTTTTAGCAAAGAGGTCCCGTCTTTGATCTCTGCTGGGTCTTACAGATCTGCCTTTTAGTGAGAGAGAAAGGAAGAGAGACAGGGGCGGGGGGGAGAGAGAAGGGAAGACGGGGGAGAGATCTTTGGCAGGTGCAGAGTGAAAACCTCTTTCAGCTACACTGAATTCTGGAGACTGGTTGGACTAGTAGCTCTGCAGCTCCAGATTTCAGTGGGTGTGTTAAATATTATGAGCGAGCCATGATTCCTGCCTTCCTCACGTCATAGTTAGGAGATTGGCTAAATAAACGCTACAGTGATAGTAACAGGAAAACCTCAACCAAAAGCTTTTTTTTTTTTTTTTTTTTTTTTTCTCCTCCTCTCCTCCCTCCTTCCCACCCCCCTTTTCATTCTACTGCAGCTCCAACTGGGGCAAGGAGAGGGCGTCTGTTCCACAAAGGTTTGCAAAATAATTAGAAAAAAAAAAAAAAAAAAAAAAAAAAAAAAATATAATAATCAAGCAGTGGCAGAGTGGGGAAGCTGTGCTAATACAGTTACAAAGTATTAGCACGGTCTCCTGCTGGGAGCAGCAATTCTGCTCCGTCATTGTCTGGGCTGCAGAACGGGTGGGTGCCCGCTCCCCCTCGCACCCAGCCCCTCGCCGTAGCAAGGTCAGAAGGGAAAGCTGTACTCCGCTTCCTCCAGAGGAGCAGTCTTTATTTTTTAATCCCAGATCCTGAGTGTTGTGATAATCCCAGGGTGTGCTGCGGGGTAATCTGCCTTCCTGCAGCTGTTAGCTGCCCCAGCAGCTCCGTGGCCAGGTGGCTAGTGGCGCTGGTGGCCCTGGGGCTGATGGGAGGTGTTAATGGCTGTTGGAGGAAGGGACAAGTCGCTGCAGCGGTGTTCAGGTGCTCAGGTAGGGGTGCTCAGTGCTGCTGATTTTGCCTTTGGGAGGGGGATTTTGTGGTTCTTAGCAGGGTTCAAACGGTCATGAAGTGGGGACGCAGTAGGAAAGAAAGGTATGGGCTTCTGCCCACCCACCGTGACCTTTACACAGAATCATCTCAAATGCTGGCCCATTTTGCCTTGGTTTAACCAATATTAAAGTATTGCTTTCCCCAAAAAAGTATTTCTCCCCCAGACTCCATCCAGCACTGTTCCCTCACTGAGAGCTTCTACAAAGCGTGGTGCCCTGCACTCCACTGGAACACATCTGTGGGATTACCGGATCACTAAATTCCACACAAGGGAAGTCACTGCTTTTCCAAGGGAAAAAAAAGACTCTGAGAAACAAAGATCTGATGGGGCCATGATCCCATGGACTTCTCTGTGCCTTCATGGGGGAACAAGAGCTATTGCTATCTTGGGGGGAACATTTTGGTTCCAAGGTTCAGATGCAGGCTTTTGATTCCCACGGAAGCCATTTTGTCACTCTGGAACCCTTAAGTACAAGCATATTTAGTGACAAAAAATCGCTTGGTATGGAGCCAGCAACAGCACTTTTAATCCTTTTCTGCATTCTTAGCAAGGTGTGCTCAGGAAAGAATATATATAAGGAAACCCACCACTACTCGAAGGGGATATGGTATGTGGGGGTGGTGGAGGAGAGCAGGCCAAGTAGGCCCTCTGGGAGGGGGGTGAGTGCAGGCCATGTGCTTCTGTGCAGTTCGCTGTAGTTTGCTACAGCTTTTCTAAGAGGTTCTGAGTGGGTTCCTTGCAGCTCTTCATGGATCTCTGTAAGGTTAGAGAATACAGCATGTTATCTACTTCAGCATGCCACAGTAGGGTTTGTAGAGTATGCCCTGTAGCTACAGGGTTGTTTTATTACTTTGTGTCTGGCCTACTAAATTTGGAGGCTGTGATATTAGAAGGGAGGTGGGCCTTAACAGATATGACAAAGTTGAAAAATACTTTTTTTTTTTTTTTTAAATATATCTGATATTTTACTGCAACAAATTGCATCAGATGTCATAATTCTGCATGTGAGGTTTATATAATGAAAGTGGGATCAGCTTTGAAGTGTAATACAGAAAAGTAAATGTAATTAGTTACAAGGCTTTCAAAAGGTGAAATGAAAGAGCAATGTGGTGAACAGGCAACTGATTCCTTGAAACTTTGTTTTCATCAGAATGATTTTAGTGAATATTGTTACCAAACCAAGTATGGTTTCATCTAAACTTTGGCTACTTGAGAACTGACTCCAGCTAATGCTGTTCCATGGACTATGTTCCTTGGGCCTTTCAAGCCTTACAGACCTGTCTGGTGAGGGGAAGCTGTTTGTATTCCCTTTGCAACTGGACTTTTGTGGACCAGAGTTCCCTAGAGGTGCAAATAAAGGAGAGTTTCTTAACTCTTTGTGCATCTTTAGGAGAACTAAGTCTCTCTTTTGTAAGATCATACGTACTGCTTTGGGCAATGTTTTCTATAGTGTAGATAACACCCATATGGCAGTCAAGTAAAGGTGTTGAAAAGAGAGTGTCGCTGGCTGGAGATCTTTCCTTTCACAGGATCCGTAATGGAGTTATAGTCAGCTGAATATGAGCCAGCAGTGTGCTCAGGTGGCCAAGAAGGCCAACAGCATCCTGGCCTGTATAAGAAGCAGTGTGACCAGCAGGGCTAGGGAGGTGATCGTCCCCCTGTACTCGGCTCTGGTGAGGCCGCACCTCGAATACTGTGTTCAGTTTTGGGCCCCTCGCTACAAGAAGGACATCGAGGTGCTTGAGCGAGTTCAGAGAAGAGCGACGAAGCTGGTGAGGGGCCTGGAGAACAAGCCCTACGAGGAGCGGCTGAGGGAGCTGGGATTGTTCAGCCTGGAGAAAAGGAGGCTCAGGGGTGACCTTATCGCTCTCTACAGGTACCTCAAAGGAGGCTGTAGCGAGGTGGGGGTTGGTCTGTTCTCCCACGTGCCTGGTGACAGGACGAGGGGGAATGGGCTTAAGTTGCGCCAGGGGAATTTTAGGTTGGATCTTAGGAAGAACTTCTTTACCGAAAGGGTTGTTAGACATTGGAACGCGCTGCCCAGGGAAGTGGTGGAGTCCCCATCCCTGGAGGTCTTTAAAAGACGTTTAGATGTAGAGCTTAGGGATATGGTTTAGTGGGGACTGTTAGTGTTAGGTCAGAGGTTGGACTCGATGATCTTGAGGTCTCTTCCAACCTAGAAATTCTGTGATTCTGTGATTCTGTGATCTATGGGCCTACAGCTAATTGCTTTAAGAGATGTCCTTCACCTCTGTTTCTGGCCTTCTTGCTTCCTCAAAGTATTGGGTAACATCCTGCAAGTTGGTTAACTTGGGCTGCCTCCTGTGTGGAGTTCTGTTCCCCATGACAGTCTGGGTATTTTTCCCTAAATTGCACAGCATCTTTCAGGCTTCAGTCTTTCCCAGCAGGGATGACCAGATTCTGTTACCTGAATCAGATTTTTCTTTCGTCCTCTTATTCAATGCAATACAACAATCTTTAAAGGAAAATTACATCAGATGATTGTTTTTCATTTTCAATGTCTTCAAATGTCTTACTTCATAGATGACCACATCAATATGTAAAGATGCATGGGCATCTAAGACAAACAAAGAGAGTGAACTTGTGGCTTTACCCTAAAGGAAGGGGCAATGTGTAATTCCCGCTGCTGTATTTCCTGAGCCTTTCATCCTTCTTCCTGGAGGCTGTTAATGATCAGCATCAGTAGAATACTACATTCCCTCTGTGCCTTTAAGCTGTGCTGGGTGGTGAGGCAAGGGAATGAAGCCAAGGTACATCTAAATTTCTCCTCTCCTGTGTGGGCTCCATCCTTAGCACATCTCTCAATGCAATGAGGACACCAGCCTCCTTCTTTTCTTACTGATCTTTCCCATGAATAGGTAGTGAGCAAGCCTTGCTATTGCTCTGTAGGTAATACACCTTGGGCCTGAGTAAAGGGGCTCTTGCCTCTGTAATCCACTACTTGGGAGCACAGAGTAAATGAGTCTCAAGTTTACGTTCCTGTTGGTGGTCCTGCAGGGCTGGCAGGGGGGCTGGAGTCTGTTTTGGAGGTTGATGCCTGAATATCTGCTGGGCTGGGAGGGCCAAGGTGGCTCATGGCCAAGAAGCCATAGATTGTGGGTGCATGAAGCCAAAGGATGAGGCATGAGTGAAGTCAGGAGATGAGCCACAAATCAGGAAAGTCTGGAAACTGGGCAGCAGGTACAAGATAAGGATCAGGCAGGGATAGAACAGAACCAGACAGGTTCAAGGAACAGGACTGAGGGCTACCAAAGCTGGTGCAGCTTCCCAGGAACATCCCTTTGCTTACTCTGAGCAAGTGTGGGCATGGTGCAGGGGGGCTATTGTGCTGGGGCCTGGGGGTACATGACCCACACCCAGCAAGGAATGGCTCCCTTCCCCTCCTGCATGGAAAGAAACAAGGATCTGTGTCCAGCTAGCTGGACTTCAGCCCTATCTCCATGCCTTGATGCTTTGGCCCCTTCACTTCCAGCGTAAGTGCAACACTTGAATGCGTTACCTCCCTCGACTTCAAACATTTGCTTTTAAGACTTGGAGTTGACAGGGAAAATACCGATTTTTAGTAACTGTTGACTGGTGTTGAACCTTTTCTTCAGATAAGTTTTTATCCACAGAACTGATCTGTGTAGAGATGTAGGGCCTTTCTAATACTGCCTGGTTTGGAGAGTTTCAGAAGTTCATTGTTTGCTTTACTTTCTGAGGTCCTAGGCTCAGTAAGAAAAATGTAAATATTTCTCCTTATCTAAACTCTATGCCGTTGTGTGGAATTCTATTATGTGGCCAACAGCTTCTCATTTCTGCTGTGTTGTGTGTTGGGCCAGCATTGCTCCTATAATTGCTAGCATTATGTAAACAACGAAATAACTTCTTAATGGAATATTATGACATTAATAAGTTATTGCATGCAGCTCATTTAAAAATTTCAATAAAATCAAGTCACTCACAATCAACGGTTTGGTTATTGAATTCAAATACCCTTCATTTTCTTGAAGGTATTTGAATGTTATTGGAAATTTGACATTAAATTACAACAATCACAAGCCAAGATGGCTTTGGATCTAACAAGTTTTTTTATCTGATATTACAAATTAGCACTTAATGTATTTTTGCATGTTCTGCCTTTGCTTTTATTTAACAGTACAATCAAGAATTCAGGAGCAGTTGTTATATATCCTGGCACTTCATTGTTTTGTGCATGAATTAATAGCTTTTCTGTTGCTGAAATCTGTGCAGAAGTTTATTTTCCCCATTTTTGTCTGCTTGCCTCGCTGAGCAGCGACAATGGTCAGTGTATGTGATAATGTATTCAGGTAAATAAATGAAGCGTGGTTTTGGGTGAGTAAACATACCCAGCTATAATTTTCTATTATGACTGTTTACAGCCCTCTGATGTAAAACCTGAATGCAGCAGGGCAAACTGGAAGTCAGGCCTGATTGCACATTTTCTATCAACATATTTTTATTGTTCCATCTAATGGAAAAAATGGGTTTCCCCCTTCTGAAAACCTCTATCTCTGATGCTGGGAGCCCCAAGGGCATCCCATGCCTTGTCTGGTCCCTGCGGTGACACTGCCTAGGGTGCTCTTTCTGCTTTCCCTCTGCATTTCCTCCCTCTGTGAAGATGCATGTGCTGACCCAATTTATTGGTGCTTTGCCTTACAAAAAAGGATCACACCAGAAATCTGACAGGTACTGCATATTAACCTCCCACACTGTGAAAATCACCTTTATTGCTGAGAATTATGCTTGATCTGTCTACTGAACAGAAGGCAAGTCCATAAGCTTCATTTCATAGTCAGCTTCTCAGTGTATGAACGATCACTGATACCTGTTTGAAGTGGTATGTTAATGTGTTAAAACTAATAATTAAAAAGTACCTCCTAGGTTATTTTGATTGCCTTCCAGCCCAGGTTTTTGTTAGCTACATGATATTTTTGATCCAAATCTTGGCCAAATATCTTCCCAAAACCAGAGGCAGTTTGGCCACTCATTCCTTCCTGTAATGGTTTTGCTAAGGTTGACTGGAAGTGCATTGAGCTGTGCGCTTGAGCTCAGTAATAATGAAAGGAGGCTTCCCCTGTTACCAGCACTGCTGGCTGGTGTTGCTGAATCATCAGTGCTGGGCAAAGTGTAGCCTGTCCTGGAAATGCATCACCAGCCCCAACTGATTTCAGAAAGCCAAAACTTCCAGCTTCAGCTTTGAGCGTTTCCATTCTGTAACTTGGAATACAAATATTCTAGGTGATCAAAAAAAAAAAAAAAAAAAAAAAGAAAAGGACTGCCCAGGAGTAGGTTGAGAAACCTGTTGAAAGCACGGAATTCATTATGTTAGGACAATGAAACAGAAGGCTCTTCCCTACCTATTTGTTCCTCATCGGCTGTTGCTGCTGCAGATCAAGGGTTAGCTCCTCAGCTGTTATCAGCTGGCCCCGATTTGAATCAAATGCTATTTAATTGTATCAGCTGAGGGTCTGGTCCACAATGCTTAATTCTTCCATTGGATAGAACAAAGAGCTGCCTGGCAATGCAAGAACAAAACCTGTTACTGTTGGTGCTAGAGCAATGGGACTGGCTGGTGGAGGTATCACATTTACTCCAGTTGTCCAGGCAGAGCAGTAATCTTATTGTAGCTACATCAGAGGGGCTGAGAAATTCCCCTCTTAAGTGGTAGAGCATCATAAAGAAAATTAACTGTTAGGAGGTTGTGTTCTTATCTAAAAATTATTTAAATGAAGTCAAAACAAATTATCTTGACTTGCATGACATAAGAGCATGCACTACTTCAGTTAATTTTATCCTCTTATAATAACTGATTCCTTTAAAAAGATTATCATCAAATATCCTGTATTCCTTGTGGACTGAGTTCAGGTAATAGTACATGAATCATTTGAAAGTGTATAAAACACGGCTTGCTAAATTACACAATCATTTTGCAGATTCACTGAAATTGATGGTGCTACATGCATTATGCCTGGAAAAAGCGTGTCCTGGTGCTAAAACAAGTCTAGGTACACATGCACACAGGAAATGTGGGCTTACCGGAGTGAGCATGGCACAGACACATTTTAGTGCATATGAACACGTGAATAGAGGCACACATGAGCAGTTTAATTGTATACTGGATAAACTCTTTGGGGAATACGTATTTGTTGCTGTCTAATTTGGATTTGTATGGATATTTTGGCTTAACTTGAGCTTTTTTCCCCTTGGCTGGTTAAATTTTCAATCAGATCATTTAAAGAAAAACAACCTGAGGAAGTAAGAGCAAGCCACAAAGACATTTAAAGCATGCCACTGCCTGAAATAGAAATTAAAATACTAATAAAATAAATCTCATGGGAGAGCCTTACAACTAGGCAGTGTAACGTAGCAGGCTGTGAATTACCCTGCCCCTGGGAGACACCAGGGCTCTTCCCTACTTGGGCGCTCCCTGGCTACGTGATGCTGGAAGTCGTTTCAGTTCTGTTTCCTCATTTGGTAGGAGGGATACCCTAGAGCATTCTGAGATCTATTAATAAAAGACACTACAGGAGAGAGAGAGAGGGAGAGACACTGTGATATTTTTGGTCTCTTTGGAGAATAATTCATGCTCTTGAGTTTAACCTCATGAGAAACTCAAACCCTTAAGAATGCTTCTGTAGAGGAAGGCCTGAAACAATGGGACTATGCACGAGTCTGGGGTCAGAAAAACCCTTATGTTTATTAGCACCCTCAGGGCTATATGATTAAGGGGTATATGATTGCTCACATACATAAGGACTTTGTGATGTGACTGGAAGTGCAAGCACATTGACTCCAATAACAGAGGGGCTTGCAAGAGTTCCCTTGCACCTCCTCTTCTCCTCAGCCCTGTTTTCCTGCTCTCCTCTATTTTTTTTTCTTGCTTTCTGTCCCTAAGAAAGTGTTTCTTGAAAGCTGATCAAACATAATCACAAATTTACTTCTGATTACTTGATATTAAAGTCACTAAATACTCTGACCACAGTGAATTCCTGTACAGTAATTATTGCCAAAGAAATCCCCCTTCTCCGACTCTTGATACTTTGTTCTCTAATCAAGCCTTGCCATAACGCTTAATACAAGCTTAGAGAGAAGCATGAGAAAGGCAGGTGCTTGCCAAGGGTGCCTGAGCTCCCAGCAGCCCTCTTTCTTTCCCACCTCCTGAATTGTTGCTCAGTAGGTGTTAGTGAAAAAGCTTTTGTAGCTGTTTAAAAATGTACGCCTTCTGTGCTCCCGTCCCTAGCAAATGTATGTATTCTGATTTATTAACTTGGTGCGAACTTCTTTTCTAATGGGTCGTCACCTTCTCTGTGGTTCAGGCTTCTCCTGTGTTACCTTCTCCTGTGGTTCTGCTGGGGCATCCTGGTGCTGGTGTAACCCTGCTGAGGCAGCAGTTCCCATCCAGCCTGCACCCTTCCTGCTATGCTCCCTTGATATCTGAATTGATATCTCTGGTTTCTCTCTTCCCTGCTTTCTGGAAATCTGGTGATTTCCATTCTTTCGGTCCTAAATTTGTCTTTGCTTCTTGTTTTTTTTTGTTTGTTTGTTTGTTTGTTTTTGTTTTTGTTTTTGTTTTGCTCCTTACTGATATGTTGCAATAAAACTGCAGTGATTAAATGGGGTCATTCTGTGTTTGCTGTTGGAGGTGGGAGGATGTGTGGCCCTCATGGTAGAAGCAGCTGTGCTGTTACAGGAAGGGATGATCTATGAGTGAAGGAGTGTGTCAAGGTGCCGGGGCAGGTTGGTTTTCTGGCTCTCATTTATTGTCAGGTCTTGGGCTTCTCCAAGGGATGGGCTCAAATGCTAGAGACAACTTGGGTGGCTGAGCTGGAAGTGTAATTGCCATACTCCCTTGCAGGTCAGACCTAATTGCCTTTGGGGTTGGTGTGGTGTTGGTCTCGCAACCAAGACTCCCAGCTACAGGCTGAAGCAACAAGACTTGATTATCTGCTCTCTTTTCAGGGTGGGAGGGCTTTGATTCGGGGCCTGCCCTTTATTCTCTTTGTGCAGTGCCTACAGCGAGAGAGCAGTGTCCTCAAGTGGATTAGATTAGAAGAAAGACGATGATCTAGATGCACAGCACCTATAATCCTGCAGGGAAAGCAGCTGCTCACTTACCTTCTCCGTTGGAAGATAAAAACTTTGGGCAGTTGCCAGGAAATGTGTCAGGGTTATAGCTCCCGGGTGGGCCGCGAGCGCGAGTGTTAGACATGCCAAATGAGAGTGGTTGAAGTGCAGGCTTTTTCCTTCACGGGCTCTTTGAAGACTGAGGTAACATAAAATAAATAAATAAATAAAACTAAAAGGTTTCCATGGAAATTTCAAAACCGAAGGAGTGAATATCGGTGTGCTTTGTGCGTTCTTCACAGCTGATATGTCACAGTGTAAATGGACCTAAGTGCTGAGTGACCTCTGAAAAAAAACATAGGAGCTTTGTTGTTGTCAGTGGTGTGGTTTGTTTTTTCCCCACAAGAAGTTTTCAGTGAAGTGACTCGCTGGTTTAACCAGACAGGGATATGGTGACAAGATGGAGACTGCAGTGAGTAACAAGGCCCAGTCAATTATTGACTAGCCCATCTCAGCACCTTTGTTTTCTTTGCTGACAAAATATTGTGACCTTTGTCTAGGGAGCTGAGCCTGCAGGCGCCAGGAGGTGACCATTCTGGGTGTCACTGTGAGAAATGAACATTTTCTTGTTATTAGAGTGAATTGAATTTTCTCCTTGCAAAGCTTTTCCTATTATCTTTTAGATTAATGCGCTGCACATGGCTGTCTGCTCTGATTTCTGTCCTTTCTCATAGGAAAACATGCAGAATAAGCCAGTGCTGTAGTTGTTGCCTTGTGAAATATTTCAGGAACTCTAACTTAGATCAGAGCCAGGTACGGCCCAGACCTCAGCTGAGACCCCTTAAACACAACTGCCGTACGTTTAAGTGCTAATACAGTGACTTGTGTGGATGTTGCTTCAAATGGTGTCTGCTTGTCCTGCTGGAGCTTAAAAATTCAAGGGCACAAAGAGGTTTGCAGTAGTGTTCTGGTGTGTTCACATTTGTTGTGTGGAGGTCTGCATCTCCCCTTCCTTTCCAGCTGTCTTCAAATACAGATCATACTCATCTGGTGGGTTCGTCAGAGCACGGGGGCAAGGCTTCTCTGAACCTTTTCTGTTGGCGCTGCTCCTTTGGGCACTGATGTAGCCAGAAAACTCCAGGAAAAAGGGATCATATGCCTGAGATCCCCAAAGGGGCCGCACTGTTTTCCTAGGTGCCCCTTGCCCTGTGATGGGGAGGAGGCAGTAGTGGCTCCATCAGTTCCCTGCACTGGAGGTGGCAGTGAAACACAGCTGGCCTCCTCAGTTGCTCACTGAAGTCAACAGAAGCTCTGGTTACTGATATTCAGCTCGGCAGTTTGATATCTGACTGAACATATTGTATTGAAAGGCTGGTAGAGCCCTTCTGTGTGATGCCGTCACTGAGAATAGAGGTCCTGCTCAGATCAGTGTTGGTCGCCACTTTGCTGGACTAAGTTCTGCAAGACCCACATTCATGTTATTGGAGACC